>BSBM01000912.1:3615000-3690000 GCA_027924585.1 Larix kaempferi | reverse complement strand
TATTTGACTATACACTTTAGAGGTTAGGATTACGTGGTTAGGGTTATAGGGGTTAAGGGATATATTCCATTGTGTGTTAGTATTTAGGAGTTTTAGGGGCTATACTAGTTTAGGATTATAGTGGGCCAAGAGTTATGATGGTTAGTTGTACTGGGGACTAGGGATTGCAGTAGATATGGGGGTCATGGATTTATGGTTAAAAGGATGAAGATTTATATGTACATGAGGATAATGCAAGTTAGTGATTTTGTGTAATAATATATCTCCTAACCCTTGTGGGGAATGATAGAAGAGAGGGTTGAGGGAGGGAAGAGAGATTGGGTAGAGTGGAAGAGAGGGGGGGGATTGGAAGAGAAATGGGGGTGGGGTTATAGACAGGGGGGGTTAGGGAGAGAGATAAAAATAAAAGTGTAAAAAGGACGGGTGTGTGCTATAACACGTGCACGCATCCAACAATGCATGCGCGCATTTTCGCGCATGCATGTGGATTCAAAAAAAAATTGGTGCCCTTGCAGGTTTGGTATTAGCTTCGGATTTCCTAACCTTGAGGCTCGGTCTGATTTATAGCAGAACACAACAATTTCTGTAACTTCATGTTTTTCACACCTAGTTCTACATATGCTCCACTTGTGCACTACTGATGAAATTGCACACACTTGTCGAGCTCTGTGTGCAGATTATAACTATATATTTTTGGAATAGATCTGTTATTTTTTTCTATTTTTAATTCATTTTTAACTGCACTCATGTCAAATTTGTAAAAAACATAGGTCGTTTATTTGGCCTATAACTTTTGATTGACTTACCGATTTCGAGAATGGAAAAGAACCCGCACAAGAGTACAAGAATACCTACAAGCTAAAAAAAAATGTTTTTGATTATGTTCAAACCATGATATAGTGGCTCAAAACTTAACCATGTCGTTTTAGGGATTCATTTACTTTCGTAATTTAAAAAATATATAAAAGTAACTTTTAAAATTTTGGAAAAATAGTGCCGCACTAGATTTGTCTGTTTCCTACGCCTCTACATATTTTTTTCTCATAAATTGACAATTTACATAACAAACAGGTGGCCCAAAAAAAACATGTGCATTATGTTTTACAAAAAAAAAAAAAGGTTATACCATAATGACATTTTGGGGTGGTTATACCACTTTTCCATAAATAAAAGTTATATATTCTGGAGGTAATCCGTTTTTCTACGTTTCATCTTTTTACACGTAATTCTAAAAACTTATGTAGGTACCCCTAATAATTCATTTTAATCATAAGATTTTTGTTTTTCCAGCATGCCATTGCAACTAATATGTCGTAAGTGGGTATCATTACCTTGCACCAACCCATATATTTGAATGCAAGAAGAAGATTGAACAATTATATTTGGGTCACTAATCATTAGGAAGCTCATATAATTGAATGCATAGCAACAAAAGAATGAAAAGTAGTTTTGCTCATGGGGCCCACTTTGGGTGAAATTACGTAGTCGAAAGAGTAATTTAGGTGTAGTGAATGGATTAGAAAAGGGTTTTGAGGTCAATAATCATGCTAGAGATGATAAAATAAAATTTTGTGTTGTAGACGTATGAAATGCAATAAGACCCACTTTTGGACAAATTGGGAATACAAGAATAGCGACGTATATGAGGGAATCAATTGGGCCAAGTATGTTTATTAATGCTTATAAGAATCATGGGGTTGTCATAATTCAATTTTGACCTTTTCAAGCATAAAAAAATTAAAAATTAAAAATTTCATGCAAGGATGCCAAGTTTCTAACTTCGCTTTATGAAATGTATCAAAAAGACATCAAAGGATATCATGTAACCACTGTTGGAAAACCATTCATGTCTTCTATGCATTACTTCTGGAAATACTTCATTCAGGTTTCTTATGTAGAAGATATAATAGTTAGAATCTAAATACCATAGGGACACACAATTTTAATGGCTTTTGGCCAATTTTTCCATGCAAACTTTTGATGGATAGTTCTTTCTCTCTCTGTTCAGCCAACCATGGAAAATTTTAGGAGGTTATTGGTAATTTCAAGGATACATATGACACAGTTTGTTCATCCCCATGCAAACCATGCAAGAAGAAACTTGTTTATGAACATATGTCATCTTCATGTGCTAAGAAACTATTATAAACATAAATAAACATTATATATAATATAAATAATAAATAATAATAAACTCATAAATAGTTATTAGTAAATTATTTAAAAGGGCGCATCCTTTTATGGATGGTCTCCAAAGTGCCTTCCTGTAGGGATATTATTTGTATGGCACTCATATTGTAAATTATCATCAATTCAATTATTCATTATTCAATTTCTATTATCCTTTATGGGTTATTGTGGGCTATCGTATTTAGATTGGAAGTTTCATATATGAACCATCTTGGTTCGTACCATTGGTATTAGAGCAAAGTTGTAGTTGCATGATTCAACTAGTATCCATTAACATAGAGTTTCTCTTATCCCAAGTCTTTGAACATATTGGGCTTCTGGCCATTTATCAAGTCCCTAATGAGAGGAAAAAAAAGAAAAACAACACTTGGTTTTATAAAAACCACATGTCGTTTTTATAAAGGAAAAAGAAAAGAAGAAAGCAATAGATTGTTTTTATAAAACCACACGCGGTTTTAGTTTTTTAACTCTTGTTGGAAAAATCTACCTGTGTTAAAGGTTAAAAAAAAGAGAGCATAAAGGCATATAGAAGCATAGAAAAGCATAGAATCATATATAGTAATTTAATAATAATAATTACTATATTTATTAATATTATTAACCTTTTAGTAATAGTAGTTATTATTATTATTATTATTTAATTTATATTTACTATCACAAAAATCAATAACATTATTATTATTATGAAAATAAAAATAATAATAATAAAATAATCTAGTTTTATTTTGAAAAAAAATAGCAATGGCGTACAAAAAAAAAGAGAAGAAATACCAAAAGGTCAAGAAGAAGATTTTTTCTTCCAAAAAGAACTATATTAGGAATTATTACACCTTTCATGTCTACCCATTTTCGAAGAAAAGAAGACATACCAAAGGATTCCATTGGGTATTCCAATTCTTGTCAAAGAAAAGATTTGAAGTCGTAAACCATGGAAGAGACAAATTCTACTCATGAGAAAGAAATATTTGTCAATGTTCCATCGAAAATGCTTATGATTATGCTAAAAGTTTATGGCAAATTTTATGGAAGCCTTATTAACATCACCATAAGTCCAACTAATAGAGAAAATTTTATTAATGTTGATCCTTCTAATCAACTACACGTTCTGGAATAAAATATAGAGAAGAACGAGAGGAACGAATAAAAAATAAAGCAACTAGACTTACAGTTCAATAGTTATAATTTGACATCAGAATTCACTGTTGCAGATATTAACGACGATACTACTAACATAATTTTAGGTTCTAGCTGGCTGGAAACATTGGATACACTCACCTTCAATGCAGAAATGAAAGTCGTGACCTTCTTTCATGAGAAGAAGAAAATAACAATACATGGCTCATCAGTGAGAGTTCCTTCATCAAATACAACTGAATCTCTAGAAGAAGAAGTTATGTGCTTGAATTCCCAAGAGGTTCTTAACAACAAGAATGAGGAACTTGCATAAATCTGAAAGAAATTAGAAGATAAAGAATCAGAGAACTACCATCATCAACAACAAATAAAAGAACTCCAACAACAAAACAATGACAACAAAAAAGAGCACAAGTTAGAGATCAGTAAGATCAACAAAACATTATTAAGCAATACTGAAGAAATATTTTGACTAAAGAACCATAGCAAAATTCTATTTACGAAAGTTAAAAAATATGTGAAAATTGGAACGGGACAATGAAGATATTGAAGGGAAACTACTATAGAAAGAAGAAGAAAATCAAGATATTAAGGAATAAATTAAGAAGTTCAAAGAGGATGGAAAGTCGCAAGAAGAAAAGTTTAAAAAGATTCAGAATGATAACAAGTTGTTAGAAGACAAATTAGAAAAACTTCAGAATGAGACATCAAAATATTCAAAAGTACAAATTATGGAAAAATGAAAACTTACAGATCTAGTTCAAATCACTGTGAGTATTTTGATCACAGTAAGATCTAGGAGCTATGGAGAACCTCACAAAATCGAATTATTTGCAAAATCAGTGAAAAAGCTTGGAAAAGGAGACAATTTTACACACAATGTGAGCTTAATCTTTGCATTAATTGACTGTCTAACATGTGAAAATGTTAAGAACGGGATTTTATTACATCCATGAGAAATTCGAGATCATTAGATAGCTCAAGATGAGTGTACAAGTCAAAATTGCCAAATTGGCCTCAATCCCCCCTAGGTGGGTCCAACTCAGTCCTAATCATCCCAAACAGTCACGAATTCAGGTGTGAAGGTGGCTGAAGCATGCTGGGTCATAAATGAGGCCAAGGCAGGCATAAGTGAGCAATTAGAGGTGTTTGGGAGGACCAAGGGAGCAATAAATGCTCCAAATCTAGCCAAAATTGGGCAAAATCCACCCTAGCGCCCCTAGTCAACAGAAATTCCCCAAATCAAGGAGAGAGAGCACTCCAGCATTTAATGAGGGCGCACTTGTGGACAAAACAGGAGGTTGGGTGAACTGGTTTGCTTGGAAGTGGGTGTGAACACTCTCAAATGTGGGTATTTGACCAACTAAAGTCACCTAGTCCAAACTATGGTGTAATGAAGCACATGAGCAATAAAAATTTGACTATGGTTATGGACTATGGTACTAAGTATGGATTACTGTTCTAACAATCACCAATTAGGATATCTTCCCAATCGAAGAAAAACATATGCGAAAGTTAAGATAGGAAAACACTACAAATGTGATAAAAGAAAATGATGTTAAAAAAATTCCCTATCGACATCCAAATCGAAAACTAGATATCCCAAAAGTCAAGAACAACTAACAAAAGTTAGTAATTCTAGTGCAAATAAGTCTTATGACGACACTTCACCGTGGCAACACAAAATTCTGCAGAGAATTGAATTAGGATGGATCAATCCATCTACATTTTGAAGGTTGTGTTCAACACTTACAAGTTCATATCGTCACATATCATCAACTATGACAGAGCATAGAAGGATGTAACAACACTTACAAAATGAAAAGACGTAACATTGCCTTCATCAATATATTTTTTGGACAAATCATTTCTAAAGAGAAAGACAATGTTATAAACATAAATAAACATTAATTATATCTATAATATAAATAATAAATAATAAGAAACTCATAAGCAGTTATTAGTAAAATATTTAAAATGATGCATCCTATCATGGATGGTCTCCAAAGTGCATGTAAGGATATTATTTGTTTGACACTTATATTGTAAATTATCATCAATTCAATTATTCATTATTTAATTTCTATTATCCTTTATGGATTATTGTGGGCTATCGTATTTAGATTGGAAGTTTCATATATGAACCATCTTGGTCCATACTAGAAACCGTGTCTCTGATGCCCCAAAACAAAAATTTAGACAAGCTTTTTTAAGTCTAGGCATGAGTATCAATCATATTAACTTTCAAGGATAGAGCTATTGGGACAATACCCCTTGTAGTCTTGTAGCTGAGTAGGTAATGATTGATGAGATGTACTAGAGAAAAATGTTATGCAGTGGCATGGGATAATTGCTAAGTATTGTAGAGAATAACTACATATCAATAATAGATAATGAATTCCAAGTAGTAGCAGTTAGCCAAATACTTTCTTGTAGTTTACAACATACATAATTGAAATAGCATTAATATTTTATGGTTTTTGTTGTACATATTTATTGAATGCTATGGCTAGAGGAAATAGTGTGCATAAGTTTTAATGTATTGTTATGCTGCCAAAATTGATCCAAAATGCTTTTTCCAAAGCATTCTTTAAAAAGGTTTGGAGCATGATGAGAAATAAATATTAATACTATTACAAAGCTTGATGGAAAAAATATAACAAATCATTCTTGTATTCTAAAATAAAAGTAATATGTAGACAATGACAACTTCAAACTCAAGGCTATTAAAGATTATACTATTTTGTGGGAAAAAAATAAAAAAGCTTTGATGGGAATAGAACTTGCTGAGATAGAAAAGGAAATGAAAACACTAATGCAGAGATCTGTAGGTTCTGGGCTAAGCCTAGCGGAAACTACAAAACTCTCTTCAATGGAGAGCCGAAAATTGAATATTCTTCTTATTCAGGAGGAAACTTGGAGGTTGAAGAGCCGAGCCATATGGCTCAAAGCTGGGGATCTGAACACAAAATTTTTTCATCATTTTGCGGATTCTTGAAGGATGCAAAATTCTATTTGGGATCTTAATGATCACACGGGTCGGTGGATCAGGGGGGAGGAGGAATTGATGAATGAGGCAGCTCGTCACTTTCAGGAATACTACTGTGACCCTAAAAACACAACATTAGCAGAACAATTTAAGATTATTAAGGAGTACCCTCGGATGTTTAATGATTTGGAGGGGGACTGTATATTTGTGGATGTTACTTTGATGGATGTGGAAAACACTTTGCGAGGTTTTGCTAAAGATAAATCTCCTGGCCCGGATGGGTGGTCGGTGGAAATTTTTATCCATTTCTTTGATATTATGGGGGAGGATCTCCAAATGGTTGTGGATGAGTCTTGGAAATTAGGCACTGTCTCTGGGGAATTAAACTCAACATATTTGGCACTCATTCCGAAAACATCCCATCCGAATAATTATAATGAATTCAGGCCTATTTCCCTCTGCAATTTAGTCTACAAGATTATTTCCAAGATTATTGCTGATCGGATCAAACCAATACTTTTTAGACACATTTCCATGGAGCAGTATGGGTTTTTACAGGGCCGTCAGGTCCATGATGCTGTGGGAGTGACACAGAAAATTTTTCACATGGTAAAACAGAAGAGACTTGATGCGCTCATCCTACAATTGGACTTGGTGAAAGCATATGATAGGGTGGACTGGAATTTCTTGAGATTAATTCTGATCCAGATCGGCCTTCCATGGAAGGTGATGAAATGGATTATGGCCTGTATAACTTTGGTAAATTATTCTATATTGATTAATGGTCATCCAACGGAATTCTTTAAGGCATCCCAGGGTCTTCGTCAGGGTTGTCCTCTATCGCCGCTTCTCTTCCTATTGGTCATTGAAGGCCTGAGTCTATTCATTCATAAGGCAAGAAGGGAGGGGCTGATTGTTGGCATTGTTAATATTTAATATGCTAAGACAGAAAATAGCAGCATTACATTCCATTTCACAATAATAGCATATACAGGATCAGTGAAGAAACAACAAGCATAGCATAAACACAAGAGACACAGATTTATCCTGGGAAATCCTCATGGGGTAGAAAACCCAGTAAAGCTTCCTCAATATAGATGACCAGCAATATACAAATATGCAAACCAAAGACATGAACTCCTCCTCCACCATAGCAGACCTCTCCTCCACAAGTGCGCCTTTCTTAAGTGAGTGATTGTGTGTGTATGCCAAATGAGGAACACACCTCCTCTATTTATACACTACTCTGACTTTTCTTTTACACAAGACATGTAGGCTCGTATTTAACCAATGGGTTAAATACCCCACTACAACTGACTGGGCCGACCCCTCTAGGGTGGTCTAATAACCCTTTGACCCACATAACACATACAGGGCCAACCCCCACTAGGGAAGTCTAATAACCCAAGTTACCACATTCCGACGGAGGAATAAACATCTCCAGATATACAATAAGATCTTCACGAAGGAATGAAACATCTCCGGAATAATAAAGTACAAATATAATATTCTTTGAAGTTACAATATCTCAACACTCCCCCTTAACGAGAAGGATATTATAACAGCATCTGCGTGAGCAAGGAGTCATCAACATCATACATGATACATCTATAAATCATTGGAAGCTTTCTCAACATCATCAGTAACTCAAGCAGTTACTGGAACATCTTCAATACTGGAACATTGACATCTTCAGTATTGAGTCTTTATCTTCTGTAGCACTTGAACAGCTACAACAATATCATCATCTGGATCCTCACGATTATCGTCATCACACGATCATCAGCATCGTCATCTCACGATCATCAACATCGTCATCACACGATCATCAGCATTGTCATCACACAATCATCAGCATCGTCATCACACGATCATCAGCATCATCATCACACGATCATCAGCATCGTCATCTCACGATCATCAGCATCGTCATCACACGATCATCAGCATCGTCATCACACTATCATCAGCATCGTCATCTTTCGATCATCAGCATCGTCATCACACGATCATCAGCATCGTCATCACACGATCATCAACATCGTCATCTCACGATCATCAGCATCGTCATCACACGATCATCAGCATCGTCATCTCACGATCATCAGCATCGTCATCTCACGATCATCATCATCGTCATCAATACTGGTATCCATAACAATACAAGTATCCACATCATTAGTACAAGTATTCATGCCAATACAAGTATACATATCATCAATACAAGTATCCATACTGATACAAGTAACCACATCATCAATACAAGTATCCTACCGATACAAGTAATCACATCATCAATACAAGTATCCTACCGATACAAGTAACCACATCATCAATACAAGTATCCTACCGATACAAGTAACCACATCATCAATACAAGTATCCATACCGATACAAGTAACCACATCATCAATACAAGTATCCATACCGATACAAGTAACCACATCATCAATACAAGTATCCATACCGATACAAGTAACCACATCATCAATAAAAAATCACTTTCTCAGAGACCAATCGTCTACGGATCAATTCAAGGACCAAAGTCCGGGGATGATACAATCCCCACTTCTCGGAGACCACACGTCTACGGATCAATTCAGGGACCGAAGTCCGGGGATGATACAATCCCCACTTCTCGAAGACCACACGTCTATGGATCAATTCAAGGACCAAAGTCCAGGGATGATACAATCCCCACTTCTCGGAGACCACACGTCTACGGATCAATTCAGGGACCAAAGTTCGGGGATGATACAATCCCCACTTCTCGGAGACCACACATCTATGGATCAATTCAGGGACCAAAGTCCGGGGATGATACAATCCCCACTTCTCGGAGACCACATGTCTACGGATCAATTCAGGGACCAAAGTCCGGGGATGATACAATCCCCATCACGTACATTTTGAACTAGTGGTTCCGGGATGATGCAATCCCCATCACTTCATTCTCGAAGACCATACGTCTACGGATCAATTCAGGGACCAAAGTCCGGGGATGATACAATCCCTATCTGTCCACTAAGGACTTCATTTTCGGAGACCATACGTCTATGGATCAATTCAAGGAACCAATGTCCATGGATGATACAATCCCTATCTGTCCACTAAGGACTTCATTTTCGGAGACCATACGTCTACGGATCAATTTAGGGAACCAATGTCCAGGGATGATACAATCCCTATCTGTCCACTAAGGACTTCATTTTCGGATACCATACGTCTACGGATCAATTTAGGGAACCAATGTCCAGGGATGATACAATCCCTATCTGTCCAATAAGGACTTCATTTTCGAAGACCATATGTCTATGGATCAATTTAGGGACCGAAGTCCAGGGATGATACAATCCCGCTTCTTTCTCGGATACACCTGTCTACGGCTCACTTTAGAACATGTGTTCAAGGATGATACAATCCCTCTTCTTTCTCGGAGACACCTGTCTACGGCTCACTTTAGAACATGTGTTCAAGGATGATGCTGTTGAAATATTGTAACTTCAAAGAATATTATATTTGTATATTATTTATTCCGGAGATGTTCCATACCTCCGATGTGATTATACTATAAATCTGGAGATGTTTATTCCTCCGAGTTGGGTGTGGTAACTAGGGTTATTAGACCCACCATGTGGGTGTCGGCCCAGTCAGTTATAATGGGGTATTTAACCTAATGGTTAAATACGAGCCTACATGTACTTGTGTAAAATACATATCAGAGTAGTGTATAAATAGAGGAGGTGTGTTCCTCATTTGATACACTCACACACTTGAGGATAGCGCACTTGTGGAGGAGAGGTCTGCTATTGTGGAGGAGGAGATCATGTCTCAGGGTTTCATCTTTGTATATTGCTGGTCATCTATATTGAGGAAGCTTTGCTGGGTTTTCTACCCCATGAGGGTTTCCCAGGATAAATCTCTGTCTCTTGTGTTTATGCTGTGCTTGTTGTTTCTTCAGTGATCCTGTATATGCTATTATTGTGAAATGGAATGTAATGCTGCTATTTTCTGTCTTAGCATATTGAATTTTAACAGATGCAATCCTCACATGTATTCTCATCAATACATCTCATCATCAAAAGCATGTATTCTTACTAATACATCTAACATCAAAAGCATGTATAAGTAAAACTAACTATTCTAAGTATAAGAGTCCTAAATCTAAATGATCTAAGTATCCAAGTGTAGTAAATAAGTATCCACATCATCGACCTTGTTGTCGATGAGGCAATCTCATCATCAGTGACCACATCACTCCCCCTTTCAAGGAGGGTCCTTCCAAGCTTCTCTTGGAGATACTCAAACTTTTCTTGAGGTAGAGGTTTGGTTTGGTAACTTGTTCACTTAGAGATAGAGGTTTGGTTAGTAATTCGGTAACGGGTGAAAAAATGAAGATGGGTGTCTATTTTGGGGGGTCTCGTGAGAAAATAATTCTGGTTTTTTCTTGTTTTTCAACTTCGGGCGAACAAAAGTGATATTTTTGTTTAAAATTTCACTTTGCCGTAAAAAGAAAACTTTTGTAGAATTATGTTAGCTTTCTACTCATAATTTTTTCAATTTTTTTTATTAAGATTTGATATGTCGATTTCGCAAATGTTTGACAGTGTGTTCTTATAAAATGAAAATACTACAAAAGAGTTATGATTTGTTGCACCACTAAAATCATTGTTAGACTTGTATTTTGCAAAAACAGAAAATGCTACGACAATCTACACACAATGTACTAGTGACTGACTATAAGTTAGCATCCAATGGATCTCTATACTAATTATTATATTTTTTTAAAGTCGATCAATGGGGAAACTCAGTCGATTTTCAACAACCTTTTTGTTGCACCACTTTTCTCTCAATCCGCTATAAAAGCAAAAAATCTACGAACACCCTTTTGAAGTAGACACGTCAATAAAGAATCCTACATTTTTTTCGATTTTTTTGGTGTTGTATTTTCAAAGTTATGGATTTTTCTTTTCGCTGTTTTTTTAAAGAGCTGAATCATAACTCGACACATGTTACGGATATAAAACTTAAAAAATATCAGTTCTCATCTATATACAACAAAATTTATACCCTCGTAAAGTAGATTCAATGATGAATCTACTAGTATGAAGTCCGACATTCGTTTTGTTGTGTAAGAGGTGGTTTTCTCCTTCCGAAAATGGAGAAACCTGAAAATTTTGCAGAGATCTGAATCTTTCATGTTTCAGAGGTTATTCGGCCGAAATAATTATTCGGTCGAATAATTATTCGGCCGAATAACGGTTTTCCGTAACGGCGCCGTAAAATATGGCGAAGGTTATTCAGCCGAATAACTAAGCGGAAAAAAATCACGTCGACCGGAAAAAAAAATATATATCTATTTTTTATACTCATATAAATAAACCTAAAGTTACTTCATTATTTTCGCATGTTTTAACTTCGCATTTTTTTGTCAAACTAATTTCGGAAGGAGGAGATAATTTTTGCAAAAGGAGGTTTTTACAAGGTATGTTTCTTCTTCTTTTTTACAAAAGGCACATTGAAGGAGTTTTTTTTTCTAAGGCATATTTGCAAGGAGTTTTTCCAAAATATCTCTTTTCTTATTGCATTTTTACAAAGAAGACATTTTTTGCAAAAGGAAGTTTTTACAAAGTATGTTTCTTCTTTTTTCCAAAGGCACATTCAAGGTGATTTTTTTCTAAGGCATATTTGCAAGAAGTTTTTTCAAAATATTTCTTTTCTTATTGTATATTTGCAAAGAAGACATTTTTTACAAAAAGAGGTTTTTACAAAGTATGTTTCTTCTTTTTTCCAAAAGACACATTGAAAGTGTTTTTTTTAAGGCATATTTGTAAGGAGTTTTTTCAAAATATTTCTTTTCTTAGACATGTTTGCAAGGATGGTTTTTTTTCAAAGTAGCTTTGCACTTTTTATTTAATTGAAAGAGGTTTTTTCAAATAGTTGTTTTGCTAAGGTATTTTGCAAATGATTTTTTTCCAAAGTAGTTTTGCACTTCTTATTTATTTCAAAGGAGTTTTTTCAAATAGTTATGTTGCTAAGGTATTTTGTAAAGGATTTTTTGCAATGTAATTTTCTACTTCTTATTTCTTTGAAATGAGTTTGTTTTCAAAGAGTTATTTCTTTACAATGATTTTTTCCCAGATATATTTATAAATAAGTTTTTATTCAAAGTACTTTTTTCTAGTGGTTTTTTTCGTAGATATTTTTTCAAAGAAGTATTTTTGCAATGATTTTTACAACAAAGATTTATTTACAAGGTGTTTTTATTTTTTTCCTTGGCACAAGGTGTTTTTATTATTTTCCAAAGAAGATTTTTGTTCAGAGAGTTTTTTCAAAGGAAAGTTAATTCCAAAGAAATCTTATTCAAAAGACTCTTACAAAATTTTTATAAGGTAAAGTAAATTTCAGTTCATGTTTTTATAAATTCCGTAAATGTTTTTAAATCTTAATTTATTTATTTTTACTATAAAGTAACATGATTCTTTAATTTATCGTCTATAGATTAAACAACCATGGGAAATAAGAGAAAACATCAAAGAAAAACTTATCGTAAATGTGATGATGATGATAATAGAGAGAAACAAAAACTCAGATATATTGCCAAAAAACAAAGGGTTGCCGAAACGAAAGAGAGAACTATTGAAAATATAAATACAGATTTACATGATAATGTTGAAGAAATGGAAATTGAAAATAGAGTACAAGAAGAACAAATTGAAGTTGAAAAGAACATTGTAGAAGATGTAAATAGTGATTTACATGCTAATGCCGATGAAATCAATATTGAAGATCAAGTTCAAGATCCAGAAATTGGACCTGGTATGTATATATCATATATTTTCCAAATTCATTTTTTTATAATGAATTTTATTTTTTGATATATGTTAAATTAAATTTAACTTGATGTATAGGTACTTTTACTATTGATGATGAAATGTTAGAAGACATTGATTGCGACAAATATGGAGAAAAACTACCAATACATGTTGCACGATATCGTGCTACAAAAATTTATGATGAAGTTCTCAAGGATTACTCAATAGCAGGACAAGTACAAATTTTGAGATGTTTATTAGTGTCCAAGAAGTTAGAAGGTGCTACATCATTATTGGGTATTCACAAAGCAACAAAAGAGTCGAAATTGAAACAAAATGTGATGGAAAATATAGGCGATGCAATAAAAAAATTTGGAAAATCCAGGAAGAAAGATATCAGTGCTGCACGTAAAGCAATTCATACAGCAATTCTTTCAGCTAGTACTAAACAAAAGCATTTGACAACAGAACTAGCAAAAGCAGTTGGAACATCAAGAAAGACATTATACAAACATAGCAAATTCAGAATGCAAATAGATGAAAATAATGAACTTGCTTGTTGGGCAATTATTTGTAGACAACCTTACAAAGATAGATTAGGAGCAGGTGTTAAAGATATTGTACGAGAATATTGGTTGGAACATGCTCGAGTTTCACCAAATTCAAGAGATGTGATACGCAAAAGAATATCACGAAATGCATATGAAAGCCAACCAAAACATATAATGGACATGACACAAGTACAATTGTTCAATAAATTCAAGGAAGATCATCGTGGAATTAATATATCAATCACTACATTTGTGCAACAAAAACCATGGTATGTTCGACCTATAACTAGACGTGATACATGTTGTTACCGTTATCATGTGCAATTTTAGTTATATTATGACACGTTTCTTGAATTTGGTAAAAGGTTTTGGACAAATTCACCACCTCCGCTGACCATACGTGAATTCATATCTCAAATTTTATGTGAGAGAAATCACGATGAAGTATTTTATTCAAAGAAATGTGTCAATGGAAAACATTGTCATCATTGTGGAAATTTGGTGTTATTCCACAATAAATATCCTATCGATAATGATCAATCGTTGTCAAATGTAAATGTTGATTGGAAGAGATACGAATACATCAACTATAATACAAGTTCTAGTGATTCACATTCCAAAAGAATTGATTTTCTAGAAGACAAGATATGCGTCACAAATTTTCTCAAAAATTTTGAAAGCGATTTATTTATAAATACATCCAGCATTCACATAGAGCACGATGGCAAGATCTTCAATTCAAACAGTCTCGTGAAATTTTTCCACCCGGAACAATTTTGTCGGTGGTTGATTTTGCTGAAAACTATACATTTGCTGCACAAAAAGAAATACAGAGTGAATACCATCACTCTGACCAAGTTTCGATATTTGTCCATGTTGTATATAGACATTCTCAACAGGATGTCGATGGCATTGAAAGCACATGTGACAATCGAGATGTGATTAAAGAATATCACTTCTATATCAGCGATGATCGTACACATGACACACATTTTGTCCAACATTGTATAGAAAATATTTTCTATGACTCACTGAAAAAACGCGAAGTCAAATTCAAAGAGCATTGGATATGGTCTGATGGATGTGCAGGTCAATTTAAATCTTCACGATCATTTTTTTGGTTATGTCGACTTCATAAAGCGTTGAACATTAAACATCGCTGGAATTTCTTTGAAACTGGGCATGGAAAAGGTGAGCATGATGGTGCAGGAGCATGCGTGAAAAGAGCACTTCGAAGATGGCAAATGAACTATTCTTCTGCACGATTTCATTCAGCTGCAGAGGTTGTCCAATGGTGTCAATTAAATCTAAGCCATGATTATAATCAACAATCAAAAGACGTGCGCAGGTATGTCCACTATTTTTTTAATTTATATTATTTCTTAAAATTTAAAAAAATGTATATACTAACATTTAAGTACATGTACACTATTTATTGTGTAGGTTTTTTTGGCTTGTTGGGATCCAAGATATAAATAGATCAATACCATATGACGCTAGCACCATACATGGAACTAGAGATCTTCACTCTATTCAAACAAAATCATTTCACAACGTGTTTGCATTTGACAGTAGAAAGAAATCATGCTTTTGTCATATTTGCATTGAAAATGTTGAGTCTACAGAAGTTTGTGAAAACATAACAAACAACTACGTAAAAGCTTGGAGACACACAGAGATTAATCCAAAAGGAAAAATGCCACTGGCAAGTGTTGAAGAATTAGAATCAGAAGAAATAGCAATATCGTCTGATGGCGATAGAATTTCAGATCTCGTAAGAGAAGGTAATAAACTTGTTTTTGACTTTTAAGTCAATTGTTCATTCTAATCCATCGCCATAAGTATAGTCAATTTAATTCATTTAAATACGCTAACACCAATCATAACTTGCGCAGGAGATGTTTTCGCTGTGATTGCACCTGTAGACAACGACGAAAATGTCAAATATTATTTGATGCGATGCACTGAAGGAAAAATGAAGTTATTGGAGGACTACAACGACAACGGATTTACATACGAAAGAGGATCAATCATTTTAAAAGGCTACTTTTTTCAGCAGATGCATATGACTAAAAATTATGTCTACTTTCAAGATTATGAGCCCGATGTTATATGTTGTCAATATAGTCATTTAGTATGTGCATCTCGAATAAAATTGATACAAGTTCCATAAAAAAAACAGTTAAAAACCAAAAAATGGAAACTATCCATATGTGACCATGAACGGATAGTTGAAGATGGCATTCCATTGCGATGTTTTTAACTACATATCAAAAATAAATTGATCTATATTTTTGTCCATGTCAATTGTTGTGTGCAATATATTTTTTGTCCAATTATCAAAATTGTTGTGCACAGTATATTTTTTCATTGAGATTTTATGAATATTTTCTTGAATGACAACTAACATAAGAGCTTAAATGGTTGTACTTTAACATGCTTAAAAATGTATTCAAAAGTACTTTATTCGGGTCCCCATATGTCTATTAGACCACTAAGGGATGAGATAACGGATGTGGCTATCCCCACTCCGCCCCGAATTTTTACTTTTGGAACTGATTGATGTAAACGAAAAATCACAAAAAAAACCTATTAAATTTTGTATTCTTTTAATCCATCGAACATGTTTCTTTAATACGTACTTCACCATAAATATGATCTTAAAATTGTCACCAAATTCTCCGTCCCAAATCTTAAATTTAAAATATCGCTCAAGTGCAAATTCACATAACTGAAATCATGGCAAATGGAGACAACGATCATTTGATTTTTAATCACAAGCAAGGATTCCAGGATTGTGAAGCTTATGCTAAATTAGAGAAATGATTATTTACAACAAATCAATGAAAATTCATCAAATTGTTGTTTAAAATAATTGCTCTAATTTAACACAAACTTCACAATCCTGGAATCTTCGCTTATGATTAAAAAACAAAAAACCGTTACCCCCATTTGCCATGATTTCAGCCGCATCAAATATACCTGAACATTGTAAATAAAAATTAAATTAATTAAAAATCCATTATATCAAAATTTGAACTTAATATATATTTGCTTTAAAACTTCCTAATCCATCCATATTTTCTATCAAAACTTATATTTAACATTCATAATCTTCCTAACATTTCTAAATTTCATAACATAAACCTAAACTTCCTATTTCATCCAATATTTTTATCAAAACTTCTATCATTCTCTAAAACTTTATATAACATTCCTAAACTTTCTATTTCTTCCATATTTCTATCGACTTTCTAACATTCCTAAAACTTCATAACATCCTTGAAGATAACATTCAAACTTACTTAAATTTCATTTTTAAACTTTATATTTCATCCATGTATTTTCATCAAAACTTCAAGCATTCTTGAAATTCCTAACATCTCTAAAGTTTGAATGTAATCACTTTTAAACTTCCTGATTCATCGATGTGTATAAAAACTTCTAACATTTCTAAACATTCTAACATTCAAAGACAATATTTTTATCAAAACTTCTATCATTCTCTAAAACTTTATATAACATTCCTAAACTTTCTATTTCTTCCATATTTTTATCAACTTTCTAACATTCCTAAAACTTCATAACATCCTTGAAGATAACATTCAAACTTACTTAAATTTCATTTTTAAACTTTATATTTCATCCATGTATTTTCATCAAAACTTCAAACATTCTTGAATTTCCTAACATCTCTAAAGTTTGAATGTAATCACTTTTAATCTTCCTGATTCATCGATGTGTATGAAAACTTCTAACATTTCTAAGCATTCTAACATTCAAAGACAATATTTTTATCAAAACTTCTATCATTCTCTAAAACTTTATATAACATTCCTAAACTTTCTATTTCTTCCATATTTCTATCGACTTCTAACATTCCTAAAACTTCATAACATCCTTGAAGATAACATTCAACCTTACTTAAATTTCATTTTTAAACTTTATATTTCATCCATATTTTCATCAAAACTTCAAACATTCTTGAACTTCCTAACATCTCTAAAGTTTAAACTTCCTGATTCATCGATGTGTATGAAAACTTCTAACATTTCTAAGCATTCTAACATTCAAAGACAACATTCATTTTTAAACTACCTGATCCATATAACTATCAAAACTTTCTAACAAATTATTAAACTTCCTAACATTCTTGTTCTTAATACACTCAATCTTATCATTCATTCATGTCGAACAATTATAACTTCCTCATTTATAAACTTTAAACCTATATGTGAACATCCACTTTTAAAAATTTCCTAAATAACATTTTTTAAACTTCAATCAAAACTTCCTCATTTATGAACTTTAAACCTATGTTTATCCATTTTTAAACTTCCTAAATAACATTTCTTAAACTTAATAATATTCAAGAATGTCATGTTTCTTAACATTCATTTTTACATATATTCATTCATTCAAACATTCATTCAAACATGCAAATACATATTTTAAACTAAATTTAACACCAAATATGTCAAATAAACAAAAATAAACTTAGAAATCATTTAAAAACCATGATTCACGAAATATGTAAGTTCAAAATTTATATGTATATAATCTCCAAAAAAATACTCATGAACATGCAAATTCAATGTACATCCATATATGTATATATCTAGTCCAAAAATAAACCTCCTCAACATGTCCAAGACAAATGTTTCCAATCTAAATGCATATCAACAACAAAAAATAGTCCACCATGAACTATAAAATTAAAATGTATGTGCTATCCTCCACTCGGGCCTCCCCCTCCTCCACTCGAGCCTCCCCCTGGACTCAACCCTCCCTGCAACATGTGTAAAAAAAAATTATGTTCATATCATTTAAATTATTTAAACTATAATCAAAGAAGTAAAATATTAAACTAATATATCAAATTACAATTCAAATATTAACAATATTACATCAAATTCTCCAAATGCTTATCCACCACCATCCTCCAAAGGACTTTTTCCTTTGCCTCCAAAAATTTTGAGAGACCCAAGCTACGATCCATATATAAAATCAATTTATGAATCTCATAAATCTAAATCCACAAAAATTAAAATATTAAAACAGTAAACAAAATTAAAGCAAAATTAAAGCAATCAATGAAATTACCTCTCTACCAATATCTGCGTCATTAAGCAAAGAACCTATATCTCCACCCTAAAATTTAAATTGTATTAATAAATAAAACATATAATACAAACCAAAAAAATTACTATACCAATTAAAACTTAAAACTAAAACAAAAAATTTAAAAAACATTAGCTCACAATAGATGGTAAATCATTTATAAAGTTGGTATCTAAAGAAACCTGCATGGATGAGTCAAATTAACAATAAAATACATAGTTAAATTATCATTCAAAAAATAATAATTTATATATATATATATATATATATATATCAAATTCAAACATAAGTACAAATATGTTGATAATAAATATGTACCTCTCTCCCTACATTTTCGCTAGTTGAAATGTGAAAAGAATGTTCGTTCATCATTTTTGAAAACTGCAACCAATTTAAACATTTACATAATGTACCTATGATAATGTAACAAAAAAAATAAAATCAAAATAAATAAAATATTTAATTCAAATCAAATCATATCATGTAGTCAACGAACCTCTCCCAAACTCGATGTGTCGTTGGATATAACATTTGCTGCTAAGTCACGACAAATCTTTGCATATGCCCTGAGATCTTCAATGCTCATTCCATCTATTTCATCATCAGTTTTATAAACAAACTTTTGACGAATAGCAGAACGAGCCCTTTCTCTAACCAACCCCACATCTACTCCCACTAATACTGATGATAACCCATCGCCAACAAAATTCCTTGCTGTTGTCCCAAGTTGAGATGTGGGCTCCATCTCTGATTTTAATGCCACCAACCTAGGTGGACGAGATATCTGGGGCGGAGGTCTAAGAGTTGCAGGATCTCTATGTGCACCCTCTCGATCATATATTCGACCCTTCCCAACTCCATAAAATTTTGAATGAACATCAGTATAATCTGGCTTCATATTTAAAAAAAACTCAGCATAAGAAAATCTAGCAAAATACTGAGAAACCTCATCGTTCCATGGAAAACGACCATAGGCAGCAAGAAACCGATCATAAAGTAAGTGTGCCAGATGAGGATGTTTGAAATATTGAACTTTCAACATTTCTTTTTTCAAACCTTCTTTGAAATTAAACATTGATTTGGCCTGCTCTCTTGTCACTCTTTCTTTCACAACATCCCATTTGTCTGGACCCATCACTTGATCCCTTCGTCTTCGCATCAAATCTACAAAACCATCTGTAGTCGGCCCGAGATTCTCATATGCTTGAATGAAGTTTTGCAATGATCCCAAAACAATCTCCAAACTTTGTTTACTCTCCGGAGGAAGATCCATAGTAGACA
Organism: Larix kaempferi; assembly: GCA_027924585.1. Taxonomy (NCBI): domain Eukaryota; kingdom Viridiplantae; phylum Streptophyta; class Pinopsida; order Pinales; family Pinaceae; genus Larix; species Larix kaempferi. The sequence continues at coordinate 3,669,919 of BSBM01000912.1, read as the reverse complement.
AATCATTTTGCAACTTCTCATAGTGAGATCTACATCTTTCAAGAGTCATTTGATGATTACCACCTTCCCATGGAAGCTCCCGAGGTAGATCAGATGGATATGTCGTAATGGGTGTACAACCCTCAGTTAATTCAACATATTGTGTCCTAGCTCTACCATCATCACCTCGTGCCGAATGGTGAGCCTCTTGAGAACCTTGCTCTGCACCGTCATCCGTCTCCCTTGTTTGCCCTGTCTCCCTCCCTATAGAATTAGGAGCATCTTCCGAACCATGCTCTGCTTCAAATAACAAAGTCTTGTTTAAACACAACTACAAATTTTGCACTCACAAAAAAACAATTTGCATATATAAATGTTCAAATATTGATATTCATATGTACCAATAGAGGGTCGAGATCGATGTTCTCCCATAGAAGATACAAGGGAATCATTTGTACCCCTTCCACCTTGTCGATGTGAACTATACAATAAATTAGAGTCCCGAGGAGAGGTTGACAACCTCCGATTATCACTCGTACCACCTACCCCAGAAGATTGTGAAGACCTCCTACGCTTTCACCTTAAAGAATTCTCTCTTTCCATTTGATATATAATGCCTACACCTAAAGACGAATCAACTAATTACATATTCAAATCCTACAAGTTAATTCTATGAACTCTAAAAACCAACTACTAAAGAGACTAAGTTATTTAACAAGTACCTAGATTTACCTAATTTATCATCTAACAATTTTCAAAAAAAGTATAGCTAATATTGTTAGATGATGAATTAATGTACCAATCTTTTAGGTGTTTTTGATGTTTAAAATGAATGGAACCAATATAGTTAAGTACTAAGTAATGGGTTCATTTTTTTATGTGTATGAGTTCATGAATCTCTTTTACCTTCTTAATACATAACTTAATACCTAAAACATAAATCATGAATCTCTTTTACCTTTTTAATACATAACTTAATACCTAAAACATAAATCATGAATCTCTTTTACCTTTTTAATACATAACTTAATACCTAAAACATAAATCATGAATCTCTTTCACCTTCTTAATACATAACTTAATATCTGAAACATAAATTAAGTCTTGAAAATATTTTCATTATTGACAATAAAATAAAAATTGACAATTCATGTATTATGTTTTGAGTTGAAATGTTTTCAAAATTTGCCATTTCTGATAATCGTTTTCAGTTTCTTAAACTACAAATTTAAACAAGATATTTTATTACTCTAGACATAAATTATATCTACAAATAATCTCATTGTTCCATAGAACAAAAAAAAAAATTACTTTTCAAAGTATTATGATTGAGTTAAATGTCATGTTTCTCAAATTGGCCTTGTTTGACAATGATCTTTAATTTCAATCTAATAATGGTAACAATTCTTGGTATTATGTTCTCCAAGTCAGCCATGTTGCAAACAAAAGAAAACACAATACCAAGATCACCACCTTTACTAGAATAAAACTCAAACCATTGTGACATAACATCACCTAGTATTTTATAAAACTTACTATAATACATTTAGATTAAAGCCTATTCATGTCTATAGTTCCCTTTTACATAAAATCCATTTAAATTATTGTTTTATCAAAAATAGAGTTTGTATCTAAGCTATCTATCCACATAGTTTGTAAAATAACTTATATCTTGATCTCTGTCAACTAAGACATGTTAACAGAGTTCATGAAATCTGTCAACTAAGACATGTTGACAGAGTTCATGTCATCATTGTTAAATTACATAAGACTTACTATAATACTTATAAATTAAAATCTATTCATGTCTATAGTTCCCTTGTACCTCAAGTCCATTTACATTGTTGTTTTATCAAAAATAGAGTTTAACTGTCTGAAATTTGTTTGTATCTGAACTATCTATAGCCAAAGTTGATAATATAATTAATATCTTAATCTCTGCACTTTGTAAACAGACAAAGTTCATGAACTCCGTCAACTTAGACGAGTCAACAGAGTTCATGAACTCCGTCAACTTAGACGAGTCGACAGAATCCTTAAGTAAAACAAGCCTACATACAACTTAGAAATGTTCTTTCCAAATAAAATTACTGTTAATTTCTTTTCTAAACACAGCCAAATACAACAATTTAAAAAAATACTCAAAAAATTTCTCCTTATATTTAAATTTAAATACTCCTCTTCATATTTTAATTTAAGACATTCTAGACATTCAATTCGACCAACATCCATGAACTCAATGAACTGCGCGGAGTCCATCTACCCAACTGTACATAGTCCATGGACTCCGCCCAGTTCAACAGAGTCCATGGACTCCGTCCTACTCGGCAGAGTCCATGGACACTGTCCAACTGGGCAGAGTCCATGGACACTGTCCAACTGGGCAGAGTCCATGGACTCTGTCCTGTTGCAGCCCATGGACACTGCCCAGTTGGACAGATTGCAATATACAGAGTCTATGGACTCTGTCCGTGGACACAGCCGACACGTTATTTAAACAAAACGATCGCAGACAATTTATATAAACGGGAATTACAAAGCTATATCCACCTTACCTCTAAAACGCAGCCAAAACAAATGAGCGCGACCTGAAATCTTGCCGAGGACAGCGCAAATAAAAATTTCTTTCACCCGAAACAGAGCAGCCGTAGCAGACGAACTGGGAGACCTGCGTAAAATCAATAACATTTTAGACAACACAAAATAGCGATAACACCTTCAATAAAATACACATTTACAAAACAGAAAAACGATACCTTCTACCTCTGCAAACGCCGTGTCGATCTGTCACCAGCCGCAGCTTCTCAACGACGTTCGACCATCCGCTGTGAATCCCTACAAGCCCAAATCTGCTACATATGTTACCGTGTTGAACGACCGAAACGATATTACATACCAGCAGCAAGCAGCAAACGATATTACTTACGTGCAGGTGGCGATACCAGACGCTTTCTGACAAACGAACAGGAGAGGCGAAACAATGACGAACTGATGACTTACACGCAGGCTTACAGGTCGACAACACACGCAGTCGACCAATAGGGTGGCTGACAGGCGACAGGGCAGAGGGATGACGGAGCAGACGGGCCTCTACCAACGCAACAGGGGTCCACGGGATCCAGCAAAAGTGACGGGAGAGGGGTCGGGACCGAGCTTTTATGGAGAATAATTGTTGGGCCGAACACTTGTTCGGCCGAATAATTATTCGGCCGAACGTTTATTCGGCCGAATAATTGTTCGGCCAAACAATTATTTCCACCGCCTTGAGTTTGCCCCGTCCGTCTAGCCCATGGCACATATTCCGAGGCCTCCGTTATGTTTAATGGTGGCCCGTTAAAGATTATTCGGCCGAATAAATACTATATTATTCGGCCGAATAACGTTAATTATTCGGCCGAATAATTAACGTTATTCGGCCGAATAATTAAATTTATTCGGCCGAATAACATACGCTAGAGTTCTTCCCCCGCCGATTCTCACCAAAGTGTTACCCACCTTCGCGTTTCCACCCTAACCTGTTACAGATTTAAACTTTATAGATCCTTCTGCATCATATCTTATTAGATCCCTATGTTCTTTGACTTATCATGGAACACTGGATTCTTTGACATCTTCATACAACTCTATTTGTCACATAGGATCACAGTTGGTTCTATCTCTAATTCAAACAATCCTGAAGCCAAACTTCTTCACAACTAGCAGAGCAAGCAGCCATATATTCCGCTTGTGCTAAGAGTCACCCTAGAATGTTTCCTGCTAAACCACGAGATCATGGTTGATCCCAGACAATAACATCCTCTCGATGTGTTCTTCCTGTCTGATACACTTTCTGTCCAATCAACATCTGAGTAGCCATCTAAAGTCATGATCTCCAAGATAGCATAGATCAAAGTCTATCGTATCCTTTAAGTGCCTCATCACATGCTTAGCAACTATCAGGTGAACACATCTAGTTTCCACTAGATACTGACTCAAGGTGTTCACAGCAAAGCATATATCTAACCTAGTATACGTTAGATACATCAATGACCCAATAATTTGACTATATACAGTTATATCCACTAACTCTGATGAGTCATCCCCTAAAAGCTTCAAGTTGGAATCCATAAGAGTGGCCATTCTAACACCTCAAGTCCTTTTAATATTTCTCAGTATAATTTCCCTAGTTGAGAAATATTCCTTCTGATCCTTGCCATACTTCCAGACCTAGGAAGTAATGTATCAATATGAGATCTTTCATTTTCATTTCTGCAACCATTTATCTGTGCCATCTCTTGTCAGATGGGTCTACTGATATAAGCCTCAACATCATTCAAACTCTGTGGTGAGTTCCTTCTTGCATCCAAACATCTATGTATAGAAACCATATTCAACCTTGTAGAAAAGGTTGTGATCCACATCACCCATGATGATCATTAAGCTCATCAATTGACTATCGATCCTGGGACCTGTGCATAACCTAATTCACACTTCTTCTTTAATTATACCATTAAGAGAATGGTCTTATCTATCCACCCGGAGCAAACATCCCATCATGATTCTCTTCTTCTTTCGAAGAGTATCTTCTAGTCATGAGCCTTCTGTATTTTGTTTGATTTGTAAATATTCTTGTTGAACATCCATCACTTGTTCGGTGTTCATCATTCTTCATGATCTTTCGTACATATCAAAATTAAGTACATGATTAGTAATTCTTCATAATCATGAAATCATGTTGACATGATAACCTATTATGCATACAGATATCATTTACATAGTTATGCAATTATCTTGACCAATACTTTGGCACAACACTTTTCCATATCCTGTATGCATACAGTGGCTATCTAGATGCCTTCCATCTCTGCCAGAACATACTATCGAGAGTGTGCACAGCTCTTAGCATGTAAGCAAAGAGGTTTCATTCTAGACAAGCAACAATGGAATGTTTGTCCAACTTACCAATCATATGCATATTAGTAGTATACTGTTCAATGCGTTATGAATGTTTACACTCAGTATCATATATTCTAGGAATACAAATATGCATACAACCTATTACAGGCAATATCATTTACTATTTCTAATAACAACTCAAATACTTATCTTTTATGTTTGTGTGGTTTCCTCCCGCTTGATCTTCTGTATGTCTTCTGAACTTCTATTCATTCTGTACCACTGTGCATGCTCAAGTGTGCACTAGTGTCATCCTCATGATCTCATACACAAACATACATTCATTAGCATATTCTTAATATTATCAAAACATTCTAATTCTAAATAATCTTGAATATGTATAGTCATGATCATTAGTATTCAGGGTTTCAAGGAAGTCTTCTTTTACTCATGCATATTCTTGTTTGATCTAGTTAGTTAAGTCATTAACCAAGATAAGAGACATAATATGCACAAACCCTTGATTACTAACTTTATGAATAAGCATAACCAATCATACCAAGTATACTTATATAAGGGATCCTAACACAAGGTAAGATTCTAACATGACATAGGAAAACATACCTGGATTAGTATACCTGCTTAGTTATGTACAACATACCTAAACAATCTCTTCAATGATTTAGAGATCATGAGCTAGAACCTGTATGTCTCATAGGTTAAACATAATATAACAAAGTCATACATACCTCATAAGTGGATGAGTCTTTGTCTTCATGTTGTCATGGTCATGGAACTTGATTTGTCTTTTGTGATGTACCTGTATCTTGTTAGCAGACAACATCAACCTCACACAACACCATAATGCGTAAGTACAATCATATAGCCCTAATCAATGAATGTCTTCGATCATTCGCATGCATTCATACTGTTACTAGGGTGATAAGACAATTCTAACATTAATCAAGATTGTACTAATAATTAACATGAAGACAAACACATTATGAACTTAATCAAGAATAAGATTTCAAGACATACCTGAACCTCCTTAAGTCATACCTGTCAAGACTTCTTGTAGTCTTCTTATGTAAGGCCTTAGCCTCAACTCCCCCTGAAACTTGATATGGAGCTTGATTAGGGTTTGCTAGAGAAACCCAAAAAAAATTCAATATTTGACTTTCACACTTCTGAATGGATGGAAGGATGTGTCTTGCTGAGCTAATCAAACTAGCATACTTCAATTTTGAAATCTCCAAAATTTGACCCCTCAAAATTGCCTTTGAAACTTCTGGATCTTCTGGATAGGAACCCAAACTAGGGTTTGATGAAGCCCACTCTTCTGTCCAATCAAAAGGTTCAATCCAAGGCTCTAAACTCTTATTTTCTGAGGAGCTTCCAGCCGTGGTTACAAACTTCAAAAATTCCAACTTTTGCTGAAGCCCTAATTTTCCATCTTTCCGATCAAAATCCTGAGCTAGGGTTTAATCAAGCCCGGTCTTCTACCCAACCAAAAAATTCGATCTTGGTCTCTAAATTTTGATTTTCATGAGTAGCATTCAGCTGTGGATTCCGATTCCAAAAATTCTAATTTTCTCCGAAACCCTAAATTCCGGAAGCCATGAATAAAGGTGCTCCAAAAATAATTCTGTTTTGACAGAAATATGTACCTGATTGTTTCTGCTATAACTCCAAAATTTTCTCTCCTCAGGGTCTGAAAACGTTTTCTGCAGTAGCCTGACCTGTTTTCTTTCCATCCTGACAGGTCTGACCTCAATTGGATTTACTGAGAGAGAGTTATGCCAAATGTCGCAACGTGACTTGTTTTGGGATAATGCAGGAGAGAGAACTTGTACGGCGTGCCATGTGTCACTGTTTGAACTTCGGCCTCTGAAAACTTTTCTTGAGATAGCTCGCCCTGTTATCTTTCCATCCTGACAGGTCTGACCTCAATTGGACTCTCTGAGAGAGATTTATGCCAAGTGTCGCAACGTGACCTGTTTATGGGATAAAACAGGAGATCGAACTTGTACGACGTGCCACGTGTCACTGGTTCAGCTTCGGCTTCTGAAAATGTTTCCTGAGATAGTAAATTCTGTGTACTACCTGTCACATTTTACTAAATTTCATTTGGAGCTTCCTAGCCCAAGTTATGACCTTTTTTTCTAGGTCACCTGATTTTGACTGAGATCTGGAAGAGGCAGAAACCCTAACTTGTACTGATCATACCTTACAAAGTACAACGAATCTGAGGGTGCCCTTTGGACACACGATACCTGGAGATGTTATCTACGACCAGTAAAGGTTTTAGATCCTGAACCTTCTCCAAAATGGATTTATAGCGAAAGTTCCACGATGACTGGTTTTTGCTATATAAAACCCTAACCTTCAAATTGTCGTAAGTAAAGCAAGTGTCATAAGTGCCATACCTTGCCTTCCTTCAGTTTAGCTATGATACCATGTTAAGATTTAATATGCTAAGACAGAAAATAGCAGCATTACATTCCATTTCACAATAATATCATATACAGGATCAGTGAAGAAACAACAAGCATAGCATAAACACAAGAGACACAGATTTATCCTAGGAAACCCTCATGGAGTAGAAAACCCAGTCAAGCTTCCTCAATATAGATGACGAGCAATATACAAATATGCAAACCAAAGACATGAACTCCTCCTCCACCATAGAAGACCTCTCCTCCACAAGTGCGCCTTTCTTAAGTGAGTGAGTGTGTGTGTATGCCAAATGAGGAACACACCTCCTCTATTTATACACTACTCCGACTTTTCTTTTACACAAGACATGTAGGCTCGTATTTAACCAATGGGTTAAATACCCCACTACAACTGACTGGGCCGACCCCTCTAGGGTGGTCTAATAACCCTTTGACCCACATAACACATACAGGGCCAACCCCCACTAGGGAAGTCTAATAACCCAAGTTACCACATTCCGACGGAGGAATAAACATCTCCAGATATACAATAAGATCTTCACGGAGGAATGAAACATCTCCGGAATAATAAAGTACAAATATAATATTCTTTGAAGTTACAATATCTCAACACTCAACAGGCATTAAAATTACAAAGATATTTCTGTTACACACTCTTTTTTTGTGGATGATGTTATGCTTTTCGGTAAGGGTATCCTTGCTGAGTGGATTCAATATAAGAAGATTCTTGACCTATTCTGCGCGGTTTCTGGTATGATTATCAGTTATCTAAAATCACAATTTTTGAAACATTCCCTGTTGGCTGATGTGGAACGTTCGATAAGCTCTGTTCTGCCTTTAAAATTCAAGGAGATCGATGTTGGAACGAAATATCTTGGTTTTTTCATCAAGCCTGCTAATTACCTGATAAATGACTCGACATGGCTTGTTAGATGATTTGAAATGCGTACAAGTCATTGGAGCTTTCGCCATTTATCCATGGGTGGCAGACTTACGCTGGCAAAAGCTGTCCTGCAGAATTTAGGTGTCTACTGGTTTTCACTATGTAAAATCCCAAGATCCATCCTCAGTCTTATTCGGCAGAAGCTGTTCAGCTTCTTATGGTCGGCTGGTGGAGCTCAAGAAAAATTTCATCTTATGAAATGGTCTGTTTTGGCCCGACCCTGGAAATTGGGGGGATGGAATATAAAGGACCTAGATCTATTTGTCACGGCTCTACACGCAAAAAGCCTCTGGCGCGCACTCTTCAATAATTCTGTTTGGGGGAGGATTATCAGAGCTAAGTACCTGAAAAATACTTCTGTTGCAAACTGGATTCGATTGGGTCGTCCTGCTAGTATGGGCGTGTCAAACTTTTGGAATGGAATGATGGGATCTTTCAAGGTTATTGCGCAATGGATTGCTTGGATTCCTGGCAATGGTCGTGACATTAAACTGGGGCTTGACCCGATCTTGGGGGGACCAACTGGTCATATCCTATCGCTGGAATTAAGGACTCACCTCAGAACAAAAGGATTTTGCACTCAGGCTCATGTGGCAGGTTAGTATAAGGATGGGCGGTCTCTATGGATATCGGCTTCACAGCTGGGTTTGACTGGTACTTTGGGGAATGAATGGGAAGAATATATTATGTCGTTTTACCAATCAAACTTACAATTATCTGACTCTGCGGACAGATTAGCTTGGTTGTGGGATGTGTCTTGTGGTAATGTTTCAGCTAAATTGGCATATGATGCAATGTTTGCTGAGTCTCATACTGAGGTTTGTTGGTGGGATAAAACTATTTGGAAGCTTGCCATTCCCCTCAAGATAAAATGTTTTATTTAGTTAGAGCTATGTAATAAGATACTTACTTGGGACAATTTATGTCGACGTGGGTTCATTGGCCCGGGATGGTGTCCCCTATGTTGTTCATAGGAGGAGTCTGTTGATCACCTTTTCTCCTCCTGTCCTTTCATCCGGGATCTTTGGAAGAAAATTGCATATAAATATGGAATACAATTCCGCTGGAGACATCATTCTCTTTGTGATTGTCTGGATGCCTGGTCCCGTCTTTCCGCTAGTTGTACAAAGCTCCCATACTTTATGATCTGGGAGGTATGGAAAGCTCGCAATTCTCGAATATTTGAAAACTCGATACCTTACCGTGATGGGATCTGCTATAGAACCCTTGCTGCACACAAGGAATTTATTTCAATTCATGGAGCTGTTGGTGGCAGGAATGTTCTGAGTAAGCAATGCCGGTTGGCTCCTCCAGTCCTGGTGTTCCCATGTGGATTCTTTGATGGGGCTGCTGTGGGACGAAATGGGATGGGTGGGGCGGGAGCAACCATTCACATCTCCAACACTGTCTCTATCCATATCTGGCTAAATCTGGGAATTGGATCCAATACAAGGAGTGAATTATGTGCCCTATGGCTCTTACTAATTTTTGCTCGCTTGAGGCAGATCTCATCTCTTGTGATAATGGGTGACTCGTTATCTATTATCTCTTGGGCTAGGGGCAATTCATCACTCAATGTCCTACTACTTACCCACTGGATGGAAGCGGCTCGAAAGCTTATTCTTGAATTTGAGCACACTCATTTTGCTCATATCTTCAGAGAGGTTAATTCGGAGGCGGATATGCTCTCAAAGCGGGCTCTTAACTCTCAGGCGGGGGTCATCATGTGGCAGGAATGACGGGAGGATATACTTTTTACTCATGGTTCTTATCATTTACATTGGACATGATGCTTATAGTTTTTTCTATTTATACACATTTTGTTTTCTTTCCAGTTATATGCGGCATTGTTAATCTTATATGACTAATAGTTCTATGTGCAGATCCTTAAAATGCATAGGGTCCAACTACTTGTTGGGCGTTTTTTCATACTCACAATCATTTTGCGGCTTATATTTCAGCCTCTTTCAGCAGTTGTTTGGTATTTACAGTTCGGATGTAATTTCGTTTTTAAAAACAATTAGCTATATGCTGATGTTTTTTGCTTTGATTATCCGCTTCACTTCTGTCGTCGATGCCTTTGGAGACTAGTATTTGCGGATGACTGTTCATGGGACTTATTTTATATTATGGTCTGTACATATTTGCTGCTGTGGCATATGGTTACTGTTCTTCTACAGGATGTCTTCCTGTTTTGACTAGTGGATGATTTAGGGACATGTGGCTCTATTTTTATTGGACTATTCTGAACTAGTTGTTGACACTATGCTGTCACTTCGACAGGTTTCTCCCTGGTCCTTCTTCTGACCGGGATTGTTTGCCTATGTATGATCTTACAGCTGGATATATTTACTATTCCGCATATTAATACTAACTTGAATTTTTCTATGGAAAAAAAACCATAGTCAATTAAAGCGGAAAAATATTCCATTGCCTTGGCACTAGTATAATTTAATAAGCAGAATAAATTATTATCTGTCTTGTTTTCTATAAATGAAACATGTGCACACGCAACGTCACGTCAAGAAGGTCGAAGAACATTATCAATAAAATCGTATAACATGCTAATAATAAAGGAATAGCATGCTAATATTGATACATTGCAACCATATTTCTGCTATAAAACAAGTCCCACCCTTGGAACAAAGCATCTTGAGGCTATCATCCATGCCACAACAATAACCATATCACTGAATATCAATACTTGTATTGCATTATAATAACGCTGCGCTGGCCATTTTTACAGGCCAGATCTATGCCAACTGAAAATTACAGGACCGGAATAGACGCTAAAGTCTTATCGTGGGCTCCAACGTAGTTAAGGCACTGGCCTCCAACGCCACAACTGCAAATGCAGAAAATGGAGATTAAATACATGGTTAATTACTTTTAATAAGTGCAACAAAATCCAATTCTTGAAAGTCCAATGCGATTGTTCTAATTAATGCGAGAAAAAGGTGACGAAAACATGACATAGCTGGTGTCTTCAAGTCGGCGGACAAATGAAAGCATGAAAAAGTACAGTGTGAAAGGGAAGAATACTGTAGTCGTTTTCTCTATACTGATCTTCCATTAATGGCGATATTCTAAGACGCTCAGAAGTCTCTCAGCCATTCGTAAACGTATGGAATCCATAAATCTGCAAGGGACGATCACAGCAGAATTCAATCCAATTATAACTACTACTGTACTGGATATAATAGAATAGGACACTTAAATGAGGTAGCCTTCTTATGAATGGTTGCTAGGAAACTTACTGATCTCCGGTGTGGTTTATCAATGGATATATCAATAAATTATTCATTAATAATTCTTGAAGATAATATAAGCTAAGGATTTGGACATTCCGGGTCTTGGATTTCACACATATTTGCAAGATTCTTAATCCTTTTCAAGTGTTGTGTGGTTATCGATTTAACTTCGGCCAACCGGGCACCCTGAAAGAGATGGAATATCTTGAAATACCCTGGCCACATTTTACATGGTTCTTGCGAAGCAAGGAAATATCAAAACATAGATGGTCAAATTGAAATGAACAGCCAAGTTCTTTATTCCTGGCCATAGACATGGATGCAAGGATTATATAAATAATATCATGGAAAAAGTTTAACATGGGATGCATCTTAATATTGTTTAACGTTGAATGCATCTTAGTTATTGTAATCTAAGTTGCATCTTAGTTATTATAATATAAGGGATGATAGGTACATTTTGATTTTTAAAAATATTTTACAAATCATGTTTACATGTATCAATGATGAATGTGATGGCCATTTCTGTAATTGTTCATTGATTATAGACATGAATCATTTCAAAATAATGGAAAGTCTCGTTTGTAATCACTTTTTATCTTATGGTTTTCATTGCGTCAAAAGGGCGCATTCTATAGTCCAACAGTGGGGAGATGTGTAACTCCTTCCATGCTATTTTTTTCAAGCAAGAAAAAACGATACTTATATTATTCATAGAGAATAAAAAGGTATAAAGTCCATCAAATTACAGTTTCACAAAGTATTTGTTAAATTTTCTGAATTTACTTCAATCTGATCTAGGATCTTAACTGAGAGAACAACATGTACAGCATATCTACAGCATATCAATCATGGAGACAATAATGCAAGCACACAAGAGACACAAAGATTTACTTGGGGAAAACCATAAAGGTGAAAAACCCCAATAACTTCCTCAGAGATAGATAGAGCAATGATACAACCAACCATGAGAGATAGACATAACCTAGCAGCAGATCCTCCTCCTCCATAAGTGCGGCACTCCTCCTTGAGTGCATGTGTGAGAAGTGAGTGAGTAAATAGAGTGCCTCCCGCACTCTATTTATACTTGAATTGACTTGCCTTTTTACCTAACTCATGTAGGCTCGAACTTAACCTCATAACATAATGCTGACTGGGCCGACCCCCAATAGGGTGGTCTAATAACCCTTTGACCCACATGGCCGACCCCCAATAGGGTGGTCTAATAACCCTTCGACCCACATGACTTATACAGGGCCGACCCCAACAAGGTGGTCAAATAACCCATCAAGTATAAGTTACGACACTTACAATATAAATGACGACACTTCCGTATAGAGGAATAATAACATCTCTATAGGAATACAATATACATATATGTGAAATACATTCCGAAGTTACATATACATCAACAGTATTGTAATAAAACAAATTGTTCTAGAAATCCAAGATCTCACATCCAACCCAAACAAAAACTAAAGATAAACAACACATAACTAACATCTGAAAGATGTCAAAAACGAGTTCACAAAAAGGAAGGGAGAGACCCTTCTCAAACTAAATTGTTTTGAATCAATTCCTCCCAAAACAGTGTGCCTTCCTCACAATCCATAGCCGCCTTTGATAAATAGTCTACAACAGTGTTTTGTTCCGTGTTTCCATGCTCATCCTATAGCTCACACATGTTCTTTATCAAACATAATAAAATATTATAAAAAATAGCATGTCAGTTCAAACTAGATTTAAAATATTTAGAATGGCATATATATATAACTGCACAAATTAGATAAATTAGAACCATAAACATTGCATTACACACTTCCTCAACATTTGCATTCTAAAAAGGGGTTTGCACCTCTAAGAAATTTGATCCCTCTCGGCACTTAATATCCCCTTTTAAGATGGATCTATGCTGGTTTAGTTGTGTGCATTTTTCATGGTGCCACACATGCATACCTCGACATGAAATTTTAATACTATATATATATATATATATATATATATATATATATATAGTTTTTTAAATTATTATCGTTTTATGGGTTTTTTTATAAAGTGGACTTTTATTTAATATGCATTAAAAAAGAATCATTGTATGGAGATAACCTAGACTTTGGAGATTGGCTCATGACCTCTTGACCTAATTCTCGATTTAAATTTTAAATCAATTTATTGTCAAAACACTATGTGGGATGTGTGGCCAAATTTTGCAAATCCACTAAATGATATATTTGAATGTAAGAAGAAGATTGAACAAGTTTATTTGGGTCACTGATCATTAGGAAGCTCATATAATTGAATTCATAGCAACAAAAGAATCAAAAGTGGTTTTTTCTCATAGGGCCCACTTTGTGTGAAATTAGGTAGCCGAAAGAGTAATTTAGTTGTATTGAATGGATTAGAAAAGGTTTTTGAGGTCAATAATCATGCTAGAGATGATAAAAACAAATTATGTGTTGTAGACGTATGAAATGCAATAAGACCCACTTTTGGACAAATTGAGAATACAAGAATAGCGACATATTTGAGGGAATAAATTGGGCCAAGTACTTTTATTAATGCTTATAAGAATCACGGGGTTGTCATAATGCAATTTTGACCTTTGCAAGCATACAAAAATTAAAAATTAAAAAAATTGCATGAAGGATGCCAAGTTTCTAACTTCGCTTTATGAAATGTATTAGAAAGACATCAAAGGATATCATGCAACCAACCGTTGGAAAACCGTTCGTGTCTTCTATGCATACTTCTAGCAATACTTCATTCAGGTTTCTTATGTAGAATATAAAATAGTTAGAATCGAAATACCATAGGGACACTCAATTTTAATGGCTTTTGGCCAAGTTTTCCATGCAAACTTTCGATGGATAGTTCTTTCTCTCTCTAGTCAGCCAACCATGGAGAAATTTTAGGAGTTTGTTGGTAATTTCGGGGATACATATGACACAGTTTGTTCATCCCCATGCAAACCATGCAAGAAGAAACTTGTTTATGAACCTATGTCATTTTCATGTGCTAAGAAACTATTATAAACATAAATAAACATTAATTATATATATAGTATAAATAATAAATAATAATAAACTCATAAATAGTTATTAGTAAATTATTTAAAAGGGCACATCCTTTTATGGATGGTCTCCAAAGTGCTTGTTTGTAGGGATATTATTTGTATGGCACTCATATTGTAAATTATCGTCAATTCAATTATTCATTATTCAATTTCTATTATCCTTTATGGGCTATTGTGCGCTGTCGTATTTAGATTGGAAGTTTCATATATGAACCATCTTGGTTCATACCATTGGTATCAGAGCAAAGTTGTAGTTGCATGATTCGGCTAGTAGTCATCAACATAAAGTTTCTCTTATACCAGGTCTTTGACCATATTAGGCTTCTGGCCATTTATCAAGTCCCTATTCAGAGAAAAAAAACACTTGGTTTTATAAATACCACATGCCATTTTTTTAAAGGATAAAGAAAAGAAGAAAACAACACATTGTTTTTATAAAACCACACGTGGTTTTAGTTTTTTAACTTATGTTGGAAAACTCTACATGCGTTAAAGGTTTAAAAAAAGAGAACAGAAAAGTATATTGAAGCATATAAAAGCATAGAAGCATATATAGTAATTTAATAATAATAATTACTATATTTATTAATTTTATTATTATTAAAATTTTAATAATAGTAGTTATTATTATTATTATTTAATTTATTATTACTATCCCAAAAAGCAATAGCATTATTATTATTATTATGAAAATACTAATAATAATAAACAAATAATCTAGTTTTATTTAGAAAAAAATAGCAGGGGCGTACATAAAAAAAGAGAAGAAATACCAAAACGTCAAGAAGAAGATTTTTTTCCAAAAATAACTATATTAGGAATTATTACACATTTCATGTCTACCCATTTTCAAAGAAAATAAGACATACCAAAGGATTACATTGGGTATTCCAATTCTCGTTGAAGAAAAGATTCGAACTCGTAAACCATGGAAGACACAAATTCTACTCATGAGAAAGAAAGATTTGTCAATGTTCCATCGAAAATGCTTATGATGATGCTAAACGTTTATGGCACATTTTATGGAAGCCTTATTAACATCGCCATAAGTCCAAGTAGTAGAGAAAATTTTATTAATGTTGATCTTGCTAATCAACTACACGTTCTGGAAGCAAATATAGAGAAGAATGAGAGGAACGAATAGAAAATAAAACAACTAGACTTACAGATCGATAGTTATAATCTAACATCATAATTCATTGTTGCAGATATTAACGATGGTACTACTGACATAATTTTAGGTTCTAACTAAATGGAAACATTGGATACACTCACCTTCAATGCATAAATGAAAGTCATGACCTTCTTTCATGAGAAGAAGAAAATAACAATACATGGCTCATCAGTGAGAGTTCCTTCATCAAATACAACTGAAGCTCTAGAAGAAGAAGTTATGCACTTGAACTTCCTCCTGAACAACAAGAATGAGGAACTTGCATAAATCTGAAAGAAATTAGAAGATCGAGAATCCAAGAACTATCATCATCAAAAACAAATAAAAGAACTCCAACAGTAAAACAATGACAACACAAAAGATCACAAGTTAGAGATCAGTAAGATCAACAAAACATTATTAAGCAATACTGAAGAAATATTTCGAATAAAGAACCATCGCAAAATTCTATTTACGAAAATCAGAAAGTTAAAAAAATGTGAAAATCGAAATGGGACAATGAAGATATTGAAGGGAAACTACTAGAGAAAGAAGAATAAAGTCAAAATATTCAGGAATAAATTAAGAAATTCGAAGAGGATGGAAAGTTGCAAGAAGAAAAGTTTAAAAAGATTCAAAATGATAACAAGTTGTTAGAAGAAAAAATAGCAAAACTTCAGAATGAGACATCAAAATCTTCAAAAGTACAAATTATGGAGAAAGGAACACTTACAGATCTAGTTCAAATAACCAATTAGGATATCTACCCAATCAAAGAAAACCATATGCGAAAGTTAAGATAAGAAAACACTACAAACGTGATAAAGGAAAAAGATGTTAAAAAAACTCCCTATCGACGTCCAAATCACAAACGTAGATATCCCAAAAGTCAAGAACAACTAACAAAAGTTGGTAATTCTAGTGCAAATAAGTCTTATGACGACACTTCACCGTGGCAACACAAAATTCTGTAGAGAATTGAATTAGGATGGATCAATCCATCTACATTTTGACGGTTGTGTTCAACACTTGCAAGTTCATATCGTCACATATCATAAACTACGACAGAGCATAGAAGGATGTGACGGCACTTACAAAATGAAAAGACGTAACATTGCCTTCATCAATATGTTTTTTGGATAAATCATTTCTAAAGAGAAAGGCAATGTTATAAACATAAATAAACATTAATTATATCTATAATATAAATAATAAATAATAAGAAACTCATAAGTAGTTATTAGTAAAACATTTAAAATGACGCATCCTATAATGGATGGTCTGCAAAGTGCCTGTAAGGATATTATTTGTTTGGCACTTATATTGTAAATTATCATCAATTCAATTATTCATTATTCAATTTCTATTATCATTTATGAATTATTGTGGGCTTATCGTATTTAGATTGGAAGTTTCATATATGAACCACCTTGGTCCATACTAGAAACTGTGTTTTCGATGCCCCAAAGACAAAATTTAGACAAGCTTCTTTAAGTCTAGGCATGATTATCAATCGTATTAATTTTCAAGGATAGAGCTATTGGGACAGGTTTGTCATACCCATTGTAGTCTTGTAGCTGAGTATGTAATGATTGATGAGATGTAGTAGAGAAAAATGCTATGCAGTGGCATGGAATAATTGCTAAGTATTGTAGACAATAAGTACAGATCAATAATAGATAATGAATTCCAAGTAGTAGCAGTTAGCCAAATAATTGCTTGTAGTTTACAACATACATAATTGAAAAACCATTAATAGTTTATGGTTTTTGTTGTTCATATTTATTGAATGTTATGGCTAGAGGAAATAATGTGCATAAGTTTTAATGTATTGTGATGCTACCAAAATTTCTCCATAATGCTTATGCTAATGAGCATTCCTATTGAGAGCATACAGACTCTCTAATGTATTGTAACCATTTTAGTTGTGGATTAATACATTTGAGTGTGCTTTGGAGTGTGGGGTTTTTCTCCCAAAAGGGTTTCCCTTGTAAATCATTGGCTAATGGTTGTATGTTTGTGTGTTATTTAAATATCTACGCATTCTTCTCTCTTTGATTAATGTAGGAATTGTATCCCACACCTCTACTTCCTTTCATTTGGTATAAGAACCTGGCCATGTAAGATTCAAGGTGTTAGGGACAAGGGTTTTTAATCTGATTTTGGTTTGAGTGGGGATTTGCATAGAATAAATTATTATTGCAAGGAAATGGCAAGCACATATAGAATGGAAACAAAATTTTTTAACATAGGTAGAACTTTGAGATATGGAAGCTTAAGACAGAGTATTTTCTTGTAGATCAAGATCTATGGGTTGTTGTATCTAGAACTAAACCTATTGATATGAAAGATGGAGAATGAGAAGTGTTGAAGAAAAATGTGAGAAGACTTATTAGACTTTGGTTGGTTGATTTAGTGTTACTGAATACATGTCTCTAAATATAAAATTGTAGCAACTCTATAGAATAAGTTGGGGGATTTGTACCAAGCTAAATTTCTAGTTAATAAACTTTTTCTTCAAAAAAAATGTTTTCCTTGAAAATGGGTGATCTGTTGATTATGTTGTTGAGCATATGAATGCCTTTAATACTCGTGTAAACTAGTTGATATCAGTTGGAGTGAAGATGGATGATATTTTTGTGTTATTTTCTACATTCATGTGACAACTTGGTAATGTCCATTAGAAGCACTATAAAGACAATAGTGCTTGATGGGGTCGTGGCTATTTTATTCTGAAAGGATGTGAAATGAACATATTCTAAATACACCAATGAGGCCTTGGATGTTCATGGAATATCTAAGGAAAAAGCAAAGAAGAGGGAAAAGTGAAAATACAAATATTGAGGGACTTAGACCTAAGTCTCCTAGAAACTCACATAGCTTGGGGGTCTGAGAGAAATAAATTTTCCCTCATTATGGATGGGAGGAAACTAGTTGAAACCATATGAGTTGGCCATGGAAAGGAGCTAATGGCTAGAATTATGTTGAAACAATTGGAATAACACTAATAAGGTAAAATGGTCAGGTATAATGAATTTTATTAATGATTTATTAATTTTTTTGTTCCATGATTATTTCAATTTCTAGATAGACATCAATTAGATTGATATAATCATGGTACTGACATGGGTGTGTATGAGAAGTTTGTGGTGTATGTGTTTAACTATGGTTAGGGACATGAAGAATAAGGATCTTGGATTTTGCTTAAAAAAATGTTAAGGCAAAAATACGACACTGAAGTATGCAAGGGAAATGGTCAGAGCTATGGAAAAAAGCATGAATTTGGTGATGATATAAAGCTATAGTTTATAGCCTCATGGGGTAGCTCAGTTGGTTGGAGCCTCGGGGAAAAATCCATTACTAGGTCGAGGTCAAGAGTTCAATTCTTTGGGTCATCATGGGTTAGGAACCCAAGTTTGGTGCCGAGGATAGGATTCGAATTAGCCTAATGAGGTGAGACCCCTTCAGGTGGGTACCTTGGATTGCTTCTTCGTGTATGTAGCGACCCGATCTTCGAGTGTGAACCACATTGAAAAAAAAAAGTTAAGCTATAGCTTATGATTTTTTTATTTAGATTCAATACCTTGATTTCATTTGGAACTAATTTGAAAAAATAGATTAAGTTCTAAAGGAAACTAGGAGGATGTTTTCCAATTGTTTGGAAAAACCTCTAAATGAAAAATGTTATACAATGTGCTTGTAAACCTTCCAAACTAACTCATGGCTAATGAGATCGGTTGAGGAAGCCATTAGTGGATTTATTTTTTTGTTAGTAATCAAATATGGATTATTTCCCATGTACATGGTTGTAGATTGAGCTTGTTGACCAAATGTTTGTTAAAATTCATGAACACATTAGAATATAATTTCTTTTGTTGTAGGTAAATTTATGTACAAGAATGCATTTACTAGAATTAAATTTTAATTTGGGTTGCATGATTGAAGAAATTTCTATGCCATTAACCTAAATTTACAAAAAATGAATTTACAGACATTTCTATTTGGTTTATGCACAAAATCAAGGGGTATTCGTGTCATATAGACCTGTAACTCCCATTTTGAATCCAATTTAAATGTTTTTAGAACTAAATTCCACGTTTTGGGAATTTTTCAGAAAACAAAGGACAACCTATGGGGTTTGTTGTTTGCCCATATTTTTATAGGAGTGTATTCTTAGATTCAACTTACCTAATATGTTTATTATGTTGAAGGGTGTCAAGAAACTGATGTTGTAAGTATATGCATACAAATTGTTTGGGGAAATTCCTTAACCAAAAAATTACACTTGTTAAATAATTGTACATCATTCGTATTCGAAATTTGGTTTATATATGTTTGAGGAAGAAGCCAGTGATACTTAATATTAATGTCAGGTCTGGTTATGAATTAAATATTATCATTTTTAACTCAATTTTTATCCTTGTGCTATTAAAAGGATTAATCCATAAGCCTGGTAAAAGGGTGCATGCAATATGTTTGATAAAATCCCTCAACCAATTGCTTGATCTCTTTAAATTTCTAGTTACTTGTTCGCAGAGATTAATGAGCCAATGTGAAATATGAATATACATAAGTATTAGAACCACTCTAATGAATTATGGATAAAGGTTACCTTGATGAATTATAATGATTAATGAGTTAAATAAACATTCAATACCCATTGGTGAGTGTGCACACTAGGTTAACTCAAGGGGAATTATCTTGTGTTGGGTGTATGAGGCTTGAAGGGTATTATTCTTATGTTGACCTCGTCCTTTCATACCTTACTATTATATTAGAACGATTCAACCAAATGAATAATATAAGTAATTATTTTAGAATTTATGGCTAAGTACTTATTTAATAGGAGACTATTCACTTGCATGCCAAGTGTTTAAATAAATTTTAAACCAAAAATACAACTATGAAGAAGAGGATACTATCACTAATGGCATTATGTTAAAAGAGTTAATCTCCTTAGTATTTAACCTAACCAATGAAATTTAGTCAGTAGTTCTTATGTTTAATGTTGAATAGAGGTTTTTAATTGGGAGATTGGTAATATAACCTTGTGTGCTAATTGTTCACATTAGCATGTTAAGAATTATATGTGTGCATTACTTGTGGGATCCTTTATAAGTCTCAAGATGAGTTCATGAAAGTGAACATAAAAACTAAGTGATATATGCATTATATATGAGAATGAATAGGCTTGTAGATTAATCTCTCTAGTTAGATATGCCTCTTAATTAGTATATTAAATCTAATCACCATTCATTATGGTTTATATTATATGTAGTATTGCATATTTTAGTAAATTATGATTACTCAATATAATGTATTTAATGCACTATGCCTTAGAAGGTTATCAGAACATTATGAGAGAGACTCTCACAAGGAATGAATGAGTCTTACGTGGATTGTCAATTACGGATATTTGTAGAACAATTATGCTAAATGTTTGTATCACTAGTGAAAAATGGGTAATTAGTGACTAAAAATGACTAAAAAACGGCTATAATTAGAAGTCACTTATCTCCCAACCAAATTGGTCATTTATCACTTAGTCATGAATTGCTTGAATTGCTTTATGAGTTGGTCATATATTTTGTCATTTAGTTGGTCATTAATTGTCGTTGTTTGGTCATTTATTTGTTCATTGATTATCGTTGTTTGGTAGTACATTTAGTCGTTTATTTAGTCAGTGATTGTTGTTAACTAGTCATTTATTTAGTCATTGATCGTTGTTAATTGGCCATTTATGAAGTCATTGATCGTTGTTAACTGATCATTTATTTAATCATTGATTGCTATTAATTAGCCATTTAATTTGTCATTGATTTATGTAGATAGGGCACGGAGAAATCAAACCACCAACCTCCTGCTTGTAAGGCAGGATCTCTTCCATTGAGCTAGCACCCTTTAAGTATGTTCTAAGATATGGTATGCATCCATGTAATTATTTCCTTGAAAATGAAAAGTAAACTTTGAATTTCCCATCCCGGAAAGTAGTATGTGAAACAATTTATAATCACCATCTGAGACTTAGAAGCATCCTTCACCAAACAAAAGGATAAAAGATAAATATCCTCTCTTTCTTGTTTATTTCCTACAAAAAAAATTTAGAGTTATTCTATAGAGAAATATAGACCACTAAAAAAAATATTTAGTAGAAAATATACCATAGATCAAAACAGTCTAACCATAGAATGCTTGCATCCTTCAATGTACGGTTGTGCAAACACTGCATCAGTGAGTGTAGTTTTTCCCATTCCACCAAAAGCATGCACCATAAATTCTATTCATTTTTATTGCTTTCCCTCTATAAAAGTTCAAAGACTTCTTTCAATTCTTCTTTGATTCCAACCGTAACATAAAAAAATATCACAAACTCTTATAGACCTTAACACACTACAATTCCAAATGTAACATAAAACATATCACAAAATCTTACACACCTTAACACACTACTAATATTTTATTACTTCAAAGAAAAAAACAACAATTATTTTCATTCTATATCACAATATACCATCATATTGAGGAAATGATCTCTCTCATTCTTTAACTAGTGGACATGTTCATACAGTGAATGACATCCAAAATACATATAAGCTTTTTGTCATCCATACCTCTGTACATTTTTTGTAACTTTCACTAAAATTCAGTCAACTCCTCCTTGTTCACAGGATAACAACTTAAAAAAACAACACCCAATACCACATGTTAACACGTATAAAGGATTTTTACATATGTAATAATAAAATTCAAGCTAAATCATAATTCTACTTGATAAAAAAAAAATGATTATAAATCTTTTCTCATAAATATTTTGGACAATTCTAAAATCCTTTAAATTAATATAAAAAAGATATAATTAAAAAATAATGAATAATCTATATTTTATTTCACTTTCTCAAAGTCACCTCACTTCAATTCCTTCCTTAAAAAATTAACTTATTACACTGTTAGGTAAGAAAATATTTGCTCATGTGGATCTCAAAATCTTTCATTAAATATACATTTTAATAAAAATAAGATCAAAACTTTTATTAAATTTTATTCAAAGGTATTAAAAAATTAACTTATTACATTGTTGGGTAAGAAAATATTCGCTCATGCGCATCTCAAAATATTTTATTAAATATATATTTTAATAAAAATAAGATTGAAACTTTTATTAAATTCTATTCAAAAGTATGATAGAAAAAAAAAAATTATTGCAAAATAGCTTACTCCATTGTTAAAGTAAAAATATATTTACTTGTAATTGTAACTTAACTTGTAAATAAAAGTACCTTTTAGTACAAAGATATCACTATAAAGAATTCATGAGGCTCAAACAAAGTTCTTGCAAAGTGATTGAATGGCTAAATCAATATCCTAAACCTTGCAATTTTCCACGTATTACTATGTATGGTTATCTCTTTTTATTTCGTTAATTAAGCTATTAAGCTGTTCATGATTTACGCAGTGAGTAAGTGAATAATAGAAAGGAAGACTGCATTAGGAAGTATGGTTCTCGACATTTCGAGCCACAAAGTAGAGTTCATCATCAATTGTGGCTCGAAACGTCGAGAACAATACTTCCTAACGCAATCTTCCTTTCTACTATTCAATTAAGCTATTGTTAAAGCCTCTCTTTCAGTACACACCTTTTCCACAGACTCGTTAAGTTTATTTAGCAATCTTTTTGGATTTTCCAGTGTGTGAAAAGAACATCGACATTTAAAATACTTCCTATCATATTTTCGAGATGCAGTACATTATTCACATATGGAAGTGTAGATTCCAAAGAGAAGTAACATGCTAAAAGAATACAATTGACTGCCACCAAGAAAAAAAGTGATGACAAATGGTGACCAAATAAACCAATATTAGAGTGCCAACTTCCAATCCAGTCGACAAAAGTGTAGGGAAGCCATATTTCCATGTAGAAAATCAATTGAAAAAGAAAGGCAAGTTCAAGACTTCATTCAATTCAAAGTCACTTCTATCTAGCAATGGAGGAAAGCTCCATTGAGAAAAGAAGGTCTCGAAACTATTGAGCAAATTTTCCAATATTGGTGCACTGTACAATTTAGAAAAATTCTTTCGGATTATATGATTAATTTTCTCAACAGTTGCATGAGTCCAATATGAATAATGTACTCCTGTAAAATTCAGGCCTAATTCTTTGCACTAGGAAAGAGCAGTCGTCATCATAGGAAAACCATAGAGTGAATGCAAAAATTTTGGAGGGAAATAAATTTTTGTCACTTGACCATAACCACATCACTCTCATGTTGTAGAGCCAAAACCCGAAGAGAGGTCCTGACAGTGGAGCTGTATGAGGGCCCCGATTCGTCGGAATCCGGCAGAGGAATTTTTATCAAAATTACAATTTGGAGTGTTCAGATCGCAATTTTGACAATTTGGGTAGTTTTAAAATTGGGCAATTAGTCTAGTATAGGCAATCCCAATTGCTAAAATTACAAAAATGGGATAATAGCAATTTCCAGCAATAATTTTTACCCGTTTTTATCCCAAAATCGTCGGAAAAACAGGGCATTTTGGTTGTTGTTTATCCTACGCGACAGTCTTGCATATTTTCTATAAGGTTGTACATTTGTTAATCCAAATGGTGTAGTCCACTGTACTGGTTCATTTTTGGATGCAATAATATTAACATAGTCTCCTAACCATGTCATAATACACCTTACAACATTAAACATTTCACCCAATGCAATAAGAGTTTTACTAGCATAGCAAGATCCACTATAAAGGATTACTTCATTTGCAATGCAAGTAATCCAATGAAAACATTTGTTGACAACATGGTGACAAATTGTTTCATAAACAGATATGAAGGATTTCCAAGATGATCCAGAACTGATCTTCATATTTACTATATACCTAGGCGTTCTCTAAAAAAAAACTGCATCTATATTCACCATTCCATTCTAAAACACACATATAATAAATCTATGCATTGCTAAATCTATTAAGTCATGGGGTTCAACCACAAGATGAAACTGGATGGTTGTTAGTTTTTGGTTTGGAATGCTAAATTAGTTATGTATTTGATTTTGTGGATCTGGTTTTATGTCTGTAACATCTTGGATCAGCTCGAAGGGATTGATATAAAACAAGAAGAATTTGATGTATTGATAGGAGAATGAGAGGAGAAAGTTGTTATGAATGAATAAAAGAGGATCTCTACCTCTATTCAGACTATATAAACCTCTTATTGTCTTCAGAGTGAAAATACTTGTGTATTCTTCTATTGGGATTTTGAATGAATCAATGAAGGGTGTTTTTCTTATATTAATTGGTTTTGCAAAGGTGCCATTGTGAAAATCGTTTCCTTGTTCTTCTCATTAACTTCGTTCATGAGATCATATGTTTTCCAAGTACATTTTGTTAGTTGATCCATTCCAAAGGTAGCTAAGATCATTTATGTTGATAGTGATTAGATATTGTGCTTCACATGAAAGTTCCCATTCTGATCCAGAAGCAAAGGATGTTAGATTGTTAATGTGGATAATTTCCAACTACAAATATTGATGCATTATGTTTTCTTAACAAGCTTAGCTAGAGGATTTTGACACCCAATTTTTCTAAGAATAAAAAACCTTGTAATTACAAGTAAATGGACATTCTTAAAATAGAAAAGAGCTCTCTTTTAGTTGTATTGATTGAATGAGTGGACATTTCTATCTATACTCTACACCATCAATTCACCATCGACCTCAAGCAATAAAGACTTTGTTTTGTATTGGTTGGAACTTGTCAAATTGGGATCAGGATTGATGCAGTTTATAAGGTAATTATCTCTCATCACTTGACATATAGCTCTCCCAACCAATGGATAGACTAAAAGCATATACTTTCAACAGAGTTCCATGGAATATCACCCTTGGAATACTTTACATGTTCCTTAGATGGAATACCTATGGCTACATGATTGTCCATAATATGACATGAGCACTATACCACCTTATTAACCACACTATGTTTAAGGCCCACAAGAATCAGCCATAGCTCATTACCATTCACTAATGGCTCCTGCATGACCAAATGGTTTCTAAGGACCGAATTCTAGAGTGAGCATAAGGACAATTCGAGTTCAGTGGATAGTTTAGTATATTGACTAGGATGAATCATAGCTATGATCACTACATACCTTTCATTTTTCACTCCAAGACCAGCCATGAAAGACGCAGGTCTGTTGTGATTGGTCTTCCCTACCAGCTGCAAGATACTAATACCTATATAAGGAAAGGGAAAACGAAAAGGGGGAACATAATTTTTGAAGTAAATCAATGGGTCAAGCAGCTGGCCCACCATGACCGATGCACTGCATGAGGAAGAAACCGAGATCCTTGTCATTATGTCAATGACGAGCCTATTTTCGGTCTTTGTTATACACCTTCTCCATAGAGTAAACTTATCTCTACGTATTAAGAGTCAAAGTGCTTCTTTGTTGACTTCTTGACTATAATATTGACTTGGTAGGGAATCCAAAATACACAGAAATCAATCAATATGAACTAGAGCAAATCTCAGAGTAAAACAATACATCAAATATCAGAGTCATCATCACAATTATAACTAGAAACCCCATGATTTAGATCAACTAGATCACTCAATGTGATTCACAATTATGAACCCAATTGATGATTTGTTGACCAGTATGACCATCATGGTATTTTAGATTTCTAATCCTCAAATATAGAACTGGGTGCATTCATTTGATCCACAGTTTATTATTTGTGTAAATCGATTCTCAACTAACTTCATACCCTTAAATTACCAATAAAACCCCAACGAGAACACAATATTGTTCTGTCCCTCATCAACAGAGAGCATTTCCTTCCCCTGGCAAGATTATGCCAATCTCATTCTATTTTTATCGTGACTAAGGGTAATTATCTATGCACCAAATTCATCTCAGCTCAATTTAAACTTCAATTTGCCTCTAATTCTCAGCACAAAATCATTGTTCTCTTATGACTGAAATTATACACAATTTTTTCATTAATTCTAGATTTCAAATGATATCGAAACATACAAACAACATTCAAATCAAATAAAATACTCAAAACTCTTCGAATTGGGATTTCAAAGTTTTCAATCACCTACCCTCAGTAGGTCCACAAGAGACTCTGTCATTCGATGAGAAGCCTACAATGAAACCTTGTCTAAATCAGAAACATTGGAAAAACACCCCATCTCAACCCCCATCAATTTAGGATATATAATCTCAAATTCTTTATCCATGACCGAAGGGAAGGAGTCTGAAAGAGATAACATTATAAAGAGTTTTCAAAAACGAATGATTGATAGCTGAATCTAATGGGATATTAAGGAATAGAATAAGTCGTTGGAGGATTGTTAATTAGGAATGGGTTCTTATAATAATATAAAATGATATCTCTCCTTTTAAAAGTTGCCCTGCTAATCAAAAGAAGGTTTGAAAAAATTATTACATAGAGCCAAAATTACTCTAATTTACTCCCAGTTCAAATATGCCATTAAGTTACATTAAAAATAACAGAAATCAAGTTACATTAAAAATAACAGAAAATAAAAAATGGCTATGTAATAACCTTAACCTTACCATATATGAAGCAAATCTCATTTCTTACTCCAAGGCGAGATTTTACCACCAATATATTGAAACCCCAATTTATTTTTTGTAGAGGATAAAATACATAAAACCAACAAGATTGGCCAATACCCGTTCAACACCTTACCAAGAAGCCGAAGCCAAATAAGTAGAACAATAGATCTGATTATAACCTTGTGTGGGCCCCAAAAAAACTAGGAAATCTGTTTGACGAACTTTTGAAACTCTGTACAGTTAGTTTACATCACAAAAAACTACTAAACCAAAATATTTGAAATAGGGTTTGAAACAACATTGCATGGTTAATGGGCCACACAGAGGGATCCCCAATGCAATATATTTCTCAAAGAATCTCTATGGCATTTCTTGGCCTATCCACAAACCTCCAAATTTCTTTGCCCAAATTGTTCCCCAATTTCTTTTTCCCTAGTTTTTATTTCCCTCCATTTGAATTTGAATATTTAAAATTTGATAATATTATTATATTATAATATATAATATATTAAAAATATTATATTAATATTGTATATTATATATAAGACTAAAATATTAACATACTATAATAGTATATATAAAATATAATACACTATAACTATATATCAAAATATATAAATATTCTTCTTCAAAAAAATAAAAAAATATAAATATTATATATTACTCATACATATTAATTATAATATATTAAAATATAACAATATATTATATTTTTTTAAATCGAGAAGAATTTAATCAATTGGGATTACTTGGACAATGCCCATGTTCAAATCCTCACCATTCAAGTCCCCCCACCCCCATTTAATATGCACACTCTTCTCCACAATCTTTCCTTTCTCGTAAATTTTTTTATTTGCTAATGAAATTTACAATTTAGTAAATTTTAACACTGCAAATTGATTAAGAAACCCAATTTAGTAAAATTTAACACCACAAATAGATTCACAGATCCCCCTAATCCATCTCTACAGTGTTAAAGTTTACAAAAATGTAAAATTCTAAAAGAAAATTGTAATTTTTCTTTTACAAATTCATAAATTTTAATGTTACGAATGGAGGGGGGTCTCTAAATCCATCTGCAACGTTAAAATTTATGAAATTGTATATCTTTTTACATATTTGTAAATTTTAATGATGCAGATGGATTGAGAGACTCTCTTAAAAGGGGTCTTTGAATCGATATGCAGCGTTTAAAATTTATGAAATTGTATTTTTTTTACAATTTTGTAATTTTGAATGTTGCAGATTGATTCAGAGGGCCCCTTTAGTCATTGAAAACTAATTAGGTCTAAAACATGTTATAGATAATTATAAAATCATATATTATATATAGACACTCTTAATTTTGTGTGTGACATATAAGGAAATATTTGATAATTAGGAGATAGACTATCTAGCCGTATTTTTTTTTATCCCATGACTAAACTAGTATATTTTTTATCCCATGACTAAGTTAGTCATTTATTTTAGTAAATTTTAGTTGTGATCGTTTAAAATTGCTCAATTTTGGTCATATTTCACTTAAAAACATTGTGGTGACCAATTTTTTGGTTGTTTAGTCATTTATTTCGTATGGTGACCAATTTTTAGGT
Organism: Larix kaempferi; assembly: GCA_027924585.1. NCBI lineage: Eukaryota > Viridiplantae > Streptophyta > Pinopsida > Pinales > Pinaceae > Larix > Larix kaempferi. The sequence continues at coordinate 3,641,013 of BSBM01000912.1, read as the reverse complement.
GGTTTAGTCATTTATTTCATATGGTGACCAAGTTTTTTTGGTCGCCATAGTCATTTATCACTCATTTTTCTACTATTGTATGGAAAAACAAGTTGTAGGTGGAATGCTTATATATATATATATAAATATATCCCTTCATGAGTTAGATTCGTATGTTGGAATTGGGTTTAGTTGTCATATTGTAAAGGGGAACTACAATGACGACAATGAAATATTAACACAAATATTTCTTAAGGTCAAATATTGGAGAAAGAAAAATCTAAGAAATAGTTTCATATGTGTCCTTCTTCCTAAAGGAAAACTAGTGGTTCCTATATTTCCTTCCAACACAAGCACAAGTGCATATCCAACAACAACATTAGATTTGCATACACTTATTATTACACCATCATGGATCTTCTTAGCTTGCTCCATGGCCAATAAAAGATACATACAAAGGAAGAACACTAACCATAGTGGTTTTCAAGACAAAAGTACACATGTAGCATGGATTCCATCCTTATGCTTCTACTATAATGGAATTTAATGGATGTTAGATTTTCTTCTAGAATAAGCACAAGTGCATTGTCGACAACGAAATTAGAACACTAAGCTTGGTTTGGGTGAAATCATGTCCTTAATCTATCTAGATACCAACAAGCATGGTGTTGTTCAGTAAATCTACCTATGATTGGGAAGTTCAGATATCATCAACATACGGTTATTAAAAGTGCAGATTCTAAATGACAAACAAGTACAACATGCAATACTTCTTTAATTAAGAAAGAACTAGGGTTTAAAGCTAAAACACATACCTCGATAACTGTTTCAGACGATAAACCTGCTCTGTAACCTGAACCTGGGATCCTTGCTCCTCTCCCTTCAATGGATATTTCTCTAGCATTTCCTTGCAAAAAATGGTTCTCCCTTTCTCAAGGCCCTCTCCTTATATTTATTGCAAGGCTGAGAGGATAGGCTCGAAAGGTAATTGGTTGGGGAGGTTATGGTAGCTAGGATAACTTCCATAACTAATCCCTAATCAATCTTTTATATTTTTCTTTTCGTGATTTAGATATACCCGTGGGTGTATCTCTTGACAACAAGCGAGTGACTCGCGAGTTTAGTGTCAAGCAAGAAGCGGGTGTAACTTTTTAGGTGTTACCCGCAGGTTGTCAATATAGACTCCTGCATTTGACCCATGAGTTGACCAATAGGAGAGTCACGGTTATGGCTCAAAATACTTCACAAAAAATTGTTATACTGATGCTTATGTTTAAATTCTTGATCGAAAAGGGAGCAGCACATATTGTCGAACCTCGATCACTGTTGTTACCACCGCTTCCGAACACAGATTGGGAGGTAAAACAAAAAAAGTGGGAAAAAATTGTGAAAGAACGAGAGTGGGAATACTTTATGAGAAAATGAATTGCTACACCACCCTATTTCTCTAAATATATTTCAGGTCGACAATTGGGGGGTAGCCAACCACGTTCCAGATGGAGTAGATGAATAATGGTCGACAGACAAAAACACGATATGGCCAGTAGTGAGAAATCTCAAAAATTCGATAAAGAAAGAACAATGATACATAAAAGAACTCCAAATATCCAAAAGACTGAACGAGAAAAGAGGAGGAAGAGGCATGAATAAATAAGGGAGAAAACTAGTGTGCTCCAAAGAAAAAGAAGGTCGGTTATAGTGACAGATGCAAAAGGAAATCCGCCAGAATCGAGTTGAGCTCGACAAAAAGAGGGTGGTGTTGAATCACTATCACCAATGGATGAAGACCTGTGGATGGAGCATGGAAGCACTCTCCATGTGAGTATACCCAAGGTTATAACTTTACATTCCCCATTACATCTGACTCAGAGTGCCCAAGTACAAGAAATTATTGAAGAAGATCTAGGACTTCATGCTGGCCAATATGGCATCTGGAGCTCACAGAAGGATGACAGTAATGAGATTGATATATTTTTTATCCATCGATCGCAAGAAGGAAATTGGGTTACCTTTCAACCCAAGTTTTCCAACTGGAATTTTCATCTACTCTATTCATAATGTGAGGAAGTGCCCCCCTAGCCACTTCCATCATTGAGTGATTCATCGAGTAAGTTGGTATCTCCAAAAAGAAGTAACACCCATATAGAACAGAACTTTACATGGGTTTCGACAGAAGTTGTCAAAGAAAGTTGACATGCGACAGCCGACAAAGAACCGACTGGTGCCAATAATATTCTTGTCGAAAGTGAAGAACATGTAGTAACTCCTGTCAGTGCACAACGAGAGATAGTACTTGTCGAAATCAAGTGTAAGAGAATTTCTACCATTGGAAATAGTCCACCATCACCACCTTTGAGCTTAGAAGTCGAAGTCGCAACAGAGATGGCACACATAATGGCACACCTTCCCTTCTATGAAGGTGATGAAGACCCAAGAAGGTATTGGTTTGTTTGTGAATCAATATGGGAAGCTAATGCTATTTCTAATTAATATAGACAAATGGCACAGTTCCCGGATGCCCTTCGGAAATGAGCACTCACATGGTACATCATTTTTAAAGAAAGGATGCCCACTGCATCAAAAGCTCAAATCAAACAACAATTTATGTCTTTCTTCAAGACCCTAAACTCCAAATATCTACCTGCTAATAATGCCAAGACCACAACTCAAAAACCGACAGAGACTGATACGGACTATGATAAAATATTTAAATATTTGTTGAGCCAAATCAAACACGACATCGAAGAATCCTTATTGGTCCAATTGTTCATGGATGGACTGATACAGAAAATCAGAGTGCACATCCGCTTCACTGAATTCAATACATATGAATATGCTTTGACAAAACCATTGCAAATAGAAATGGATGATGACTATCCTATAGCCCCTTGTCGACCACCACATTGAAGAACAGTTGGAAAATATGCAAAAATCCATTCGCGAAATCAGTTTGTGAGGAGTTGATAATTGGTATACAAAATTTTCAATAGTCGATCATACGAAATATTCTTTTCGACAAGATGACCGCCGATGGGATGTCCATTTTGTACAAACAAAAATTTTATGTGACATATTCCAAGAACATGAATTGCATGGAATGAAAGATTGTCCCTACAACATGAAAAATGATAAAGCTCAATGGTGAGCCATATGCGACATAAAGTCTCATTCCACGGAAAAATGCATCTTAAATTTAAAGAACAAACATAATTACCACACAGTATATCAAACCAATGTTGTTGACCAGAGAAATAATAGGAAAGATAGGAACAACAGTAGACGATACGATAGAAGAAATGACAACTTCAATCGACGGGGAGGATTTCAAGGTCATGGACGAAACACTTGAAATCGATATCCTTGACTACGTCGAACACTGCAATGATTTACATGTCTTAGTGAAGAACATCTTTCCGCAGACTATCCCTTCAAAGATCGGGCAAATCTCAAATTTTATACCAAGTGATGGGTCCATTTTTCAGGTATTTTGATAACCCTTTTTCCACAGTCCAGCTCAAGTAATGGTAACGAAACGCACTCAATTGTGGGAAAAGTGTTTTACTTTAATGATTTAATGAAATTGCTTTTATAATTAATCTTGTATGTTAGAATGCATATCAATTAAACTAATTATATGGAAACCAAGCATGATTGAGCAGGTTCAGGTTTATTAAAGGAAGGACGTGTAGAAGACTAAAGGATCACCAAGCTCGGTGCCATGTTTCCTGATTTATAAGGGACACACTCCCACTTTCAAGATGAATCGGCACTTTGAAAATCAGTTAGGATTAGAGTTAAATCGTATAAATATGGACCTCTCGGGTAGCGAGAGGCCCCTGCTGTTATTTTTGTGAAAGACAATATTATTATCGTTTCTGCACTATTGAGATACTGAAGTACAGACTTCTATTTTGACATGGATTTTACATATTAATGAAAGATTGATGATTAATTCCAGCAAGCGTTTCTGATTTTTTATTCTCTCCCGAGTACGGGTTGGGGAGGGCCCCTCCAACATGTAGGTCAAGAGATTCCTATTTGCAGGTATTTTTCCAAGTATGCCTTTTACATTGATGAACAATTCTAGGATATATGGTAGCGTTGAATGAGTCATTGTTTTCTGTAGTAGTTTAGAATGCATTCCGTAGTACAGTAAAACAATTTCAGTAGTCCTGTAGGTTCTTTCTTGCAACACATATTTTTATCCACGATTACATGTGTAATAGCTTAGCTTTCAATGTCATGGTTAGATCTGGAGTTCACTGCAGTTTCTCATCGTGATTAGTTTCTTTTAACTTCTTTGTAGAAGATGCGTAAGCATATAATGATCGTATTTCAATTCTAGATTGGTAGAATAAGATAGATCAAGACTCAAATTGTGTGCGCAGAAAGTAGTTACAAACTTCGTTTCCCCAATAGTAAAATAGCTCTGTTATGGTATTTTCATTCTCATCATTTAGTTATTTCAACAGTTTAGTTATTTCAAATAGATTTACTATCTTTGTATCTTTATTTCTTAGAACAAATCAACATCTAAATTACTTCAACATTTAATTACTTAGAATATATTCCCTGCTTTACTTCTCAGAACATATTTACTGCTTTCAACACTTTAATTCTTTTAATAAGATTCATTGCTTTCCAGTATTCAATTTCGTAGCATAATCAGTTTTCATATTAAGTAGACTTTACTTCTCAGAACATATTTACTGCTTTCAGCACTTTAATTCTTTTAATCAGATTCATTGCTTTCCAGTATTCAATTTCGTAGCATAATCAGTTTTCACATTAAGTAGACAACCTTCACATTTAGTAGACAATCGTTAGCACATCGATACCGCCCTTTAACTATGACAAGAGATTATCCTATAAAGAGCACAAATAGTGCATGCATCTCTCAAGTTTGTACGTTCCCCAGGTTGACATTTAAAGTAGGCTCTTGGTATAAGCTACCCTCATTAGGCATCCATATTAGGATCTCACCACTTTTTGGCGCCGTTGTCGATGAGGTGCTAAATCTTTTAGGAGACATCACGATTCCCACTCCTTGTCAATGAGGACACATTAATGGGTAGTATCCATGTTCATGTGTAGTTGTGCATTTTCAAAGGCCACTGAGAGGACTAGTAAGAGAGACGGTAGCTCAATTTTCCAACGCCACTGAACCAGGGGATGGATCACTCAGCAAATAGTTGGCCCTCACTTATTTTATCCCTTGATGGTGGTAGCAGTACTTAATGATGGTGGATTGAGTTGGTTTCCTCGATGGGTGTTCCATGTACCCCTAGACCTCTATAATATATATGAGAGAGTCATGTTGTCATCATGTTCTATCATCTTGGTATTCCTCTTGTGTGTATGATTGGGGTTCATTATTCTCTAGCTAACTACCCTTCTGTAGTAGAGCAGTTATACTCGGGTATTCTTTGATGTGTAACGCATGGTCTCCCACCAAGTATGCCTTCGCCTAGGGTTTTCTCCAGTGGGGGGTAACTGGGTTTTCTCCCCCATGAGGGCTTCCCATGATACATGTTGTGTAGTTGTGCATTTTCTATAAACATGTGATCCTATAATTTGCTTACTATTTCTATAGCTACCATCATATCTAGGGATGAAGTTGGAACGTAAGCATGTTGTTTTGCATTAATATAATTTTTAAAGAACCACCTATATTTTAATGGTGTTTGTCATTATAGCCGAATACACATTCACAGAAAGGGGTGGCCCACCCATCTCAGGGTTGTCATGAAACGGAGAGTGCATCTGTGTTTTAATACTAGAAAAAAAAGTGAGAGGACTAGTCAGAGAGATGGTAGCATTTTCCAACGCCATTGAGCCAGGGGATGGATCCCTCGGCAAATAGTTGGCCCTCACCGTTTTAATCCCTTGATGGTGGTAGCAGTACTTCATGATGGTGGAATGAGTTGGTTTCCTTGATGGGTGTTCCATGTGTCATAGGTATAGAGAAGTCCTTATGCGGTTGCAAGCCCCTGATCACCTAACGTTGGAGTATTGGTCTTGATGTGTGACCCCTAACTTAACTCATTGGTTAAGTCGGTCTTGTGTGGGATCATATACTTATTGGAGGATTTATACCCCTAGACCTCTATAATATATATGAGAGAATCATGTTCTCATCATGTTCTATCAATTTGGTCTTCCTCTTGTGTGTATGATTGGGGTTCGTTATTCTATAGCTCACTATCCTTCTGTAGTAGAGCAATTATACTCGGGTATTCTTTGATGTATGACGCATGGTCTCCCACCAGGTATGCCTTCGCCTAGGGTTTATGGCAAGCTAAGACTTTGTGAAGTCATGCATGACTCTTGATTTTGTGGATTCTATCACAGTGAAAAATTGTAATGTGGGTTTTCTCCCCCATGAGGGCTTCCCATGATACATGTTGTGTAGTTGTGCATTTTCTATAAACATGTGATCCTATAATTTGCTTACTGTTTCTATAGCTACCATCAAATATGGGGATGAAGTTGGAACGTAAGCATGTTGTTTTGCATTAATATAGATTTGAAAGAACCACCTATATTATAATGTTGTTTGTCGTTATAGCCGAATACACATTCACAAGAGGGTGTGGACAACCCATCACAGGGTTTTCATGAAACTGAGAGTGCATATGTGTTTCAATACTAGAAAAAAAATTGAGAGGACTAGTCAGAGAGACGGTAGCATTTTCCAATGCCATTGAGCCAGGGGATGGATCCCTCAACAAATAGTTGGACCTCACCGTTTTTATCCCTTGATGGTGGTAGTAGTACTTAATGATGGTGGACTAAGTTGGTTTCCTTGATGGGTGTTCCATGTGTCATAGGTATAGAGAAGTCCTTATGCAGTTGCAATCCCTTGATCACCTAATGTTGGAGTATTGGTCATGATGTGTGATCCCTAACTTAATTCATTGGTTAAGTCGGTCTTGCGTGGGATCATATACTTATTGGAGGCTTTATACCCCTAGACCTCTATAAAATATATGAGAGAGTCATGTTCTCATCATGTTCTATCAACTTGGTCTTCCTCTTGTGTGTATGATTGGGGTTCATTATTCTATAGTTCACTATCCTTCTGTAGTAGAGCAATTATACTCCGGTATTCTTTGATGTGTGACGCATGGTCTCCCACCAGGTATGCCTTTGCCTAGGGTTTATGGAAAGATGAGACATTGTGAAGTCATGTATGACTCTTGATTTTGCGGATTCTATCACAGTGAAAGGTTGTAATTTGGTTTTTCTCCCCCATGAGGGCTTCCCATGATACATGTTGTGTAGTTGTGCATTTTCTATAAACATGTGATCCTATAATTTGCTTACTGTTTCTATAGCTACCATCAAATCTAGGGATGAAGTTGGAACGTAAGCATGTTGTTTTGCATTAATATAGCTTTGAAGAACCACCTATATTACAATGTTGTTTGTCATTATAGTCGAATACACATTCACAGGAGGGTGTGGACCACCCATCGTAGGGTTGTCATGAAACTGAGAGTGCATATGCGTTTTAATACTAGAAACAAAAGTGAGAGGACTAGTCAGAGAGACGGTAGCATTTCCCAACCACTGAACCAGGGGATGGATCCCTTAGCAAATAGTTGGCCCTCACCATTTTTATCCCTTGATGGTGGTAGAAGTACTTAATGATGGTGGACTGAGTTGGTTTCCTTGATGGGTGTTCCACGTGTCATAGGTATAGAGAAGTCCTTATGCGGTTGCAAGCCCCTGATCACCTAACGTTGGAGTATTGGTCATGATGTGTGACCCCTAACTTAACTCGTTGGTTAAGTCAGTCTTGTGTGGGATCATATACTTATTGGAGGATTTATACCCCTAGAACTCTATAATATATATGAGAGAGTCATGTTCTCATCATGTTCTATCAACTTGGTCTTCCTCTTGTGTGTATGATTGGGGTTCGTTATTCTATAGCTCACTATCCTTATGTAGTAGAGAAAATATACTCCGGTATTCTTTGATGTGTGACGCATGGTCTCCCACCAGGTATGCCTTCGCCTAGGGTTTATGGCAAGCTGAGACATTGTGAAGTCATGCATGACTCTTGATTTTGTGGATAATAATATTTAAATAATAAACTGCAATAATGGTAACACTTTGTCACTTTGTATATCGTAAACTAAATTACATCATGAAACGATGCCTGCATTTTCTAAGATTCGAAAGGTTCAATTTATACCATTTGTAAAGATTAAAAAGATTTAATTTTATACCATTTTCAAAGATTCAAAAGATACCATTTTCAAAGACTAAAAAATTCAAATTTTGAATTTTGGTGTGGATGAAATTAGGGTGGGAATGATTTGCTCTGGCTTAAACCACGCGCATGGAGAGATAGAGAAAAAATCACAATGAAATGTTGTTGGTTTGAACTACGAATGGAGAGATAGACATAGGTGCCGATCGGAAGGAAAGGAAGTGAGACGAACTACAGAAATCAACTTCCAATGCTATCCATGCAGCTCTTCTTTTTATTTTTGATGTAGGAACCACCTGCAATTTCAACAAAAAACACTTCCCCAAATTCTTGAACTCTTACCTTGGGTATAAATTCAATTTCTTTGTTCAGAAATGGCGCTTTCCCTTTAATAATATGATTACAATTGGGCCATGATCTACTGCTGCTCGTACACAAATGGAATCTAAAATGGAGTTCGATTCCCAAGTAGAGTATACCTAGGTATTCAAATTTGTGCACAATGACAATTTGCCACGATTTTTCCTCCAGGCCAGTGTTCATTTCTTCAGTGTTTGTTTCAACATTTGAGAAACTTAGTTTTTCATGAACAAGTAGAAAAAAATAACTACTACCCTTCAACACACTTCCAAATATTCAAACCCCAACCCTGAAATATGGAACCTGGCTATCAATTCCGTAACTCGATCTTTGTATAAAAATGTTAAACAAGTGCTAAAATCTCCAATATTTTACCTTCAGCGATAGTAGATTCTCACCCAACACATTTATTTATTCTGTTAAATTTTGGTTAGGGTTAGGGTTTTATGCAGATTGTACTTTAAACAATCTAATTGAAGTAACTTGATGTTCCAATTTCAATCGCTTCACTTCCTTCCGATTTGCATAACCTGAGACCTCATAACATAAGGACACTCGAGTGATAAACAATCACATCGAGTCAGTTTTCATAAGGGTCTTCCAATTCCAAATACTTCACAGAAATCGCATATTCCTGTAGTTGCTTACTGTCAAGAAGTTAGCCAATTAAAAAAGCCTATGTACTCATTTTTCGCTGCAGGAATTACATACAAATTCCAGAGTAAATGACTTTATGTTTTCAGCAAGACGCCATTCACATTCAACAGAGACAATGAACTTCATAAAAAATACATAGAAAGAGATATTCACAAGTCCATATGCATATAAAATGCTTTCATTAATCAAATTCAATTACTCATAATTTTGTGACCTGATTACACAATATGGGAGTATTCTACCATGGTCCGCTCCTCTCTATTTTCCTATCTTCTCTGCCTCTGCCTCACCTCTGCTCTACCTTTGCTGTGGCCCGTAGGCTTACAATCGTATATATGAAGAATCAATTTAACGATTTAACCCTAACGACCTTTCTATATTTCTGTAACTGCCTCCCTAAATAGGAGTTCGGCTCTATCCTAAAGGATGATGCATCATTGACACCTCATCACACTTGGAAACTTCTAGTTTAACCTTGCTAACTATTGAACATTTACAAGATTTTTACATTGAACCCCTCCTTGTTTTAAGGACAAGAGTCAAGACCTCACGGTCTATCAAAAACTTTTAATGTGAGTTTGTTTGAGGCTTGATCTGTTGATCCATGGCCTGAGGAGGGACTGTTGAGGTCTGATCTGCCTTACCGTCATCTGTTGGGGTTACTCTATGTCATGATTGATGAGGCCATAGCTGCTGGTGGCTTGGTTTGATTGTGCCGTGGACTTCTGTGTTAGGAACCCATGTCAACCCTTCTCTTTACTATGTTAGTATATTGTTGTTGGACACATATGCTTTGTAAGTCGTCCCGTAGTATTTGTTAATCCATAGTTTATATTAGCCCATAGTATTGACCCATAGTATTCGACGCATATGCTTTGTAAGTCGTCCCGTAGTATTATATGTCCCATAGTTTTGAATCATAGTATTGGGCATAGACTTAGTATATAAGTGTGTGTTGAGGTCATTGAAGGCACCGTGAAGTTAATTGTATTGAGCTTCCTCAAAGGAGGTTGCCCCCTCGAAGTGGCCCATGATCAATATAAAAGTGATTCTGAGTTCCATTATTTCTGATATCTCGTGTATTTGCATTAATTAATTATTGTAGGTTCTTCACATCTGGTATCAGAGCACTTTCTTGGGCTCGTTGGGTGGAATTTCTACCAAATTTTTTTTTCGCATCTGTTGCAAATTCGGATCTAGGGATAACCCCTATCCGCTTAACTGTGGGAAGTACTTGGCCATAAGCCCTAAAACTCATTTTGATGAGTACCACAGGAACCCCAAAGTAGCTGGCCCATTGAGAGGACCTTACAGCAAAAAGGGCAATGACCCCTACCTGATTGACTAGTTCCCACCCGTGAGGTAAACCAAGAGCTGTCATTTGTGGCAAAGCGGTTATCAGTTTTACCTGAGCCATGGAGTGAGGGGTACTGCCCCAATACGCAAGTCGTCAGACAACATTGGTGGCCGAGTGAATCCCCTAAACTGATAGGAAGCCGCACATACCTGGGGTCCATATCTATTTTCAGCTGAACTGTTGCTGATCACTTCCGCTCCAGATCCAGCCGTTTCAGATCTATTCTGAAATTCGTTCCAGATCCAGTCGCCATTTTAGATCCAGTCATTTTCGATCATTTCCATGCTCTTGTAGATCCATCTGTTGTGGATCCCTTCCGCGCTGCTGTTGCCAATCCATTTCTCTATTTTTCAGCCATATCTCCCTTGTTTCAACTCTGTTTTCCCTGAAAATTCACTGACATCCCTGCAATCTCATTTTGCATATTTCATTCTTGAAGACCCTATCCCAGATTCCACTTCCCAAGACTAGAAATTTCACATTTGTCTATTTTTAGGGTTTTCCATAACTCATTCAATTTTCACCCAAACGCTGTCAAATTTTGCCACCGTGTTCCTTTCCTAATTCTGCTTCTTTGTCCCTCTCTACCAAATTACCTCATTCTTTCAGGCCACTTCTGAAATCCCCATTTTTTGCTTCCCTGTCCATTAGAAAGTGTCCAAAACCTAGTCAAACCCCAATTACCCATCCGAGTTTTTCCCAAATCCAAATCTTCCTTTACTAAATAAGCTTTTGTTTGTGTTATTCTATCCATTTCCAAAAAAAAAACCATGGAGAAAGCACTTGCAGCCATCCAAACCAAACTCCAAGATTTGGATGAAACATTTCTCAGCCTCCATCTTCGGCATTCGGCCATGAACAATAATCGATAGCCAGAATATTTTGCAGCCACCGGGTTCTCTTCTTCCAGCAATTTTCACGAGCCAAAGCTTGATTTTCCTCGCTTCAATGGTACTAATCCGACTGGATGGATATACCGAGCAGAACAATATTTCAGTCTGCATAATACTTTTGATGTCCAGAAACTTCCACTTGCATCCTTTCATTTGGAGCAAGAATCCCTTTAATGGTGTCGTTGGTACATCAAAGCTCATCCCGAGCCAAACTGGACAGATTTTTGCCAACTCCTTTTGCCATGATTTGGTCCTAGTGCTTTTGATGAATTCACAGGAGCACTCACTAAACTTCACCAAATTGGCACAGTGAGAGAGTATCAGACAGAATTTGAGAAACTGGTCAATCACACAGAAGGATTGTCTAATGAATTCTACAGGAGTTGTTTTATCGGTGGTCTCAAGGATGAAATCCGCTCAGCGGTAAAAATGTCCTGTCCCAACACAATGATGGAAGTCCTAGGGTTGGCTAAGTTGGCAGAGGACAAGATCGCAGCTCAACAATGCTCCAAACCCACCTTTGTTCCCTTCAGAAATATGGGTTCCCAACGACCTCCCATCACGCCTACCCCGCAACCAACTCCTATCAAGCATTTGTCTGAAACAGAGATGCAGGCACACCGAGAAAAAGGGCTTTGTTATAATTGTGATGAGAAACTCACTCGAGGACATAGATGTGTTCAACAAAATATCTATCTCTTGGATGTGGATTCTCCACCTGCCTCAGAACTTGATTAAGAATCGCCAGAGACAGTAGATGATCAGGTCGACATTCAACACCCTCCTGTTGACACCCCATCTCAGGACGACCCACTCGAGCTCTCTCTCCATGCTGTAACCAGTGTCACCACCCCACAAACAATGCGAGTTAGGGGATACTTCAAGAAGCTCCCTCTTACCATACTCATTGATTATGGTAGCACTCATAACTTCATTGACCCTCGAATTGCGAAACAGGCTGATTGTTTTGTCCATCCTTTCTCCAACTTTGAAGTCATGGTTGCCAATGGGGGAACCTTACCTTGCAAGGGGAAATGTCACAATGTGCGTATCCCTATGGAAGATTATAACCTGTGCTCTAACATGTTTTCCTTTTCCTTAGGTGGATGTGATGTGGTTTGGGCGTTCAATGGTTACACACACTTGGCCCTATTTTATGGGATTTTTCAAAACTTTGGATGCAGTTTTTAGTAAATGGGGCACAACACAAATTAATGAGATTACAACCAGGGTCTGTCTACATCATCAGTTCACATCGCCTCGAAAAAATCCTTAAGAAGAATTCACATAGTATCATTGCTCAGCTCCATTCCCTTCAGATGCACCCATCAACGGTCTCCACTACTTCCTTGGATAGATATGCAGGTGTCTTTGTTGAACCAATGAGCTTTTCATCTTCAAGAGACCTTTCCGGTAAGAATTTAGTCGCATCTACCTCTCAGCAGGAACTGATGGCTATTTTGCATGAAGTACAGAAGTGGCATCCATACCTATTAGGGAATTATTTCTGCATCCAAACTGATCTCTAGAGTCTGGAAAATTTTCTGGAACAATGGGTCTCCTCCCCAACACACCTAAAATGGGTTATCCAACTCATGGGTTATCCGTATGCGATCACTTACAAGAAGGGTAAGGACAATATGGCGGCAGATTCTCCTTCTCGCACAATTGATGACCTAGTTTCTCTTACAGCTCTTTCTCTGCTTGTTCCAAATTGGTTGCAATATGTTCAACATGGCTATCTCTTCTATGAACTCCATGCTTCTTCATCAGCAGGGCACTCTAGGTTCTTCAAAATGTATGACCGGGAACAATGTAACTTCTTTTGGCAGGGACTGAAAAAATAGATGGTGGCTAACTGTGATACTTTCCAGGTCAACAAGGGTGAAACGACACCTCTTTCGGGATTGCTCAAACCCTTGCCCATCCCTACACAGCTTTGGCCAACTATTTCTATGGATCTCCTAGTAGCGCACTGGTGGTACAATACCACATCTCAAAGGACACCATATGAAGAGGTCTATGGACATACACCGCCAGTTCTTCTTCTATACACCCTTAGCAGTTCCCCAATTCAGGAAATTGACTCGGTTCTTCGAAACCGCGATCAGATTCTTCTCATTCTGCAGGACAATCTTCACATGGCCAGAATTCGCCTGAAACAACAAGCTGATCAACACCGTTCTGTGCACATTTTATGTGTAGCTGATGTGGTTCTTCTTCATCTACAGCCTTCCAAGCAATCCTCCCTGACACTCCAAAGGCGTCAGTGGCCCGAAATGCAACCCAATGATGCTACCGAGGAACCACTTCTTCAGATTCTACAGCAATTTCTCCAACCAAAGCTTTGAGGACAAAGCTTTTTCTAAGGGAGAGGGGATGTTAGAAACTCGTGTCAACCCTTCTCTTTACTATGTTAGTATATTGTTGTTGGATGCATATGCTTTGTAAGTCGTCCCGTAGTATTTGTTAATCCATAGTTTATATTAGCCCATAGTATTGACCCATAGTATTGGACGCATATGCTTTGTAAGTCGTCCCATAGTATTATATGTCCCATGGTTTTGACTCGTAGTATTGGGCATAGACTTAGTATATAAGTGTGTGTTGAGGTCATTGAAGGCACCATGAAGTTAATTGTATTGAGCTTGCTCAAAGGAGGTTGCCCCCTCGAAGTGGCTCATGATCAATATAAAAGTGATTTTGAGTTCCATTATTTCTGATATCTCATGTATTTTCATTAATTAATTATTGCAGGTTCTTCACATTCTGTTGTATGCAGCAGCGTATATAAGGGTTTGTTATATCGGTCACAAGAATTGTGAAATGATATTTTTCCATTTCTCTTGCAAGTTAAAAAAGTCAAAAAGAGTAACAAGAGTGGAGCACTAATATATCGAAATGGAGGAGAGAACTAATATGATAATTAGACCTGTTTCCTTTAGGCTCAGGGAGGATTTGTCAAGATTCAAAGAATCGACAGATCCTCTAATCTAGGGAGAAAAAGGGATTCATTTGTTCTATGACTAGTATGCAATAAATCCGCTCCTTGGGTAACATCAGAATGAACTCGGAGGAACCAACAAAAGGATGGGCTATGTGACATGATTCCAAATAAGACCCATGTGTCAGATTTCCATTTCTACATATGTAAGTATACACAACAACTCAACTTACAGGCTTAGGTCAAGCTTGTAGATATACATTATTAAACAATCTTAAGGATGAAAATCAATTTATTTTAACATAATAGTGACAATTACAATTACAAGAACTTTACAAAAACTTTAGGAGTTAGTTCCATAAATGTATGAGGTTTGTTATTTAGCTACAAGTTATGTTTCCAAGTATATCTTGTATGCCTACGAGCATTAGAGGTTAGAGAGAGAGGCTTGAAAAATGATGGTTAGGAGGGTTAGCTATACAATGTAAGAATCAAGGCAAGAAAAACAGAGGATAGGTCAGAGTTTTTTTATTAGCTTGCAAATTTCCAAGTAATAAATGGAAAAGGATTATTTTCCATGATGTTGTGTGTTGATTTCATAAATGTTTGTGTGATTGATGAACTCTGGTGAATATACAAGCTAGCCAGGAAATGAATTAGTTAATTGTGTTACTCTCTGTTGGGATACATTTTAATTTTAAGGTTGAATTAAGATCTAAGGTTGAGTGTTGACTACATTGGAATTATGCTCAATATGAAGAGGAGTGATGTTGAACACTCTGCATTGAAGGGCTGCCTAGAATGAATTAGTTTTGAGTCTGGGTAGAATCTTTATGGGTTCTACTTTCTTAGAAGTTAGATGCCATATTGGTTTGAATTTCAATGGTTCTACAAATTGACATCTAAAGAGACAATTACAATAATGCATTAAGCCATAGAGATTATTTCCAGAAGATCTAAGTCAAATATTTGAACAGTTTAGGGAGTTTTTTTATATCAGAATACCTCTTAATAAGAAATGTGGGTTTATGCAGTTGTTTGACCACAAGTTGTTAATGAAAAGTTGTGTGTTTTCAATATATATGAGGTTTAATATCAACTAACATTTTTAGTTCATTGTAGACATAATTTCAAAGGAGCTTGGAGCATATTATAAAATGGACAAAAGAAACTAGATGAACTTGAAAAATAGGTATAGTTTCTATATTTGGTTATTCATGGTGATATACCAAAAAAATGTATTAGTGCTAACTTGTTCTCAATTAAATTTATGTGACTTAATGGAAATTGGTTATGTGTAGGACACTACAAGAATATAGAGATGGGGTTGAGGAATTCTTAAAGTTTGCCGAGGCGCATTCAAGGAATAAGATGTTCATAAAATGTCCATGTAATAAATTTGGCATAGTCAAAGTACAAACATTTGATAAAATACGTGAGCACTTGATTTGTGATGGAATAATAGAACAATATAAAATTTGGTATTTTCATGGAGAGAGCATTCATAGTCAGGTATCTTGAGATAAATGAATTGATCTAGTTTCAAACTTTCTTGTATTACAATAAAGATATAAATTATATTTATATGTGTTGTATTACAATAAAGATATAAATTATATTTATATGTGCTTAATTATGTTTTCCTCTCACCTTTAGCTTCCATCCGTTATTGATGAGGCTAGGCATCGCTCTAAAAATGAGCCACATGAAGTTATAGAGCATATATCATCTCAACTGGTAAGCTAATTTGCATTGGTAAAGGCCCCTATTTGACCAATATCTATTCATTCTAATTTTCATAAAAACCATAAAATCACTGACATGAATTTTAATTTTCTTATTAATAGGGTTATGGACATGTAGAATGCCATTACGATAATCAGGTTGATGAGCCTGGAACATCGTTTCAAAATGGTAATGATCCACTCGAAAAGGATGATGATACAACTATTGTTGGTGATCAAGTGCTTCATATGGTGAATGATGCTTATCCATGTTTTGATCAAAACCTAAACAAAGGTTGTGATAATGTGGGTTTGGCATCAACAAATGTACTAAATGAAGTTAATGAATATAGGAAGTTAATCGAAGATGCAAAGATGCCATTGTACCCTGGTTGTGTTGATTTCACAAAACTATCAACAACCGTGGAATATTACAATCTCAAACTGAATAGTGGATGGTCTGATAGAATTTTTGGCCAAATGTTAAAATTGCATAAAAATACACTTCCTAGAGATAACACACTTCTAGATTCTGCATATGCTGCAAAAAAGTTGATAAAACCATTGGGATTAAACTATGATATGCTACATGCATGTCCCAATGATTTCATTTTATATCGAGGAAGTAACGAAAGTAAAGACGAATGCCCAACATGTGGAAAATATCAATGGTAGGTGGATGCTCAATCTCAAAAGGTGCGTCAAGGTGTTCCTGCAAAGGTGTTAAGATATTTCCACATAGCACCGAGGCTAAGGAGAATGCATAGGTATTATTTTCAAAACCATAATTGTATTCATGTTTTCACCTTCTTGTATTATCTTTACCATTTTTCATAGTGTTATTATATGATAATATTATATATAAATGAAAGATTTTCTTTGTTGTTCTAGCTTTGCGGACATGTCAAATAAAAATGAGGTGACATCATGAGAATGAAAGCAATGATGGTCATATGTGCCACCCTGTTGATAGCCCAGCCTGGAAAACTATTGATGAAAGATGGCCTGGTTTTTCAGGCGAACCCCGTAATGTACGACTTGCAATGGCAACAGATGGATTTAATCCATTTGGATACTTGAGCAGTACATACAGTATTTGTCCTATAGTGTTGGTGACATACAACCTCCCACCATGGTTGTGCACAAAAAGGAATTTTTGTAGGTTAACATTGTTAATACGTGGTCCCAAGCAACCAGGTAATGACATTGATGTGTATTTGGAACCCTTGGTAGATGAACTAAAGGAATTATGGGACCAAGGAGTATGGACATAAGATGCTTACAATAACACATGCTTTAACATGAAGGCGATTCTTATGTGGGTGATTCATGACTTTCCAGCTTATGGGAATATGGTTGGTTGCACAACAAAAGGTTATAATGCATGCCCCATATGTGGAAAGAACACAGAATCAGAGTACCTCAATTGTATCAAGAAATGTGTGTACATGGGACATAGGAGATTTCTTCCTCAAAATCATAAGTTTCGCTCACAGAAGGGACCATTTAATGGGAAGGAGGAGCTTTGTTATGCCCCTCCAGTTGTAAGAGTATCAGATATTTTTAAGGAAACAAGGGGAAACAAAACAGTTTGGGGGAAGAGTGAATCAAAGAAAAGGAAAATAAATAAGGAAAAGGTGAAAAAACTAATGTTGTGGTGTGGAAGAAACAATCAATCCTATTCAATCTGCCATATTGGGAGGTATGTAGAGACATCAACCATTCCTAATTATTATACATTGCATGCTTATATGACGTCAGTGTGCTTAGATGTCTTCATTGAATTCATTGTTTATGATTTCCTCCATATTAAATAATTTTCCAATATTCTCAATGTGTTGGAATGCAGAAACACCTACAACGTCACAATTTAGATGTAATGCATGTGGAGAAGAATGTGTGTGAAAGCATTTTTGGAACTCTTTTGGATATAAAAGGGAAGTCCAAAGATGGAAAGAAATCACGAGATGACTTGCAAAAAATGGGTTTGAGAAAATCACTATGGCCAGAAGTTAAAGGAAAAAAATATTCCTTCCACCTGCACCGCATACTCTTTCAAAGAAACAGAAAGAGACCTTATGTCACATTCTTTTCACATTAAAAGTGCCAGATGGTTATAGCTCTAATCCAAAAAATCATATATCTATGGAAGAGCTTAAGTTCCGTGGAATGAAAGCACATGATTGCCATGTTCTAATGCAACAACTTCTCCCAATAGCTCTACTCCATGTGCTACCAATTGTTGTTCTAAAGACGCTTTGTAAGCTTTGTTACTTTTATAGGCAAATTTGTGCAAAATTGGTTTCAATAAGAACCTTGACAAGTTCGAAAATGATATCGTGGAGACAATGTGCTCGCTTGAAAAGTACTTCCCTCCATTTTTTGATATAATGATGCATTTGAATGTGCATTTGATACGTGAGCTTCGATATTGTGGTCCGGTTTCATATAGATGGATGTACCCCTTTGAGAGGTACATGGAAATTTACTTGCTATCAAGAACCACAAGAAGAATAATTTATTCAAAGCTTTTGACATTACTTAAAAAATATGATCTTTTTGTAGGTGTATGAAAGTATACAAGAGTTATGTTAAGAACAAAAACAGGGTTGAAGGATGCATCACTGAAAGCTACAATGTGGATGAATCAATAAATTTTTGTGGAGGATACTTGAAAGGTATGGAAGGTATTGGAACCGCACATGGTCGAAATGAAGTGTGGGATGATGAAGTTGAAGAAGTAATTCTTGATGGAAAACCATTATTTGCTTCAATTCCATCATAAATGGATAACATTAGTTCGGAACAAGCCCATAGGTGGGTTCTATTTCACACAAATGAAGTTGATCCATGGATAGAGTAAGTAACATGTTTGACCTTCAAAATTTTGTTTGTTTGTGGTTTAACAAAACACAGATCCATGGATAGAATAATGTATTTGACATTTCAAATTATTTTTATTCATATTTTATGAAAACACATTAACAACCAATTTACTGTCCATAATTGTCAAATTAGGATGCACAAAATGGAGATTCTCAACTAATTTACCGAAACCAAAAAAGATGAAGCTCTAGTGCAGAGACTCCACACCCAACAGTTTTTTAGTTGGCTAAAAAAACAAGTCACTTTATATTATTTATATTATAAGTACTTAGAAATCATTACATGTTGAATATTGTCATGTAAAAATTTAAATATTTTATCATAGGTTGGATGTATGTGTTATAACTACATTAAAAAAACTGAAAATATGTAGGTGGAAGGAGACGGAAATGTGTCTAATACACTTAAATGGCTAGCGCGGGGCCCAAGGAAATTTGTGAATAAGTACAAGGGATACCTAACCAATGGTTATAGATACCATACAAAAAGAATGGATAATGAGAGAACCACACAAAATAGTGGTGTGTGTTTGGAAGCCGAAACAATGATGAGGTCAAGTTCCAAAGATCCAAACCCTGTACTTCAAAAAACAACATTTTATGGAGTAATAGAAGAAATAATTACATTGGACTATTTTTGTATGGAGTACATGTTGTTCAAATGTAATTGGGTCGATGTATACAATAAGAGAGGGATTAAAACTGATGATTCGGGTTTTACAATGGTGAATATGAAGAAATGCTTAAGTCAGAATCATTGGCAAGATGATCCATTTATTCTGGCATCGCAAGCTAAACAGGTATTCTATGTACAAGATCTAGTTGAGACTGATTGGTATGTACTGTTAACATGTCCTCCAAAAGGATTGAGAAATAGTACATCATATGAACCCAAGTATGCATATTTGTCAGGGGTTACATACTTTCAAGAAGCAAAATGTGTAAATGAAGAAGATATAGTCGATGTCGATGTTGATGTGAATGTGGATTATGTCCGTTCAGATTGTGAAGTAATATGGTTGAATATTAAACAATAAAACATATCGTTTCTGCTATATTCACCTTTACATGGTTTATACATTTGCAGACTTTGCATATTGGGTCACTAATGGTTTGGATTTACATTGAATGAATGATGTTCTTGATAAATGCTAGTTTTGATCTTTTGCCTTGGAATGAATTAATATGTTCTTGGACTATCTAGTGGATTATTTACAGCTCGTCCTTTATGTTTGATTATGCTCTTGGAAAGTAAGTGGACTGCTATGTGGTTGTAATTGCTTCATATTGACTTTCTAGATGTGTTAACTTGGGTATGGAATTATATCATTTTAAAGTGGTGTATTTTTGGTTGTGTTTTGAATTTGTTTTTTTATTTTTAAATCATTAACTTGGAGTTATTCCACAATAGATTTCTTTAAGGAAAAAATTAGTGTTGTTCTGTGTTGGTTTTGCATGCTTGGAATTGTATAAACAGTCTTTAAACATATGGGGCATAATATGCTAGCTGACCTGTTCTCTTGATGATGGTAAGTAACAACAATCCTTTGTGGATTTCTACTGATCTTGTATGGTGCTTATATATTTATAATACTTACCTATTTCATTTTTCAGGAAATTCCTTCCAGGGAAAACAGTCACATTTTCAATGTTGGAAATCCTAATAATGAGGTCACTGCCAAGCAGCTGGCAGAAATAATGAATGAGGTATGGTTCATGCTTTTCACTGGAGTTCAAAAAAGTTGTTTGAATATATTTTTTAATAATATCTTGTGCTTTTGTTGTTGTCAATAGCATTGATTTATAGTGCTTGTTTAGTTTCCATTGACCTTTATTAACATTTCATCGCAACAGAAGCATAAACTATGCTTCCTTTGTTCTGTGACCAGTCTGCAATAAATCCGCTCCTCAATTAACATTAGAATGAACTTGGAGGAACAAACAGGAGGATGAGATGGGTGACATGATTCCAAAGAAGGCCCATATGTCTGATTTCCATTTGTGCATCTGTAAGTGTAAAAAACAACTCAACTGAGATAACTTCCTGACCTCTTTGTTACTTGATGACTTGATTCATGATTAGAGAAAGTAATGTCATCCCTAGATTTTAATTTCACAGATTGTGTGAGACATCCTGAAGTAGAACTGTCAATCTTGAGTTTACCAAGCCTCGCTTTAGCCTCAGCTATAAACTGTTGTTTCAATGGTGGGATACCACTCAAGTATTATGAGGCACGACGTTCAGTCCATGCATTTTTTCTTTCTTCTAATTGATCGCTAGTTCCATACGCATAAGGAAGTAACTCCAGATCTTCACCCCCCTTAGACTGTACCTTGTCAGTCCAACTAGTAAGCTCAAGTTTTTCCTTGCTTGCAGATAACTTTGGATCATATGTCAGAGTAAACCTTGAAAAGGCATTACACTAACCATCTATACTATGAAGAAAATCACCCAAAGAATGTTGATTCTTCTCAAAAGAAATGACAAATTGTTTTTCCCTAGTTAGAAGTCTGAAGTCAATGTGTTCCCAAACATCATACTACTTTACATTGTGAAGGCAAACATTATGAATATCCTTACATGAGATCATAACAGAGAAGAGGGGACACTTCTTCAAGTTGTCACCTTTGTGATAAACTTCTCCCATCATCAAATAGCGCAGAATACAAGGAAAACAAAATATGTGACCACAAGTGAGAGAGGAACATGTAATGGAGATTATGAGAAGGTAAGATGCAGCACCTAGTGTGAGGATGAAATTGAATGTCAGCAGACTGAGGTTCTATCTAGTTTAAATGATATAGACAGTGGTCAACCATCCAACCAGGGGGACCATCAAATGAGAATGGGATCTGCAGGGAAAGACAGTGTCACTGTGAGTGTTTTTTATTTAATAATAAATGATCCTTCTGCTCAAGGGGATCCATGCAGTCAAGCAAATGGTTATTCTAAAAAAATGTTTTAGGGATTTGTGTGGCTGAATACAATCCATAAATTGATGGGATGAATCTAGGTGAAGGGCCTGCTTCCACAAGCTCAGTGGCAGAGGGTGATGGGAGTTCAGGAAATTTGGGAGAATGTGATTTCAGCCCCCCAAATTTAGGTCAACTAGGAAAGGACATAATAGACTGGAGAAAATAAAATCAAAGAAAAAAGAACCTGAAGTGAATGGCATAATACAGGAAGCAAATAAACAATATCTCATAAGCAAGGCACCACTTGTTCCTTTTCATTTATAAAGAGAGTATTTCTGACCAAATTCCAAAACATCCACCCTGAATTCTTTTTGTTTGATAATATTGTCTAGCCCATTAAATTGTAGGGATTGCAAATTTGGTTAATGATAGAAAGATTCTAGATGCTTTTGCTTGCATGAATCAATTATCATATACTTGTATTCCATCTAAACTTTTGTGCAAGCAGAGATTGAATAGTATGCTAGACAACCCAAAACACCCTTTGTGATTCTTCAAATCTAGAACAAGTTAACAAAAAAGGGGACATAATATAATCCCAATGCTTATAGCTGCGGTGTTGTGGGAGACCAATTATGAGGACACCTTCCTCTCATCAATCTAAGCTTGAGATTGGAAGAAAATCCTATCACGAGCCACAATTTCCTCTTCAATCTCTTATTTTCATGATGAGACCTCCCACTCATCTCACAGCCGCTATCCACTATCCTTTGATGTACATGTTTAGTAGCCAAAGCTTTGAAAAACACCTTGGATAGTCTATCTCTATATTTTAACCAATGTAGCTGGGCTCAAAGTTGAGTTCCATGTGGTTTGTTGAATCCTGAAATTCCTCTGCATATTATATTGTGGTAGATTGGATTTGAATTATATTGTGCAAGTTTCAAAACCACACTTAAAACAATTATGAGGTCAAGTATTCTTTTAAATAAGACTTTTGAGAATGATATCCAATGTTAATGTTATTTTTGCATAGTGCGGGACTTTTGAGGACCATAAAAATTTGATGATCCAATATGAAGCAAAAGAGAGAAATAATGAGAAATAATGACTTTTGAGGACCATAATGTTATTTGTTGCACAGTGCTTATATATTTATAGTACTTACCTATTTCATTTTTCAGGAAATTCCTTCCAAGGAAAACAGTCACATTTTCAATGTTGGCAATCCTAATAATGAGGTCACTGTCAAGCAACTGGCAGAAATAATGACTGAGGTATGGTTCATGTTTTTCGTTGGAGTTCAAAAAATTTGTTTGAATAGCTTTTTGAATAGTTTCTTATGCTTATGTTGTTGTCAATGGTGTTGATTTATAGTGCTTGTTTAGTTTCTGTTAACCTTCATAGCATTTCATCACAACAGAAGCGTAAACTATGCTTCCTTTGTTCTGTGACCAGTCTGCAATAAATCCACTCCTCGGTTAACATTAGAACGAACTTGGGGGAACAAACAGGAGGATGAGCTGGGTGACATGGTTCCAAAGAAGGCCCATATGTCTGATTTCCATTTGTGCATATGTAAGTGTAAAAAAATAACTCATCTTACAGGCTTGGGCCAAGCCTGTAGATATACGTTATTAAACTGTTGTTACAACATTTTATATCATATTTTGGTATCTTGTTTCCATATGCTTAAAAAATCTTATATATCTATTTTAGTTATCGTGTAAACATGTTAGTGAATCAGTTATATTTACTTTACTTATAACAATGTGATATTTTTGCTTTTTCAAATTAGTAAAATGTTATAATAATAATAACCAAATGTTCAATTTATTCCAGTAGGCTATTGGTCATCACCATCTACTAGGGTTACGTTCTGCTTGTGACAATTTATAATTATAATTATTTTTTTTACAATTTCAATTGAAATGGAAACGGTCCTTTATGTTGCGTCATTAAAATATTTTCAAAATGAAAGCGGTGATAATCTCATAGCGGTTGTCACCATTGATATGTTAATGGAAATATCCTCAATAGTGAGGGTCATTTCAAGGCCCTCATCATATGTCATTTGCGACGTTCAGTTTTTTTGGTGATGGAGGCCCTTAGGTCCATCACCAAAACTTCATATAAATTGGTGAGGGTCACTATTTGTCACTAATAATCATATTAGTGTCGAACATTGAATGTCACCACACCACCTCTACTTTTGGGGACACAGTCGTTGGTGACATTCACATTTTGGTGACGCCCTCCTTTTTCACCATCACCGATGCGATTATGGTGACATGTCTCAACCCTCACCAATGATCAGTCATTGGCCATCACCATATATGCATCAAATGGTGAGGGTCAAAGCAGGTCCGTCACCAACACTTCATAATGATTGGTGCCGGTCACAACCTGTAATAGTCGTAATTATTGGTAGCAGGCCTTGAATGTCACCACATATCCCCACTTAAGGTGATGGTGCCTTTGGAGACACTCATGTTTTGGTAGCGGGACCCCTCTTGACCATCACCAAATGAGCTTATGGTGACATTTTTGGACCCTCGCCAATGACCTTTTTTCTTGTATTTATGGTGGTATGGGATGTTAGTAGGAGCAAATTCCCTACAAGGGAGAAGCTCCTACTCACTTCATTTTCATGTTATGGATGAGGGAAAATAGCCCCAAAAGATTAAGAGTTTTCAATTATTTAGGTGTTTGTGTGAGTTGTTGTAGTGAAGTCATGAGGAATTCAACAAATGTTTGTGTACTAGATGGAGGAATGTGATTATGAAATGTTATTGGTGGTGATGCAAGTAAATTTTTTTTATTATCTTCATGAAACATTGAAAGCATTTCTTGGTGCATGTTGTAGTTTTTTTTGGTAAGATGTTTTTATTGTCTATGTTGAAGATTAAGAAGACTAAAATAGATCTATCATACAATTCATGAGGAAAAACTAAAATAGATTCCATTCAAACAAGTGAATTAAGACTAAAATAAATTTAACAAGATAAAATTGTCACCATACCTCAAGGATTATGATTGCTCTTTGCTTCAAATGTAAAATGATCTTTTGATGTGTCCAGTATATGTAAGAAGAGTTCATGTGTGTTCAAGTAGCATGAGAATTCAATCCAAGGGGCCAAATAGAGTCCAACTATTGTGTATTCACTCAAATGATCCAAATAGAGCCCAAGAGGCGTGTATTCAATCCAAAGAGCCAAATAGAGCCCCAAATGTTGTGTATTCTATCCAAATGGTCAAGGAAGAACAAAATGGTGTGTGAATTCAATCTAAAATGTAAATGCTTATCGGATTGTGCATGAAAACAACGAACAAAATGCGTTGAATCTGAGAAAAAATGTGGGAGAAGAGTGTGGGTGATTTTCTAAATTTTATGTTCAGCAGGGATGCACACGCACTAGGTGTGCATGCGCATCCCTTCTGAACATTGTATAGTTCGGTGGGTAACGTTCACTTCATTTATTACCCAACAAATCTAAATGTGTCGGTTTATTCCTAGAGCCCCTCCCCCATAAAGGCCTTTAGGACCTCTTCTAAGCCATAATCCCTAAGTGCATTTAAGTGCTTCTAGGTGTTTAGGGGTATATTTACAAATATGTATTTTAATTTCAAAACATTAATTTAATTTTGAATTAGAAACATATGTATTACATCAAGAATAATTAAATACATGATAGATATAATGAAATTCCGCTGATACGTATGGAAAAATAGAGAATTTTGGATAGATCATCAGGTAGAATATTTCTTTCGTTACTAAAATAACTAGTATGAGATGCATAGATTGCAAAATCCCGGTGCAGTAAAGGTTTTCAAGGTTACTGAATCGGATTGTGCAACCAAAATATTCAATTTTAGCGGATTTGCAATTTAAGATGTTAATGAAGAGTATTTCTTTGTAATGTTTTACAAATCTAACAAATCGGATCAATCATATTTTTTTAGAAACAACTAAAAAATACATTTGTGGCTTGAAATCCTTCCATTCACCAACTTGTTTCTAAAATAAATCAAACATAAAATAACTAAATCTTTAAATAAATAGGCATACCAGCTATT
>BSBM01000912.1:3602500-3610000 GCA_027924585.1 Larix kaempferi | reverse complement strand
CAAGTTAGTGATTTTGTGTAATAATATATCTCCTAACCCTTCTGGGGAATGAGAGAAGAGAGGGTTGAGGGAGGGAGGAGGGATTGGGTAGAGTGGAAGAGAGGGGGGGATTGGAAGAGAAATGGAGGTGGGGTTATAGAGGGTGGGGGTTAGGGAGAGAGATAAAAATAAAAGTGTAAAAAGGACGGGTGCGCGCTATAATGCGTGTGCACATCCAACAATGCATGCATGCATTTCCACGCACGCATGTGGATTCAAAAAAAAATTGGCGCCCTTGCAGGTTTGGTATTAGCTTCGGAATTCCAAACCTTGAGGCTCGGTCTGAGTTATAGCATAACACAACAATTTCTGTAACTTCATGTTTTTCATGCCTAGTTCCGCATATGCTCCACTTGTGCACTACTGATGAAATTGCACACACTTGTCGAGCTCTGTGTGCAGATTATAACTATATATTTTTGGAATAGATCTGTTATTTTTTTCTATTTTTAATTCATTTTTAACTGCAGTCATGTCAAATTTGTAAAAAACATAGGTCGTTTATTTGGCCTATAACTTTTGATTGGCTTACCGATTTCGAGAACGGAAAAGAACCCGCACAAGAGTACAAGAAATACCTACAAGCTAAAAAAAAAAAAATTGATTATGTTCAAACCATGATATAGTGGCTCAAAACTTGACCGTGTCATTTTAGGGCTTCAATGACTTTCATAATTTAAAAAATATATAAAAGTAACTTTTAAAATTTTGGAAAAATAGCATCGCACTAGATTTGTCTGTTGCCTACGCCTCTACATATTTTTTTCTCATAAATTGATAATTTACATAACAAACAGGTGGCCCAAAAAAACATGTGCATTATGTTTTACAAACAAAACAAAAAAGTTATACCATAATGACATTTTGGGGTGGTTATACCACTTTTCCATAAATAAAATTTATATATTCTAGAAGGTAATCCGTTTTTCTACGTTTCATCTTTTTACACCTAATTCTTAAAACTTATGTAGGTACCCCTAATAATTCATTTTAATCATAAGATTTCTGTTTTTCCAGCATGCCATTGCAACTAACGTGTCATAAGTGGGTATCATTACATTGCACAAACCCGTATATTTGAATGCAAGAAGAAGACTGAACAATTTTATTTGGGTCACTAATCATTAGGAAGCTCATATAATTGAATTCATAGCAGCAAAAGAATGAAAAGTAGTTTTTCTCATGGGGCCCACTTTGGGTGAAATTACGTAGCCGAAAGAGTAATTTAGGTGTAGTGAATGGATTAGAAAAGGGTTTTGAGGTCAATAATCATGCTAGAGATGATAAAATCAAATTTTGTGTTGTAGACGTATGAAATGCAATAAGACCCACTTTTGGACAAATTGAGAATACAAGAATAACAATGGATATGAGGGAATAAATTGGGCCAAGTACGTTTATTAATGCTTATAAGAATCATGGGGTTGTCATAATTCAATTTTGACCTTTTCAAACATAAAAACATTAAAAATTAAAAATTTCATGCAAGGATTCCAAATTTCCAACTTCACTTTATGAAATATATCAGAAAGACATCAAAGGATATCATGCAACCATGGTTAGAAAACCATTCGTGTCTTCTATGCATTACTTCTGGCAATACTTCATTCAGGTTTCTTATGTAGAAGATATAATAGTTATAATCTAAATACCATAGGGACACACAATTTTAATGGCTTTTGGCCAAGTTTTCCATGCAAACTTTTGATGGATAGTTCTTTCTCTCTCTGGTCAGCCAACCATGGAGAAATTTTAGGAGGTTATTGGTAATTTCAAGGATACATATGACACAATTTGTTCATCCCCATGCAAACCATGCAAGAAGAAACTTGTTTATGAACATATGTCATCTTCATGTGCTAAGAAACTATTATAAACATAAATAAACATTATATATAATATAAATAATAAATAATAATAAACTCATAAATAGTTATTAGTAAATTATTTAAAAGGGTGCATCCTTTTATGGATGGTCTCCAAAGTGCTTTCCTGTAGGGATATTATTTGTATGGCACTCATATTGTAAATTATCATCAATTCAATTTCTATTATCCTTTATGGGTTATTGTGGGCTATCATATTTAGATTGGAAGTTTCATATATGAACCATCTTGGTTCGTACCATTGGTATTAGAGCAAAGTTGTAGTTGCATGATTCAACTAGTAGCCATTAACATAGAGTTTCTCTTATCCCGGGTCTTTGACCATATTAGGCTTCTGGCCATTTATCAAGTCCCGAATGAGAGGAAAAAAAGAAAAACAACACTTGGTTTTATAAAAACCACATGTCGTTTTTATAAAGGAAAAAGAAAAGAAGAAAGCAACAGATTGTTTTTATAAAACCACATGCGGTTTTAGTTTTTTAACTCTTGTTGGAAAAATCTACCTGCGTTAAAGGTTAAAAAAAAGAGAGCACAAAAGCATATAGAAACATATAAAAGCATAGAATCATATATAGTAATTTAATAATAATAATTACTATATTTATTAATAGTATTAATATTATTAACCTTTTAGTAATAGTAGTTATTATTATTATTATTTAATTTATTATTACTATCCCAAAAATCAACAACATTATTATTATTATGAAAATAAAAATAATAATAATAAAATAATCTAGTTTTATTTAGAAAAAAAATAGCAGGGGCATACACAAAAAAAGAGAAGAAATACCAAAAGGTCAAGAAGAAGATTTTTTTCTTCCAAAAAGAACTATATTAGGAATTATTACACCTTTCATGTCTACCCATTTTTGAAGAAAAGAAGACATACCAAAGGATTACCTTGGGTATTCCAATTCTTGTCGAAGAAAAGATTCAAAGTCGTAAACCATGGAAGAGACAAATTCTACTCATGAGAAAGAAATATTTGTCAATGTTCCATCGAAAATGCTTATGATTAAGCTAAAAGTTTATGGAAAATTTTATGGAAGCCTTATTAACATCGCCATAAGTCCAACTAATAGAGAAAATTTTATTAATGTTGATCTTTCTAATCAACTACACGTTCTGGAATAAAATATAGAGAACGAGAGGAATGAATAAAAAATAAAGCAACTAGACTTACAGTTCAATAGTTATAATTTGACATCAGAATTCACTGTTGCAGATATTAACGACGATACTACTAACATAATTTTAGGTTCTAGCTAGCTGGAAACATTGGATACACTCACCTTCAATGCAGAAATGAAAGTCATGACCTTCTTTCATGAGAAGAAGAAAATAACAATACATGGCTCATCAGTGAGAGTTGCTTCATCAAATACAACTGAATCTCTAGAAGAAGAATTTATGTGCTTGAATGCCCAAGAGGTTCTTAACAACAAGAATGAGGAACTTGCATAAATCTTAAAGAAATTAGAAGATAAAGAATCAGAGAACTACCATCATCAACAACAAATAAAAGAACTCCAACAACAAAACAATGACAACAAAAAAGATCACAAGTTAGAGATCAGTAAGATCAACAAAACATTATTAAGCAATACTGAAGAAATATTTTGACTAAAGAACCATAGAAAATTCTATTTACGAAAATTAGAAAGTTAAAAAATATGTGAAAAGTGGAACGGGACAATGAAGATATTGAAGGGAAACTACTATAGAAAGAAGAAGAAAATCAAGATCTTAAGGAATAAATTAAGAAGTTCAAAGAGGATGGAAAGTCACAAGAAGAAAAGTTTAAAAAGATTCATAATGATAACAAGTTGTTAGAAGACAAATTAGAAAAACTTCAGAATGAGACATCAAAATATTCAAAAGTTCAAATTATGGAAAAATGAAAACTTACAGATCTAGTTCAAATCACTAATTAGGATATCTTCCTAATCGAAGAAAAACATATGCGAAAGTTAAGATAGGAAAACACTACAAATGTGATAAAAGAAAATGATGTTAAAAAAATTCCCCATCGACATCCAAATCGAAAACTAGATATCCCAAAAGTCAAGAACAACTAACAAAAGTTAGTAATTCTAGTGCAAATAAGTCTTATGACGACACTTCACCGCGGCAACACAAAATTCTGCAAAGAATCGAATTAGGATGGATCAATCCATCTACATTTTGAAGGTTGTGTTCAAAACTTACAAGTTCATATCATCACATATCATCAACTATGACAAAGCATAGAAGGATGTAACAACACTTACAAAATGAAAAGACGTAACATTGCCTTCATCAATATATTTTTTGGACAAATCATTTCTAAAGAGAAAGACAATGTTATAAACATAAATAAACATTAATTGTATCTATAATATAAATAATAAATAATAAGAAACTCATAAGTAGTTATTAGTAAAATATTTAAAATGATGCATCCTATCATGGATGGTCTCCAAAGTGCATGTAAGGATATTATTTGTTTGACACTTATATTGTAAATTATCATCAATTCAATTATTCATTATCTAATTTCTATTATCCTTTATGGATTATTGTGGGCTATCGTATTTAGATTGGAAGTTTCATATATGAACCATCTAGGTCCATACTAGAAACCGTGTCTCTGATGCCCCAAAACAAAAATTTAGATAAGCTTTTTTAAGTCTAGGCATGAGTATCAATCATATTAACTTTCAAGGATAGAGCTATTGGGACAATACCCCTTGTAGTCTTGTAGCTGAGTAGGTAATGATTGATGAGATGTACTAGAGAAGAATGTTATGCAGTGGCATGGAATAATTTCTAAGTATTGTAGAGAATAAGTACATATCAATAATAGATAATGAATTCCAAGTAGTAGCAGTTAACCAAATAATTGCTTGTAGTTTACAACATACATAATTGAAAATTCATTAATAGTTTATGCTTTTTGTTGTACCTATTTATTGAATGCTATGGCTAGAGGAAATAGTGTGCATAAGTTTTAATGTATTGTTATGCTGCCAAAATTGATCCAGAATGCTTTTTCCAAAGCATTCTTTAAAAAGGTTTGGAGCATGATGAGAAATAAATATTAATACTATTACAAAGCTTGATGGAAAAAATATAACAAATCATTCTTGTATTATAAAATAAAAGTAATATGTAGACAATGACAACTTCAAATTGATAACATAGTCAAATAAAGTGGAAAAATATTCCATTACCTTGGCACTAGTATACTGTAGTCTCTTTCTCTATACTGATCTTCCATTAATGCCGATATTCTAAGACGCTCAGAAGTCTCAGATGCTCAGAAGTCTCTAAGCCATTCGTAAACGTATGGAATCCATAAATCTGCAAGGGACGATCACAGCAGAATTCAATCCAATTATAACTACTACTGTACTGGATAGAATAGAATAATTCACTTAAATTAGGTAGCCTTCTTATGAATGGTTGCTAGGAAACTTACTGATCTCCGGTGTGGCTTATCAATGGATATATCAATAAATTATTCATTAATAATTCTTGAAGATAATATAAGCTAAGGATTTGGACATTCCAGGTCTTGGATTTCACACATATTTGCAAGATTCTTAATCCTTTTCAAGTGTTGTGTGGTTATCGATTTAACTTCGGCCAACGGGGCACCCTGAAAGAGATGGAATATCTTGAAATACCCTGGCCACATTTTACATGGTTCTTGTGAAGCAAGGAAATATCAAAACATAGATGGTCAAATTGAAATGAACAGCCAAGTTCTTTATTCCTAGCCATAGACATGGATGCAAGGATTATATAAATAATATCATGGAAAAAGTTTAACATGGGATGCATCAAGTAATATTGTTTAACGTCGAATGCATATTAGTTATTGCATCTTAGTTATTATAATCTAAGGGATGATAGGTACATTTTGATTTTTAAAAATATTTTACATATCATGTTTACATGTATCAATGATGAATGTGATGTCCATTTGTGTAATTGTTTATTGATTATAGACATGAATCATTTCAAAATAATTGAAAGTCTCGTTTGTAATCACTTTTTATCTTATGGCTTTCATTGTGTCAAAGGGGCGCATTCTATAGTCCAACAGTGGGGAGATGTGTAATTCTTTCCATGCTATTTTTTTCAAGTAACAAAAAACAATATTTATGTTATTCATGGGTCAGTGCAAGCTAATGAGAGTCACTTTTGGTGTGTTAGATGCAATAGAAAACTGAAAAATCAGGCATCCCTCAACTTACTTGGATTTTTTGAGCTACTTATGCAAAATATCTTGCATTGAGTAAAAAAGATGAAATGTAGGAAATTGAATCACGTTTCCGAATATATAACTTTTATGTATTGAAAATTTGCATAGCTATGTTAAGTTTCATTTTTCCTAACAGACACTTTTTATTTTTCAGGCAAATGATAAGGTATATGTTTTTGTGGGTGGAGCCTTTGAGGGCCTAAATGATGGAATCAGGCTACAAAAATCGGCATGCATGTAGAGAACACATAGTACTTGTGCGCCATTATTTTTCGAAAATTAAATTAGTAATTTTATAATTTTTTTATAATTGTCTAAGTGATCAAACCTCGAAAATAGTACCTCTTTTGTGGGTGAAGCAGTTGAAGGTCTTAATGCAAAAATCTTGAAATGGGTTTTTCATAGAACGTGTAGGTTAGTGTCCTCTTGTGCGCCATACAATTGTTTTTTGAAATGATCGAGAATTGAAAAGGTTATGGAAGAAACACTAACAGTGTGTTTCATGATTTAAGGGGGTAGGATAGAAAAGAAATTGAAAGAAAATAGGAAAAATTAATATTTCAAAATAAAAGTTACATATTTGGAATCTGCAGAAAAATGCTATTTTTGTTTAAGATTTCATCAAAAATGGCTATGTGTAGCATATTATAACGAGTGGCTAAGCACAGGCTTCTCCAGAAACTAGAAGAAATACCCAATTAGCTTTGGTTTTACATTAACATAGCACAGGTTTGGAATTACTGAAGCAAACTCCAAAGCATACACATAGGATTATTGTTGACATGCGAGCAAGTGACTCAGTTTGGTTTAGGCTCTACAAAACACGAGCGCGTTCTGTTTATATTCAAAAATATTGCCGCGCTTTTAGATGTACATAACGCGCTTGCATTATATAACTACAGAACGCGTACGCGTTATATAGTTCCAAAACGCGCTCGCGTTATGTAAATCATAAAATATATGTTTAATACTTGAGAAAGAAGGAGTGTGGAAGACTCAAGGGAATTTTTGTTTAATATTTGAGAAGGGGTGGGGAAGGGTCAAGGGAATATATGGTTAATATTTAATAGGGGTGGGAAAGGGTCAAGGGCTTAGAAGGATGTTGGAAGCTTGAGTGGGGAGAGATGAAGGGAATGAGAACATGATGGGCTACAGGGGGTGAAGGGAAGTGGAGCTTGAGAGCACTATTAGAAGTAGAATAGGTTCTGAAGAGGTATAGGGTTAGAAATTGAAAGTGAGACTTGAGTGACAAGGGGGAATGGATGGAAGAAAGGGGGATGTGAGAGAGAAATAAAGAATACAAGGAGGGGGGAGACATAGAAC
>BSBM01000912.1:3362500-3600000 GCA_027924585.1 Larix kaempferi | reverse complement strand
TCATCATCTTCATCATCATCATCATCTTCATCACCATCATCATCATCATCAACATCTTCATCATCATCACCATCATCATCATCGTCTTCCTCATTAGATCAACATCTCCATCATGTCACCATCATCATCATCATCATCCGAACATCACCATCACCATCGTCATCAACATATTCATCATCATTACCAGCACCATCATCATTAACATCTTCATCATCATCACCATCATCATTGCCATCTGTAGGTTCCTCATCAACATCTCCATCATCATCATCTTCATCACCATCATCATCATCATCATTGGAATCTGTAGATTCCTCATCAACATATCCATCATCGTCATCTTCTCCATCATCATCACCATCATGATCTTCTGAACATCATCATGATCATCATCTAAACATCACCATCACCATCATCGTCAACATCTTCATCATCATCACCATCAGCATCATCATCAAAATCTTCATCGTCATCACCATCACCATCTTCAACATCATTGTCATCTCTAGGTTCCCCATCAACACAACCTCTCCATCATCATCATCTTCTTCATCATCATCATCTTCATCACCATCATCATCATCATCAACATCTTCATCATCATCAACATCTTCATCATCATCACCATCATCATCATCATCTTCCTCATCAGATCAACATCTCCATCATGTCACCATCATCTTCTTCATCATCATCATCATCCAAACATCACCATCACCATCATCATCAACATATTCATCATCATCACCATCATCTTCATCAACATCATCATCTTTATCATCTTCATATGCATCATGATTATCTTCATTATCATCACCCTCGTCCTCATTATCATCTTTATCATCTTCTTCTGCATTATGTTCATCTTCATTGTCATCACCCTCCTCCTCATCATCATCTTGTGCACTTATGCACTTAGGGATTAATGTTTAGAAGAGGGTCTAAAGGACTTTATGGGGAAGGGGATCTAGGAACAAGGTAAGACAGAGAGGGTAGGGGGGAGGGGTAAAGGCATAGAGTGTTAGTGATTAAGGGAGAAGAGGGGAGAGAGTGCTATAGGGAGGTATAATGACGAAGATAAATAGAAGGTGGAGAGATGGAGAGGGGGGTGGTAGGGACAAGGCTGGAGTAAGGGACAGAAAGAAACATGAAAGAAACATGTAGGGATGGATGTAGGGAGAATGAGGGACAGATATTTAGAAAGAGATAGGGGGTATCTAGGGATTATTGGGAGAGAGATAGGGGGTATTAAACCATACAAAACATTTGTCCCCACACTAAAAACATTTGTTTTGTATGTAACCATATAAAATATTTGTTCTCTTTTGATTTTGTTCGTTGCCCTAGCCGTGCACCTAACCTATTTATTGTGCTTAACAATATCGCCTACGTGTTTTTACACTTCATATCGTGCATGCGTTTTAGCTTTATATAATGCGTGTGCGTTTTGTAACTCTATAAACAGTGGATTGTCCCTGTTCGAGAGCAACTTCACTCTATTCGAGCCAAAACAACACTCCCGCGATTTTTCGAACAACACGAGCCCACCATTGGAAATTCTCACACTCTACACCATCTCCATCATTATTTTTTTATGCAGGTGCAGCATTGAGGACATCTTTCATGGTTGCTCAGTGTGGTGTTGGGTTATATGGCCATATTTGAAGAAGATAATCAGCAAGTTTGAAGTATCTCCAATTGAATAACACCAAAGATAAGGATTTTGAAAGATTCATTTTGCCTATATTTGAGGAGCACACAAGATAAGATATCAAGCTTCAAGACCATTTCATGGTGATGGTGGATATACACAAGTGTACAAGAGAATCAAAGAGCCCAAACAATTTATGATTTAACTTCCATTCGCTTATTATTGAAGAGCTTGTAATTGAGGAGCAACAAAAACAAACTATATTGAATTGATCATTGTGGTGATGGGGAATGCACGTAACCGAGTAAGCAAATCAGCAAGGAAGAAGAGACCTCAAGAAGTCATTGAAGAAGAGAAAGAAAAGAAAAGAATATACATAATGAATTGGATGCTTTCTTTGGAAACTAATCCAAATCCAATTGTAGAGGATACCACGGTTCATCCTATTAATCCATGACAAGAGGGACCTTCAATTTCCACAATAGTTGTTGAACAAGCACCCCATGGAAGTAATCAAGAAGCAAAACGTAGGTGCTCATTAGGGTATGTTTCAATTCCCACTTCAAGTCAAAGTGATAAGTTACCATCTCAAGATGAAGCTCATGAAGAAACACAAAATTTGCTATCCGGATGTGGTTATACAAGCGATGAAGTCAGAGAGGCGTTGGACATTTTTCCTACTGTTGAAGAAGAGAATGTTATCCAGACCATCGATGAGGATGTTGGACTTCCACAAGAGGATGTTGGACTTCCACAGACCATCAATGAGGATGTTGGACTTCCACCATCCAACTACCAGGAAGAGAATG
This sequence comes from Larix kaempferi, assembly GCA_027924585.1. Lineage (NCBI taxonomy): Eukaryota > Viridiplantae > Streptophyta > Pinopsida > Pinales > Pinaceae > Larix > Larix kaempferi. The sequence continues at coordinate 3,597,540 of BSBM01000912.1, read as the reverse complement.
AAGGACACTAAGCTACTACTGAAACTCCAGAGCGTCTTGGTGATGCGCTACATGGCAGAAATCCAACCCCCTTACCTCCATTATCAAGCACACGTCGAAGAACTCTGAAGCGTATACAAGTTGATGAAAGTCTCATCAATTCCATTGAAGGTACGTTAGCTAAACGTAGTATTGCTTATCAAACTCAACAGATACTTGATAAATATTTTGTTTCTAAATGTGATGGAGATAAACGTAGATTATGTTTATCATTGTTAAAATCTAGGAGCATGAATGTTGTTAGGAAAAAGTTAGGGATAAAGATGATAAAGAATTTTGAACCAAGTTCTCATATAGTTAAAAACCTAGTAGATGCATTTGGTAAAATTGGTAAGAACACACATTCAAAGGACTGCAATGCTACTTGTCGTGTGTTGTCACAAGCAATTGCAAATAAGAACATCAGGGTCCTTCGTATTCTCAGGCCTACATCCGAACTAGTTACTTTGAATGTAAAAACCCTCCGTAGGTATTCTATTAGAAGAGAACATCTTGACACAACCGATCAGACAGATTTTTGGGCCTTTGTTGGTCGGTTGCCATGTCGTGACATGAAGATAGTTGATGAAGTAAAGGGACTATTGCACAGTTTTTGGCATGATCACACAAGGCCTTGTTCAAACCTAAATGACGTACTAAAACTGAGAAGGGGTTCAAAGGATCATGAACCACATACTAAGCATCTTCTTGATATAACACAGATAGAACTTTACAAGAAATTTAGGATTGAGAATAGACAATTGAACTTGGGGCAAAGATATTTTGAGAAATGTAAGCCATGGTATGTTAGAATAAATACTCTTCGTAACAATTGTTGCTGTAGATACCTTGTAGAATATGAATATTACTATGAAACTTTTTTGTACCTTCGTCGTGTGTTGCATACTAACCATGTGCAGGATTTCTCCATGATAATACCACCGACTTCATCGAGAGAATTCATTCATAGCATCATGTGCAATAGGCCTGAGGGGCAAACATACTATGCAAAATCTTGTTTGGATGGAACATGCTCCAACAGTGCTGGAATGGCATTATTGAGCCAATGTATGCACGAGAATGGAGACAGTGAATTTGGGAAAATGGTTATAGACATGAAAAGTTTCAAATATATCAAGTATGAAATAGTCCAACCAATGCGAGATTGCATGCAATAAAACTAAGAAAAACCCTAGTTTACGAAATGAATGCACAATGAAGCCGCTGGGCCATGGGGAGATGAGGGAAAGGGTCCCGTAGAGGTAATCGCATGCCAGGAGACCAACGGAGCAGACGGTTCGTCGGTCCGATGTCTGGTTTCTGAGTTATGTCGAGTTGCAAGTCGCATGAAAATGTCGTTCAGGGACACTTGGTGAATTTCCGCCCGGGAGCCAAAAACCAAACGGAGCAGCAAGATTGCATGTCATTGGCTCCTGCGGGTGTGTGTGGGAAATGCCAACATGGGAACACTGCCAACACTAGCTTGGGGGAGGGTTTTGTAGAGTTGACCCACCAATGCGAGATTGCATGCAATGAAACTAAGCAAAACCCTAGTTTACGAAATGAAAGCACAATGAAGCCACTGGGCCATGGGGAGACGAGGGAGATGGCCCCCTACAGGTAAGCGCACGCCAGGAGACCAACGGAGTCGACGGTTCGTCGGTCCGACATCCGTTTTCTAGGCTATGTCGAGCTTCAAGTCGCATGAAAATGTTCTTTAGGAACAAGAGACACAACATTTTATCCCGAGAAACCCTCATGGGGGAGAAAACCTAGCAATCTTTCTAAGAATAATTATATGTTTAGAAATCAAGTTCAATGAAACCATGAACAAACCCTAACCCTGAAGGGTTTTACCACATGAAAAAAACTTAATGACACATGACAACAAGAGTACTTATCTACATGAAGCCAAGCCATAAGGATATCCAAGCATATCCTTCCCAACCAACATTAGAAGGCACTTTATTTCTCGAATCCCGGGGTAACGTTTGTTCCTTTCACCAATGTTGCTTTGAGCACTTGTATGTAGTTACTCATATGTAGTGTTGAATCTAATTGTACAATCAAATATTGGGCGTTGATGAAATGTGTAGCATGTATTGCACTTAGTTTTATTAAATTACACTTGAACATTGACTTAACTTGTAATTTAATCATCCAAACTCACAAATTTTAATTACACCTATCCAATTAGTGTGCATGAGTGAGTTCGTTGAAACCTTGAAAAACATTGTATTGCACTTAGTTTGATTAAATTATACGAGCAAGAACTTTGACATAACTTGTAATGATCATCCAAAATCACAAATTTTAATTAGATACCAATTAGTGCACGCATGTAGTGAGTTCGTTGAAACCTTTAAATATAATAGTTTATTCTTTTGACATAGCGCATTCATGAGTAATAGATAATCCACACAAATCAACACATTAGATTGACACAAGAATACGTGGAAACCGAAGAACAAATACAAAGTGAAATGTATCATCCATTTATAAGTGAAATGTCAATGTGCATGTCTCCAAAAGTACATGTATCCAAAAGTACATATATATCCAAAAGTGCATGTCTCCAAAAGTACAAATATATCCAAAAGTATGCAAAAGTACATGTATCCAATGAAGTCACTGTACATGTCTCCAAAAGTACATGCACAATGAAGTCAATGTGCATGTCTCCAAAAGTGAATGTATCGAAAAGTACATATATATCCAAAAGTATCCAAAAGCACATGTGTCCAAAACTATCCAAAACTATCAAAGCCACATGTACATGTATTCAAATGTACATATATCCCATAAGACACATCAAAACTCAAGCTTCCACTTTTTATTTCCCGACATTGATCCTCTAGGCACATCTCTAGGATTAGTGTGCATCTCTAGATCCTGCTAATTAAATATCAATTGTTAAATTCAACTAACTATGTACACTAATACATTAGCTCAACAATTATCAACTGGTGCGTGGAAAGTGCATGAAACACTTGGTCACTGAAAGACATCTCACCTCAACTGACAAAGGAGATTGTGTTGCTTGTGTAGCAGATGGAGCTGTTGGTTGAACATCCAGGATGGTCGAACCAGGGGGGCCAGGAACTGCTCCTGCTAGTGGTGGCTACAATGAAAACATGTTGAAACAGTTAGAAATGCATGAATAAACAATATACAACAATAATAAACTATGTAAAGATAATCTTGAAATAGTTACATACCTATGTGTGATCAGTTGCCATTGCAGATGCGGCACTTACTGCTACATCAACCATCGATGCGAGGTTTTGAGTAGAAAACTTGGGTTCCTGATGCAGTAAACATGCAATTCAAACATTAACAAAAACGATTTATGCACTGGATTTCAAGTTAAACAACAAATATCATCGAAGGATATACATTACCATGGTATGAGTAATCCCATGGCCGTGGGCAGCTGGAGTCTTTCTAGGAGTAGAATATCGCACATACACATGACCCTTGTTCACGAATGGCCTAGCAGGAGATACAAATCCAAGTAATGCTCCAGATGTCTCGGATGGTGCCTACAGTCAGCAAGTGTTCATGTAGTTAGACATGCATGATTCAACAAACAAACATGTATTTAAAACATGTCATTTTTAATTATTTACCTGGAGCCCAGATGTTTGATTAGACAATACGACCATGGGTGCTACCTCCACATTACCTTGCCCCAGTGAAGGATCTGCCATTTGCAAGTTTAATAATTGTAAATATTAGACCATAGATAGCATTAGTGAACTAAAATGTAAAGTATGTGGAAATTAACAAATTAACAAGTATTAAAAAACTGAAATTTTAAAATGTTTACCTTGGTGTGAGATAGGGAAATAGGTGCTATATAAGATGGGCCTGCCAAATGGGTAGCATCATGCCCCCCTCTAGAGTCTGGAACATCTGACTCTAGGGCGTCGCTTCCAGCATAAAGCATCAACTGCAAGTTCACAAAATTAATATATTAGCTCAAACTATATATATGTGTACAAAGACGAAAATAAATGAAGAATTTATTACAATTAACCATCTACATACCTCTCTCAAAAACCCACTGAAGGCAACATCTGAGGCAAGACCATAGCAGGGACGACCACATCATGTGCACTCGTGAGGATCAGTACTAGGATGGGGATGTGTCGATGGTCCTGCACTAGTGGATGGTCTTGCATGGTGGCGAGCTGGTGTATGTACCACACCAGGGACAGATGTCCCTTCCTCACCCATATGTTGAACCATAGTGCCATGGCGAACAACCACCCGTGCCAAACTCAAAAATGCATCAGGTCTCTGTGGAATAATACGATGTGTAGGTGGGACATTTGGCCCAGGCAATTGTCTGCGAGGTTCATGGATAGGGCGATCTTGGTCTCGAAACCTCGCATTGGGTCGGTTTTGGGGAATCCCCCCACCGATCCCCTGAAACTGCAAGATGTAAAAATAGTTTACGTGTTTATGTAACACGAACTCTGCGTACATCTTTTGAAGGAAATACAAGGGAATTTCCCTATTGTTATGTGGTGGCATATCAAAAACCATGTACCATCTGTACATCTAGTTATCAACAAATGGTTGAAACGTGCACCACTCAATGGAGATATGAGGCCTGTTTGTATTTGGGATTTCCCCCATCCGAGGGTCCCTAAACAATGCAAATATGAGCTCTTTGGATATTTTCAACTTTTTTATTGCATTGTAGTGTAGCCCATCAGCATATTGTTGTCTTTTTCTTTCTCTATATGATGTAATATCATATAGTACATTGCTAGACTGTGAAATGGTGTCAAAAATTGCATCCAAGGTTGATGCAAGCGAGTAGTGAATCCTATCACCGCCACTAAAAGCTGCACTAATGCCCCTCAAGTGGGAAAGCTCAATCAGTATCTTGGCATTTGTGTCCATAGCCACAACTGCAATAAAAACATCAATACGAAAATCATTAGAAACATATACATGGTATGTAATGACGTCTCTTCAAAATTGAAAATGTATTAAATCAAACTCAAGTAAGCAATTTAATGGCATTCACTTACATACATTTCAAACTTAAAATTAAACATTTATCAATTAAAAAGTAAGTTTTGTTCAACTTCTTTCTAGAAGTTAAGGCACTTCTTAACCCTCATTGGTGACTTTTCCATGCAAACTTGGGTTTAAACTTCTTAGAATTTAGGAGTGTTATTTGGACATGTTTTGACCTTTACGTCCCTTGCAGAAAACAATATTTCCATCAACTTCATAAGCTAACATTAAATTTATTGATTTCAACATATTACGCCTTGTGGTTGGAGGGGAGGACAAAGTGGCATGGAATGAAATGGATATGTATGAGTTTGTCTTGCCAATATGATTACATATGTACTTGAGATGACTATCAATGATTAAGATGTTGAATAATCAACTAGAGATTGTGACTAGAATGACAACAACAACAATGTCAACTTCTCAAAACAGAGACAATTTCTCTCTACAAAATCGATCTCTACATTGTATGGCAAGTTCAGAAAATTAAATAAAAACCATAGTGATTTTCTATATGAAGTCTTTGAGTTGAATCGACGGTCCCTGAACGTTGAGTAGATTGATCGAGGATGTGGATAGGGCAGACCCAAGAGACACTTTGTTAATGTGTTTTGGCATTTAGTCAAGGGTGCTTAACTAAGAGGCAATGTATAGCTACATACACTTCTGATGAAATTTTGATTATGTTCATGGACAAATGATTGTGATGAAATTTTGAGAAACCAAGTTACTAATTTTTTTTGCATTTATGATGCATGAAGAGCATCCTTGTCCAACCTCTAATTCGCTTTTATGATGCATGAAGAGCATTGTGGGTGGTCGTGACTGTGTTTTTAAATTGATTTTAGATTTCAATAACGCATACGCGTTTTGTAACTACATAATGTGTACGCGTTATGGTTACCTATCCTACATGTATAGTGACATGTCAGGCTCGGGTTTTACCATGCCAAGTGCTAAGTATCATAAACGCGTTATGTTTTTATATATCAGAAACGAGTTTTGAAAAAGTAGGATTGCATCTAAAGTGACCCTCATCTTCTTGCACACACCCTCATAGAAAATAAAAGGGAATAAAGTCCATCAAATTATAATTTCACAAAGTATTGTAATAAAACAAACTGTTCTAGAAATCCAAGATCTCACATCCAACCCAAACAAACACTAAAGATAAACAACACATAACTAACATCTTAAAGATGTCAAAACCCAGTTCACAAAAAGGAAGGGAGAGACCCTTCTCAAACTAAATTGTTTTGAATCAATTCCTCCCAAAACAGTGTGCCTTCCTCACAATCCATAGCCTCCTTTGATAAATAGTCTACAACAATGTTTTGTTCCGTGTTTCCATGTTCATCCTATAGCTCGCACCTGTTCTTTATCAAACATAATAAAATATTATAAAAAATAGCATGTCAGTTCAAACTACATTTAAAATATTTAGAATGACATATATATAAAACTGCACAAATTATATAAATTAGAACCATAAACATTGCATTACACACTTCCTCAACATTTCCATTCTAAAAAGGGGTTTGCACCTCTAAGAAATTTGATCCCTCTCGGCACTTAATAGATCCCCTTTTAAGATGGATCTATGTTGGTTTAGTTGTGTGCATTTTTCTTGGTGCCACACATGCATACCTCAACATGAAATTTTAATACTATATATATATATATATATATATATATATATATATATATATAATGTTTTCTAAATTATTATCGTTTTATGGGTTTTTTTATAAGGTGGACTTTGATTTAATATGCATTAAATAAGAATCATTGTATGGAGATAACCTAGATTTTGGAGATTGGCTCATGACCTCTTGACCTAATTCTCGATTTAAATTTTAAATCAATTTATTGTCAAAACACTATGTGGGATGTGTGGCCAAATTTTGCAAATCCACTGAATGATATATTTGAATGTAAGAAGAAGATTGAACAAGTTTATTTGGGTCACTGATCATTAGGAAGCTCATATAATTGAATTCATAGCAGCAAAAGAATCAAAAAATGGTTTTTGCTCATGGGGCCCACTTTGGGTGAAATTAGGTAGCCGAAAGAGTAATTTAGTTGTATTGAATGGATTAGAAAAGTTTTTTGAGGTCAATAATCATGCTAGAGATGATAAAAACAAATTATGTGTTGTAGACGTATGAAATGCAATAAGACCCACTTTTGGACAAATTGAGAATACAAGAATAGCGACGTATATGAGGGAATAAATTGGACCAAGTAATTTTATTAATGCTTATAAGAATCACAGGGTTGTCATAATGCAATTTTGACCTTTGCAAGCATACAAAAATTAAAAATTAAAAAAATTGCATGCAAGGATGCCAAGTTTCTAACTTTGCTTTATAAAATGCATCAGAAAGACATCAAAGGATATCATGCAACCAACCATTGGAAAACCGTTCATGTCTTATACGCATACTTCTGGAAATACTTCATTCAGGTTTCTTATGTAGAATATAAAATAGTTAGAATCTAAATACCATAGGGACACGCAATTTTAATGGCTTTTGGCCAAGTTTTCCATGCAAACTTTCGATGGATAGTTCTTTCTCTCTCTGGTCAGCCAACCATGGAGAAATTTTAGGAGGTTGTTGGTAATTTTAGGGATACATATGACACACTTTGTTCATCCCCATGCAAACCATGCAAGAAGAAACTTGTTTATGAACATATGTCATTTTCATGTGCTAAGAAACTATTATAAACATAAATAAACATTAATTATATATATAATATATATAATAAATAATAATAAACTCATAAATAGTTATTAGTAAATTATTTAAAAGGGCACATCCTTTTATGGATGGTCTCCAAAGTGCTTTCTTGTAAGGATATTATTTGTATGGCACTCATATTGTAAATTGTCGTCAATTCAATTATTCATTATTCAATTTCTATTATCCTTTATTGGCTATTGTGCGTTGTCGTATTTAGATTGGAAGTTTCATATATGAACCATCTTGGTTCATACCATTGGTATCAAAGCAAAGTTGTAGTTGCATGATTCAGCTAGTAGCCATCAACATAAAGTTTCTCTTACACCAGGTCTTTGACCATATTAGGCTTCTAGCCATTTATCAAGTCCCTATTGAGAGAAAAAAAAAACACTTGGTTTTATAAATACCACATGCCATTTTTTTAAAGGATAAAGAAAAGAAGAAAACAACACATTGTTTTTATAAAACCACACGTGGTTTTAGTTTTTTAACTCCTGTTGGAAAAATCTACATGCGTTAAAGGTTAAAAAAGAGAGCATAAAAGTATATTGAAGCATATAAAAGCATAGAAGCATATATAGTAATTTAATAATAATAATTACTATATTTATTAATAATATTATTATTAAAATTTTAATAATAGTAGTTATTATTATTATTATTTAATTTATTATTACTATCCCAAAAATCAATAGCATTATTATTATTATTATGAAAATACTAATAATAATAATAAAATAATCTAGTTTTATTTAGAAAAAAAATAGTAGGGGCATACACAAAAAAAGAGAAGAAATACCAAAAGGTCAAGAAGAAGATTTTTTTCCAAAAAGAACTATATTAGGAATTATTACTCATTTCATGTCTACCCATTTTCGAAGAAAATAAGACATACCAAAGGATTACATTGGGTATTCCAATTCTCGCTGAAGAAAAGATTCGAACTCGTAAACCATGGAAGAAACAAATTCTACTCATGAGAAAGAAAGATTTGTCAATCTTCCATCGAAAACACTTATGATGATGCTAAAAGTTTATGGCACCTTTTATGGAAGCCTTATTAACATCGCCATAAGTCCAAGTAATAGAGAAAATTTTATTAATGTTGATCTTGCTAATCAACTACACGTTCTGGAAGCAAATATAGAGAAGAACGAGAGGAATGAATAGAAAATAAAACAACTAGACTTACAGATCAATAGTTATAATCTGACATCATAATTCATTGTTGCAGATATTAATGACGGTACTACTGACATAATTTTAGGTTCTAACTAAATGGAAACATTGGATACACTCACCTTCAATGCAGAAATGAAAGTCGTGACCTTCTTTCATGAGAAGAAGAAAATAACAATACATGGCTCATCAGTGAGAGTTCCTTCATCAAATACAACTGAAGCTCTAGAAGAAGAAGTTATGCACTTGAACGCCCTCCTGAACAACAAGAATGAGGAACTTGCATAAATCTGAAAGAAATTAGAAGATCGAGAATCCGAGAACTATCATCATCAAAAACAAATAAAAGAACTCCAACAATAAAACAATGACAACACAAAATATCACAAGTTAAAGATCAGTAAGATCAACAAAACATTATTAAGCAATACTGAAGAAATATTTCGAATAAAGAACCATAGAAAAACTCTATTTACGAAAATCAGAAAGTTAAAAAATATGTGAAAATCGGAATGTGACAATGAAGATATTGAAGGAAAACTACTAGAGAAAGATGAATAAAGTCAAGATATTAAGGAATGAATTAATAAATTTGAAGAGGATGGAAAGTCGCAAGAAGAAAAGTTTAAAAATTTTCAGAATGATAACAAGTTCTTAGAAGAAAAATTAGCAAAACTTCAGAATGAGACATCAAAATATTCAAAAGTACAAATTATGGAGAAAGGAACACTTACAGATCTAGTTCAAATCACCAATTAGGATATCTACCCAATCGAAGAAAAACATATGTGAAAGTTAAGATAAGAAAACACTACAAACATGATAAAGGAAAATGATGTTAAAAAAATTCCCTATCGACATCCAAATCACAAACGTAGATATCCCAAAAGTCAAGAACAACTAACAAAAGTTGGTAATTCTAGTGCAAATAAGTCTTATGACGACACTTCATCGTGGCAACACAAAATTCTGTAGAGAATCGAATTAGGATGGATCAATCCATCTACATTTTGAAGGTTGTGTTCAACACTTACAAGTTCATATCTTCACATATCATCAACTACGACAGAGCATAGAAGGATGTGACGGGACTTACAAAATGAAAAGATGTAACATTGCCTTCATCAATATGTTTTTTGGATAAATCATTTCTAAAGAGAAAGGCAATGTTATAAACATAAATAAACATTAATTATATCTATAATATAAATAATAAATAATAAGAAACTCATAAGTAGTTATTAGTAAAATATTTAAAATGATGCATCCTATCATGGATGGTCTGCAAAGTGCCTGTAAGGATATTATTTGTTTGGCACTTATATTGTAAATTATCATCAATTCAATTATTCATTATTCAATTTCTATTATCATTTATGGATTATTGTGGGCTTATCATATTTAGATTGGAAGTTTCATATATGAACCACGTTGGTCCATACTAGAAACTGTGTCTCCGATGCCCCAAAGACAAAATTTAGACAAGCTTTTTTAAGTCTAGGCATGAGTATCAATCGTATTAATTTTCAAGGATAGAGCTATTGGGACAGGTTTGTCATACCCCTTGTAGTCTTGTAGCTGAGTAGGTAATGATTGATGAGATGTAGTAGAGAAAAATGCTATGTAGTGGCATGGAATAATTGTAAAGTATTGTAGAGAATAAGTACAGATCAATAGTAGATAATGAATTCCAAGTAGTAGCAATTAGCCAAATAATTGCTTGTAGTTTACAACATACATAATTGGAAAACCATTAATAGTTTATGGTTTTTGTTGTTCATATTTATTGAATGTTATGGCTAGAGGAAATAATGTGCATAAGTTTTAATGTATTGTTATGCTGCCAAAATTTCTCCATAATGATTATGCTAATGAGCATTCCTATTGAGAGCATACAGACTCTCTAATGTATTGTAACCATTTTAGTTGTGGATTAATACATTTGAGTGTGCTTTGGAGTGTGGGGTTTTTCTCCCAAAAGGGTTTCCCTTGTAAATCATTGTCTAATGGTTGTATGTTTGTGTGTTATTTAAATATCTACGCATTCTTTTGTCTTTGATTAATGTAGGAATTGTATCCCACACCTCTACTTCCTTTCATTTGGTATAAGAACCTGGCCATGTAAGATTCAAGGTGTTAGGGACAAGGGTTTTTAATCTGATTTTGATTTGAGTGGGGATTTGCATAGAATAAAATATTATTGCAAGGAAATGGCAAGCACATATAGAATGGAAACGAAATTTTTTAACGTAGGTAGAACTTTGAGATATGGAAGCTTAAGATAGAGTATTTTCTTGTAGATCAAGATCTATGGGTTGTTGTATCTAGAACTAAACCCATTGATATGAAAGATGGAGAATGAGAAGTGTTGAAGAAAAATGTGAGAAGACTTATTAGACTTTGGTTGGTTGATTCAGTGTTACTGAATACATGTTTCTAAATATAAAATTGTAGCAACTCTATAGAATAAGTTGGGGGATTTGTACCAACCTAAATTTCTAGTTAATAAACTTTTTCTTCAAAAAAAATGTTTTCCTTGAAAATGGGTGATCTGTTGATTATGTTGTTGAGCATCTGAATGCCTTTAATACTCGTGTAAACTAGTTGATATTAGTTGGAGTGAAGATGGATGATCCTTTTGTGTTATTTTCTACATTCATGTGACAACTTGGTAATGTCCACTAGAAGCACTATAAAGACAATAGTGCTTGATGGGGTCGTGGCTATTTTATTCTCAAAGGATGTGAAATGAACATATTCTAAATACACTAATGAGGCCTTGGATGTTCATGGAATATCTATGGAAAAAGTAAAGAAGAGGGAAAAGTGAAAATACAAATATTGAGGGACTTAGACCTAAGTCTCCTAGAAACTCACATAGCTTGGGGGTCTGAGGGAAATAAATTTCCCTCATTATGGATGGGAGGAAACTAGTTGGAACCATATGAGTTGGCCATGGAAAGGAGCTAATGGCTAGAATTATGTTGCAACAACTGGAATAACACTAATAAGGTATAATGAATTTTATTAATGATTTATATATTTTTTTGTTCCATGATTATTTCAATTTCTAGATAGACATCAATTAGATTGATATAATCATGGTACTGACATGGGTGTGTATGAGAAGTCTGTGGTGTATGTGTTTAACTATGGTTAGGGACATGAAGAATAAGGATCTTGGATGTTGCTTAAAAAAATGTTAAGGCAAAAATACGACATTGAAGTATGCAAGGGAAATGGTCAGAGCTATGGAAAAAAGCATGAATTTGGTGATGATATAAATCTATAGTTTATAGCCTCATGGGGTAGCTCAGTTGGTTGGAGCCTCCGGGAAAAATCCATTACTAGGTCGAGGTCAAGAGTTCAATTCTTTGGGTCATCATGGGTTAGGAACCCAAGTTTGGTGCCGAGGATAGGATTCGAATTAGCCTAATGAGGTGAGACCCCTTTAGGTGGGCACCTTGGATTGCTTCTTGGTGTATGTAGCGACCCAATCTTCGAGCGTGAACCACATTGAAAAAAAAAAGTTAAGCTTTTTTATGATTTTTTTATTTAGATTCAATACCTTGATTTCATTTGGAACTAATTTGAAAAAATAGATTAAGTTCTAAAGGAAACTAGGAGGATGTTTTCCAATTGTTTGGAAAAACCTCTAAATGAAAAATGTTATAGAATGTGCTTGTAAACCTTCCAAACTAACTCATGGCTAATGTGATGGGTTGAGGAAGCCATTAGTGGATTTATTTTTTTGTTAGTAATCAAATATGGATTATTTCCCATGTACATGGTTGTAGATTGAGCTTGTTGACCAAGTGTTTGTTAAAATTCATGAACACAGTAGAATATAATTTCTTTTGTTGTAGGTAAATTTATGTACAAGAATGCATTTACTAGAATTAAATTTTAATTTGGGTTGCATGATTGAAGAAATTTCTATGCCATTAACCTAAATTTACAAAAAATGAATTTACAGACATTTCTATTTGGTTTATGGACAAAATAAAGGGGTATTCGTGTCATATAGACCTGGAACTCCCATTTTGAATCCAATTAAAATGTTTTAGAACTAAATTCCACATTTTGGGAATTTTTCAGAAAACAAAGGACAACCTATGGGGTTTGTTGTTTGCCCATATTTTTGTAGGAGTTTATTCTTAGATTCAACTTACCTAATATGTTTATTATGTTGAAGGGTCTCAAGAAACTGATGTTGTAAGTATATGCATACAAATTGTTTGGGGAAATTCCTTAACCAAAAAATTACACTTGTTAAATAATTGTACATCATTCGTATTCTAAATTTGGTTTATATATGTCTGAGGAAGAAGCCAGTGATACTTAATATTAATGTCGGGTCTGGTTATGAATTAAATATTATCATTTTTAACTCAATTTTTATGCTTGTGCTATGAAAAGGATTTATCCATAAGCCTGGTAAAAGGGTGCATGCAATATGTTTGATAAAATCCCTCAAACAATTGCTTGATCTCTTGAAGTTTCTAGTTACTTGTTCACAAGATTAATGAGCCAATGTGAAATATGAATATACATAAGTATTAGAACCACTCTAATGAATTATGGATAAAGGTTACCTTGATGAATTCTAATGATTAATGAGTTAAATAAACATGCAATACCCATTGGTGAGTATGCACACTGGGTTAACTTAAGGGGAATTATCTTGGGTGTATGAGGCTTGAACCGGGGATCAAAATTGAACATGTCACAGCACGTCAAAGGGCTCTCAGCACGTCCCAGAAGTGTTGTAAAAAAAATGGACGTAAAAAAAAAAGAAGATTTTTAATTTTGAAGTTTTACAAATAAATGTAATAATTATGTTAAAATTCCATTAGAAGTGCTATGTTTAAAATTGCCCATCAAAATTTTTACAGCATAGGCATGGGCACCTGCTGACAGGTATCAAAATTGAACATGTCACGGCACTCAAAGGGCTCTCAGCACGTCCCAGAAGTGTTGTTGTAAATAAAATGGACGTAAAAAAAAAAGATTTGGCATGGTCCGACACCGACTCTCGGAGACTCTGACTCTCCATTGATTGATTGATTAGTGATTATTTAGTGAGTCCGGACTCCCAAGTCGGTAATGGAATTGATTGATTATTTAGTGGGCACTAGAGCCTCAATATTTAACAAATTTATTTTACATCCAAGTAGCTAAAATCTTAACTTTTTTATAGTTGTATTAGACGAATCGCCGTCTCCGATCTCTAGTCCACTGTCCGATTAACTCCACATTTAATTCCGGTTCAGAGAGTGGTTCAGAAAATTTATGATTCATGAACCATGACAGAACTTCCCAATTCCCATTGCCAAATTGCCCAGGCTCAGCGGCGGCCAAATTCCAAATTCAATGTATTATGTCATTAGAATTTGGGCAAGTTGGGACTGCGAGAACCGTCACCAAGAACATTCAAGCTTCAACCTGGGTCATTCTAATTTCTCCACCAGTCGACAATGGTGAATGGTGCGAAAAGCAAGCCCTAATTCCAATTCCAATTTCCCATCCTGTGTGCTGGTTTGAAACTTTGAAATGTGAGCAAGCCCCAATTCATTTCTGGTGGTATTTTATGCTTCTCATCTCCCTGGATGTGGGTGTAGTGAACGCAGAGGCGAGAGGCCGCATTGTTGACAAGTGCTGGTGTCCAAAATCTGGAGCCCAGTGGTCGTTTGGCTTTCTGCGGTGTTCCAAATTCCAATTGTTATTGTTGAAGGCAACGTTCTGTCACCTGTGGCTTCTATGATATTTTGCTAGCGCTTTCTTTCAAGGTATGTTTCTTTATTCCATTTCCAATTCCCATTGTTTGTACTGGCACGGTGTGTATTGTCTCGAATAGCTATTAAAAAAAACTGTCGAGAACAGAGAAATTAGAATGACAGCGTCTGTACTAAATACTATCTCGAACAGGATTATAAAACTACAATCATTGAGCTATTTTAAGTACATAAGGTTGAAACCGTAAGTGCATAGGGTTGAAACTGGAATCTGAAGCTATATTAGGTACTTAGGTCACTAGTTGTGCGTCCACAGAATATAGTCTTAGTCTCTGTGCTTCGAAATAGGGCCCCATCTTGGAGAAGAAATGAGTTTACCAAGTGTTGCTGGCAGTGGCTGCATGGTCAACATAATATAGTCTCTATGCTCCAAAATTCACCCGTGCCGAACCCACCGTGGAAAAATTCAAAAATGCACAGTGCCCTCAGTATGTCAAACCCCATCAAAATGATTTTGGGTAGCGTTTTGGGTATATCCAAATCAGAATCCCTTGGTAGCGTTTTCACATTTGGACTGATGGTATATATGCCCTATAAAGCTCATAACTACAGCGAATTAATCATCTAGAATCATTTGTTCATTCTAGGACTTGCGATCCTCTGGTTCCAATATTGAGCTAAAGTAATGAATTATAATAAAAAATCAATAAAAGAAAAAGAAAAAAAATATAAAAGACAGACAAACTAATTTTAAAAGGAAAAAAGTATAGAAGATGGACAAACTAATTTTGAGAGCGGTGAATGTAAATTTTAGGAGTTGTTCTCTCACTTTCTTTCTTCTAAATCATTTAAAAGGATAAAGTTCACAAATACAATTACTTAAGTATTTTCCTAGCAATTATCTATTAATTTCAGATAACCTTGCAAAGTTTCAATCATCTAGTTCTAATACTGAGTTAAAAGCGATGCAATACAAAAATCCCAGTGAAAATAAAGATAAAAAAGAGGCAAAATCATTTGCCTGAACCGATTTTCTAAGTGATAATTTTAGGACTGGTTAAGAATATAAATTTTAATATAAAATTCTCAATAATGTTAGCTTTACATTCTCGGATAGCTTTTTCTCAATGTATATCTGAAACAATTTGTATAATGTATGCAAAGGGATGATGTTCTACATTATGCAAACAATTTGTATAATGTATGCAAAGGGATGAAATTCATTCCATTATTAAGAATAATTAATAGTTACTGGAATGGAATGAATAATTTATTCCATTGAATATAGATTACTTTGTTTCTATCTAGCTCAGTAATCAATGCACCATTGGAAAGAACTTGGTTTTCAACAGAGTAGAAGAATTCATATCCTAAAGAAAAACATGCCCACGAAATTCGGAACTCTTCTCTTTAAGAAAATGATTTATTGCTCTGTAGGAAAGCTTAAACAATAACAAACAAATGCGCAAACCAGATTCTGTTCAAAGTCACATAATTTCAGGTCATGGATTCATTTGGAGTTACTGGAACTCACCAATTGTCGATTGAGACCATGCAATCTATGAATCCGTGGGAAATGGATTCATGCCCATCCTTATTGTCAAGGCTTGTTGCAGCAAGAGAATAAGAATGGAGATGGGCACTCAGTACAATCAAAAAGTAAATTATGTTATAAAGAGGCAATAAAACTAAATTAGTCTCCAAATATTCTATTACTAGGTTGGTTTCCGATGATGCCAAGAAACAGAGTAATCTGTATTCAATGTTTTAGTAAATATAAAAAATTAAAATGTTATATTTCAAATCAATTTATAATTGAAAATTGATTTGAAATGTAATATTTTATTTAACATATTTTTTAATGAAGTGCATGATTAATTTATTATTGTCAATTGAAAAGAAAAAAATTTTAAAGCTTTTCATCTTCGAAGTGTGCAGGAATATATACCCTTCAAATTTAAATTAAGACTAGCTCTTCAAATTTGATCACTGGCTTGAACGGTATTATTCTTATGTTGACCTCGTCCTTTCATACCTTACTATTATATTAGAACGATTCAACCAAATGAATAATATAAGTAATTATTTTAGAATTTATGGCTAAGTACTTATTTAATAGTAGACTATTCACTTGCATGCCAAGTGTTTAAATAAATTTTAAACCAAAAATACAACTAAATAAATTTTAAACCAAAAATACAACTATGAAGAAGAGGATACTATCACTAATGGAATTATGTTAAAATATTTAATCTCGTTAGTATTTAAGTAACCTAACCAATGAAATTTGGTTAGTAGTTCTTAATGGCATTATGTTAAAAGAGTTAATCTCCTTAGTATTTAACCTAACAAATGAAATTTAGTCAGTAGTTCTTATGTTTAATGTTGAATAGAGGTTTTTAATTGAGAGATTGGTAATATAACCTTGTGTGCTAATTGTTCACATTAGCATGTTAAGAATTATATGTGTGCATTACTTGTGGGATCCTTTATAAGTCTCAAGATGAGTTCATGAAAGTGAACATAAAAACTAAGTGATATATGCATTATATATGAGAATGAATAGGCTTGTAGATTAATCTCTCTAGTTAGATATGCCTCTTAATTAGTATATTAAATCTAATCACTATTCATTATTGTTTATATTATATGTAGTATTGCATATTTTAGTAAATTATGATTACTCAATATAATGTATTTAATGCACTATGCCTTAGAAGGTTATCAGAACATAATGAGAGAGACTCTCACAAGGAATGAATGAGTCTTACTTGGATTGTTAATTATGGATATTTGTAGAACAATTATGCTAAATGTTTGTATCACTAGTGAAAAATGGGTAATTAGTAAATAAAAATGACTAAAATACGGCTATAAATGACTAATTTTGGTCACATGAACGTTGGTGACAAATTAGAAGTCTCTTATCTCCCAACCAAATTGGTCATTTATCACTTAGTCATAAATTGCTTGAATTGCTTTATGAGTTGGTCATATATTTTGTCATTTAGTTGGTCATTAATTGTCGTTGTTTGGTCATTTATTTGTTCATTGATTATCGTTGTTTGGTAGTACATTTAGTCGTTTATTTAGTCAGTGATTGTTGTTAACTAGTCATTTATTTAGTCATTGATCATTGTTAATTGGCCATTTATGAAGTCATTGATCGTTGTTAACGGATCATTTATTTAGTCGTTGATTGCTATTAAATATTCATTTAATTTTTCATTGATTTATGTAGATAGGGCACGGAGAAATCAAACCACCAACCTCCTGCTTGTAGGGAAGGATCTCTTTCATTGAGCTAGCACCCTTTAAGTATGTTCTAAGATATGGTATGCATCCATGTAATTATTTCCTTGAAAATGAAAAGTAAACTTTGAATTTCCCATCCCCGAAAGTAGTATGTGAAACAATTTATAATCACCATCTAAGACTTAGAAGCATCCTTCACCAAACAAAAGGATAAAAGATAAATATTCTCTCTTTCTTGTTTATTTCCTACAAAAAAAAATCCAGAGTTATTCTATAGAGAAATATAGACCACTAAAAAAAATATTTAGTAAAAAATATACCATAGATGAAAACAATCTAACCATAGAATGCTTGCATCCTTCAATGTACGGTTGTGCAAACACTGCATCAGTGAGTGTAGTTTTTCCCATTCCACCAAAACCATGCACCATAAATTCTATTCATTTTTATTGCTTTCCCTCTATAGAAGTTCAAAGACTTCTTTCAATTCTTCTTTGATTCCAACAGTAACATAAAAAAAAATATCGCAAACTCTTATAGACCTTAACACACTACAATTCCAAGCGTAACATAAAACATATCACAAACTCTTACACACCTTAACACACTACTAATATTTTATTACTTCAAGGGAAAAAACCACAATTATTTTCATTCTATATCACAATATACCAGCATATTCAGGAAATGATCTCTCACATTCTTTAACGGGTGGACATGTTCATACAGTGAATGACATCCAAAATACATATAAGCCTTTTGTCGTCCATACCTCTGTACATTTTTTGTAACTTTCACTAAAATTCAGTCAACTCCTCCTTGTTCACAGACGCATAACAACTTGAAAAAACAACACCCAATACCACATGTTAACACGTATAAAGGATTTTTACATATTTAATAATAAAATTCAAGCTAAATCATAATTCTACTTGATAAAAAAAAATGATTATAAATATTTTCTCATAAATATTTTGGACAATTCTAAAATCCTTTAAATTAGAAGAATTTCAAAATAAAATTATTCAATATAAAAAAGATATAATTAAAAAATAATGAATAATCTATATTTTAATTCACTTTCTCAAAATCACCTCACTTCAATTCCTTCCTTAAAAAATTAACTTATTACACTGTTAGGTAAGAAAATATTTGCTTATGTGGATCTCAAAATCTTTCATTAAATATACATTTTAATAAAAATAAGATCAAAACTTTTATTAAATTTTATTCAAAGGTATTAAAAAATTAACTTATTACATTGTTGGGTAAGAAAATATTCGCTCATGCGCATCTCAAAATATTTTATTAAATATATATTTTAATAAAAATAAGATTGAAACTTTTATTAAATTCTATTCAAAAGTATGATAGAAAAAAAAATATTATTGCAAAATAGCTTACTCCATTGTTAAAGTAAAAATATATTTACTTGTAATTGTAACTTGACTTGTAAATAAAAGTACCTTTTAGTACAAAGATATCACTATAAAGAATTCATGAGGCTCAAACAAAGTTCTTGCAAAGTGATTGAATGGCTCAATCAATATCCTAAACCTTGCAATTTTCCACGTATTAAGCTATTAAGTTGTTCATGATTTACGCAGTGAGTAAGTGAATAGTAGAAAGGAAGACTGCGTTAGGAAGTATGGTTCTCGACTTTTCGAGCCACAAAGTAGGGCTCATCATCAATTGTGGCTAGAAACATCGAAAACAATACTTCCTAACGCAGTCTTCCTTTCTACTATTCAATTAAGCTATTGTTAAAGCCTCTCTTTCAGTACACACCTTTTCCACAGACTCGTTAAGTTTATTTAGCAATCTTTTTGGATTTTCCAGTGTGTGAAAAGAACATCGACATTTAAAATACTTCCTATCATATTTTTGAGATGCAGTACATTATTCACATATGGAAGTGTAGATTCCAAAGAGAAGTAACAGGCTAAAAGAATACAATTGACTGCCACCAAGAAAAAAAGTGATGACAAATGGTGACCAAATAAACCAATATTAGATTGCCAACTTCCAATCCAGTCGACAAAAGTGTAGGGAAGCCATATTTCCATGTAGAAAATCA
Source organism: Larix kaempferi (assembly GCA_027924585.1). NCBI lineage: Eukaryota > Viridiplantae > Streptophyta > Pinopsida > Pinales > Pinaceae > Larix > Larix kaempferi. Next base: position 3,577,495 of record BSBM01000912.1, on the reverse strand, counting down.
ATTGAAAAAGAAAGGCAAGTTCAAGACTTCATTCAATTCAAAGTCACTTCTATCTAGCAATGGAGGAAAGCTCAATTGAGAAAAGAAGGTCTCAAAACTATTGAGCAAATTTTCCAATATTGGTGCACTGTACAATTTAGAAAAATTCTTCCAGATTATATGATTAATTTTCTCAACAGTTGCATGAGTCCAATATGAATAATGTACTCCTGTAAAATTCAGGCCTAATTCTTTGCACTAGGAAAGAGCAGTCGTCATCAAAGGAGAACCATAGAATGAGTGCAAAAATTTTGGAGGGAAAGAAATTTTTGTCACTTGACCATAACCACATCACTCTCATGTTGTAGAGCCAAAACCCGAAGAGACGTCCTGACAGTGGAGCTGTATGAGGGCCCCGACTGGCCGGAATTCGGCAGAGGAATTTTGATCAAAATTACAATTTGGAGTGTTCAGATCGCAATTTTGACAATCTGAGTAGTTTTAAAATTGGGCAATTAATCTAGGACAGGCAATCCCAATTGCTAAAATTACAAAAATGGGATAATATCAATTTCCAGCAATAATTTTTACCCGTTTTTATCCCAAAATCGCCAGAAAAGCGGGGCGTTTTGGTTGTTGTTTATCCTACCCGACAGTCTTGCATATTTTCTATAAGGTTGTACATTTGTTAATCCAAATGGTGTAGTCCACCGTACTGGTTCATTTTTGGATGCAATAATATTAGCATAGTCTCCTAACCATGTCATAATACACCTTACAACATTAAACATTTCACCCAATGCAATAAGAGTTATTTTACTAGCATAGCAAGATCCACTATAAAGGATTACTTCATTTGCAATGCAAGTAATCCAATGAAAACATTTGTTGACAACATGGTGACAAACTCTTTCATAAACAGATATGAAAGATTTCCAAGATGATCCAGAACTGATCTTCATATTTACTGTATACCTAGGCGTTCTCTAAAAAAAACTGCATCTATATTCACCATTCCATTCTGAAACACACATATAATAAATCTATGCATTGCTAAATCTAAGCATCGCATTCTACAAGGCTACGAATACAATTGTCCACATATACAAGTTTGCACATGAATTATGGCATGAATCCCACATATCATAAACTACAACCACCACAATAATCTAGGGATTTGAACTTATATTGGGTCTTTAGGGTCGACCTTGAGGTAGAACACTTCCTTTGATTGGTATTCTACTTGGCAATTGAGGATAAAAGAAAACTCTCATTCTAATTTTTAGGGAGTTGGTTCCCTAGTTTTGTGTTTTGTTCCTACATTGTAATTATGGTTGGAGGAATAAGGGATTCTATTCCCAGTTTTATCTTGTTCCCGTGGAATCAATTTGTCGAGGGAATCTTATTCTCTTAGGTTGATAGTACTATGTTGTTGAGATATCAAATAATCTAATCCTAACTATACAGCTTTCATCTTACTAGTGACATTGGTGAAGTGTGAGGGTCAATTAATGACAACTGCGTTGACTGCAAACGTTGTTGCTATGATGGTTTGAAACTCAGAGGCCTGTTATCTGCAGACTTGTGCTTCCTGCATCATTCTGTCAGAAATAAGTTGGAGTTCCTAAGTAACGTGATGGTGTCGATGGATAACTTATGTGCAAAGAGAATCTAGTCCATCTATTAAGTCATGGGGTTCAACCACGAGATGAAACTGGATGGTTGTTAGTTTTTGGTTTGGAATGCCAAATTAGTTATGTATTTGATTTTGTGGATCCGGTTTTATGTCTGTAACCTCTTGAATCAGTTCGAAGGGATTGATATAAAACAAGAAGAATTTGATGTATTGATAGGAGAATGAGAGGAGAAAGTTGTTATGAATGAATAAAAGAGGATCTCTACCTCTATTCAGACTATATAAACCTCTTATTGTCTTCAGAGTGAAAATACTTGTGTATTCTTCTATTGGGATTTTGAATGAATCAATGAAGGGCGTTTTTCTTATATTAATTGGTTTTGCAAAGGTGCCATTGTGAAAATCGTTTCCTTGTTCTGCTCATTAACTTCGTTCATGAGATCATATGTTTTCCAAGTACATTTTGTTAGTTGATCCATTCCAAAGGTAACTAAGATCATCTATGTTGATAGTGATTAGACATTGTGCTTCACATGAAAGTTCCCATTCTGATCCATAAGCAAAGGATGTTAGATTGTTAATGTGGATAATTTCTAGCTACAAATATTGATGCATTATGTTTTCTGAACAGCTTAGCTAGAGGATTTTGACACCCAATTTTTCTAAGAATAAAAAACCTTGTAATTACAAGTAAATGGACATTATTAAATGAGAAAAGAGCTCTCTTTTAGTTGTATTGATTGAATGAGTGGACATTTCTATCTATCCTCTACACCATCAATTCACCGTCGACCTCAAGCAATAAAGACTTTATTTTGTATTAGTTGGAACTTGTCAAATTGGGATCAGGATTGATGCAGTTTATAAGGTAATTATCTCTCATCACTTGACATATAGCTCTCCCAACCAATGGATAGACTAAAAGCATATACTTTCAACAGAGGTCCATGGAATATCACCCTTGGAATACTTTACATGTTCCTTAGATGGAATACCTATGGCTATAGGATTGTCCATAATATGACATGAGCACTATACCACCTTATTAACCACACTATGTTTAAGGCCCACAAGAATCAACCATAGCTCATTACCATTCACTAATGGCTCCTGCATGACTAAACGATTTCTAAGGACCGAATTCTAGAGTGAGCATAAGGACAATTCGAGTTCAGTGGACAGTTTAGTATATTGACTAGGAGGAATCATAGCTATGATCACTGCATACCTTGCATTTTTCACTCCAAGACTAGCCATGAAAGACGCAGCTCTGTTGTGATTGGTCTTCCCTACCAGCTGCAAGATACTAATACCTATATAAGGAAAGGGAAAACGAAAAGGGGGAACATAATTTTTGAAGTAAATCAATGGGTCAAGCAGCTGGCCCACCATGACCGACTCACTGCATGAGGAAGAAACCGAGATCCTTGTCATTATGTCAAGGACGGGCCTATTTTCGGTCTTTGTTATACGTCTTCTCCATAGAGTAAACTTATCTCTACGTATTAAGAGTCAAAGTGCTTCTTTGTTGACTTCTTGACTATAATATTGACTTGGTAGGGAATCCAAAATACATAGAAAGCAATCAATATGAACTAGAGCAAATCTCAGAGTAAAACAATAAATCAAATATCAGAGTCATCATCACAATTATAACTAGAAACCCCATGATTTAGATCAACTAGATCACTCAATGTGATTCACAATTATGAACCCAATTGATGATTTCTTGACCAGTATGACCATCATGGTATTTTAGATTTCTAATCCTCAAATATAGAATTGGGTGCATTCATTTGATCCACAGTTTATTATTTGTGTAAACCGATGCTCAACTAACTTCATACCCTTAAATTACCAATAAAACCCCAACGAGAACACAATATTGTTCTGTCCCTCATCAACAAAGAGCATTTCCTTCCCTTAGCAAGATTATGCCAATCTTATTCTATTTTTATTGTGACTAAGGGTAATTATCTATGCACAGAATTCATCTCAGCTCAATTTAAACTTCAATTTGTCTCTAATTCTCAGTACAAAATCATTGTTCTCTTATGACTGACATTATACACAAATTTTTCATTAATTCTAGATTTCAAATGATATCGAAACATACAAACAACATTCAAATCAAATCAAATACTCAAAACTCTTCGAATTGGGATTTCAAAATTTTCAATCACCTACCCTCAATAGGTCCACAAGAGAGTCTGTCATTGGATGAGAAGCCTACAATGAAACCTTGTCTAAATCAGAAACATTGGAATAACACCCCATCTCAACCCCCATCAATTTAGGAAATATAATCTCAAATTCTTTATCCATGACCGATGGGAAGGAGTCTGAAAGAGATAACATTATAAAGAGTTTTCAAAAACGAATGATTGATAGTTGAATCTAATGGGATATCAATGAATAGAATAAGGCGTTGGAGGATTGTTAATTAGGAGTGGGTGCCTATAATAATATAAAATGGTATCTCTCCTTTTAAAAGTTTCCCTGCTAATCAAAAGAAGGTGTGAACAGATTATTGCATAGAGCCAAAATTACTCTATTTTACTCCCAGTTCGAATAGGCCATTAAGTTACATTAAAAATAACAGAAAATAAAAAAATGGCTAAGTAATAACCTTAACCTTACCATATCCAAACCAAATCTCGTTTCTTGCTCCAAGGCTAGATTTTACCACCAATATATCGAAACCCCAATCTATTTCTTGTAGAAGATAAAATACATAAAACCAACCAGATCAGCCATTACCCGTTCAACACCTTACCAAGAAGCCGAATAAGTAGAATAATAGATCTGATTATAGCTAACCTTGTCCGAGCCCAAAAAAACAAGGAAAACTGTTTGACGAACTTTTGAACATAGTAGCATAATTCGAGTACGAATACGGATACGAATACGATTCGATACGGAAAAAATACGTAATGAAAATATCTAGTACGAATAAAATACGGAAGTAGCTTGATTATATATAATATTTTTAATCAAATATTCACAAATATACCATAAATATACATAGACATTTATATAATAAAATTTAACATATATTTAAAAAACAAAAATATAAAATGTCAACAACCTCGGATATGGAAGTGTGAGAGAGGGCAACTACTTATTTATAGTTATTTTAACAAGTAAGCATGAAATTGAATTGTATTTTTGTTTATACTCTTTAAATAATTAATGTTTTTTCTTTCTTTCTTTAAATTGGTTTTAAAAATTTAATTCTCCACTAATAATTCGTATCAGTATTGCACCTACAACAAATATTCGACGAATTCGAATTTATTCCGAATTTCCGTACACGAAGTACCAATACGGCCGAATTATGCTACTATGCTTTTGAAACTCTGTACAGTTAGTTTACATCACAGAAAACTACTAAACCAAACTCTTTGAAATAGGGTTTGAAACAACATTGCCTGGTCAATGGGCCACACAGAGGGAACCCCAATGCTATATATTTCTCAAAGAATCTCTATGGCATTGCTTGCCCTATCCACAAACCTCCAAATTTCTTTGCCCAAATTTTTCCCCAATTTCTTTTTCCCTAGTTTTTATTTCCCTCCATTTGAATTTGAATATTTAAAATTTGATAATATTATTATATTATAATATATTAATATAATATATAATATATTAAAACATATTGTATTAATATTGTATATTATATATAAGACTAAAATATTAACATACTATAATAATATATATAAAATATAATACACTATAACTATATATCAAAATATATAAATATTCTTCTTAAAAAAATCAAAAAATATAAATATTATATATTACTCATACATATTAATTATAATATATTAAAATATAACAATATATTATATATTTTTTAAATCTAGAAGAATCTTAATCACTTGGGATTACTTGGACAATGCCCATGTTCAAATCCTCACCATTCAAGTCCCCCCCACCCCATTTAATATGCACACTCTTCTCCACAATCTTTTCTTTCTTGTAATTTTTTTATTTGCTAATGAAATTTACAATTTAGTAAATTTAATACTGCAGATTGATTAAGAAACCAAATTTAGTAAAATTTAACACCACAAATAGATTCACAGATCCCCTAATCCATCTCTACAGTGTTAAAGTTTACAAAAATGTAAAATTCTAAAAGAAAATTGTAATTTTTCTTTTACAATTTCGTAAATTTTAATATTACGAATGGAGGGGGTCTCTAAATCCATCTGCAACGTTAAAATTTATGAAATTGTATTTCTTTTTACATATTTGTAAATTTTAATGATGCAGATGGTTTGAGAGACTCCCTTAAAAGGGGTCTTTGAATCGATCTAGCGTTAAAATTTATGAAATTGTATTTTTTTTACAATTTCGTAAATTTTAACGTTGCAGATTGATTCAGAGGCCCCTTTAGTCATTGAAAACTAATTAGGTCTAAAACATGTTATAGATAATTATAAAATCATATATTATATTATATATAGACACTCTTAATTTGTGTGTGACATATAAGGAAATATTTGATAATTAGGAGATAGACTATCTAGTCGTATTTTTTTTATCCCATGACTAAACTAGTAATATTTTTTATCCCATGACTAAGTTATTCATTTGTTTTAGTAAATTTTAGTTGTGATCGCTTAAAATTGTTCAACTTAGGTCATATTTCACTTAAAAACATTGTGGTGACCAATTTTTTGGTGGTTTAGTCATTTATTTTGTATGGTGACCAAGTTTTTTGGTCGCATAGTCATTTATCACTCATTTTTCTATTAGTGTATGGAAAAACAAGTCGTAGGTGGAATGCTTATATATATATATATATATATATATATATATATATATATATATATATATATATATATATATATATATATATATATATATATATATATATATATCCCTTCATGAGTTAGATTCGTATGTTGGAATTGGGTTTAGTTGTCATATTGTAAAGGGAAACTACAATGACGACAATGAAATATTAACACAAATATTTCTTAAGGTCAAATATTGGAGAAAGAAAAATCTAAGAAATAGTTTCATATGTGTGCTTCTTCCTAAAGGAAAACAAGTGGTTCCTATATTTCCTTCCAACACAAGCACAAGTGCATATCCAACAACAACATTAGATTTGCATACACTTATTATTACACCATCATAGATCTTCTTAGCTTGCTCCATGGCCAATAAAAGGATACATACAAAGGAAGAAAACTAACCATAGTGATTTTCATGACAAAAGTACACACGTAGCATGGATTCCATCCTTATGCTTCTACTATAATGGAATCTAATGACTGTTAGATTTTCTTCTAGAACAAGCACAAGTGCATTGTCGACAACGAAATCAGAACACTAAACTTGGTTTGGGTGAAATCATGTCCTTAATCTATCTAGATACCAACAAGCATGGTGTTGTTCAGTAAATCTACCTATGATTGGGAAGTTCAGATATCATCAATATACGGTTATTAAAAGTACAGATTCTAAATGACAAACAAGTACAACATGCAATACTTCTTTAATTAAGAAAGAACTAGGGTTTAAAGCTAAAACACATACCTCGATAACTTAAGTTTGATTCAAGCTTTAAGCTTTATTCCTCTAATCCACTGTTTCAGACGATAAACCTGCTCTGTAACCTGAACCTGGGATCCTTGATCCTCTCCCTTCAATGGATATTTCTCCAACATTTCCTTGCAAAAAATGGTTCTCCCTTTCTCAAGGCCCTCTCCTTATATTTATTGCAAGGCTGAGAGGATAGGCTCGAAAGGTAAATGGTTGGGGAGGTTATGGTAGTTAGGATAACTTCCATAACCAATCCCTAATCAATCTTTTATATTTTTCTTTTCGTGATTTAGATATACCCGTGGGTGTATCTCTTGACAACAAGCGAGTGACTCGCGAGTTTAGTGTCAATCAAGAAGCGGGTGCAACTTTTTAGGTGTTACTCATGGGTTGTCAATATAGACTCCTACAATTGGCCCACGAGTTGACCAATAGGAGAGTCGCAGTTATGGATCAAAATACTTCACAAAAAATTGTTATGCTGAGGAGAGTATTGTAATATTTGGGTCCAAAGCATATATGGTCAATTAGTCTCTTCCATCCATAAGGTCCTTTTGTGTGACTGACAATGCAGTTTGGTCACAGACGGAGAAGTGCCAATATGACTGATAACACATGGTTCGTATTGCAATGAAATCAAAAGTAGGGCTAATTCAAAGCATGTTTGGATTGCTGCATGAGCTTGTGGTAAAAGGTCATGTGATGACAAAGGCAACATTGAGCAACGCTACCACTTTTACCACATTTTTTTCAATGATTTGAACATTATTATAATGAAATCACCTCCTTACTTTGTTTAGAGACCAACAATAATGGCTCATTATGCAGTTGAATTAGAAGAAGTATTAGGATGAAACAAATTATAATTGATACATGTACTTGTGTTAAAAGTGCATGCGTGTGAAAAGGAAACCATCAACATTAGTTTCATACTTGTACTTCTTCCTAAAGGAAAGCTAGCGACCACTATCTTTCCTTTTATAAAAAGCACAAGTGTAGAACCAACAACAACATCATATTTAAATACCCTTCTTATTGCACCATTATGGATCTTCTTAGTTTCTTCCAAATATAATAAAAGGGCACAACCAATGACATAAATCCAAGATAGTGGCCGCTAGATTTCCTTCCAACACAAGAACATGTCCAGAGCCAACAACAACATAATATTTAAATACACTTCTTATTCCAAAACCACAAATATTCTTCATTTTTTCCAAAGCTATTAAAAGGGCACACACAAAGGAATAACTCTAATAATGGTGATTGTCAGGGAAAATGCTCCCCCAAAGAATTGATTGCATCCTTCTCATTGTGCTAGACAGAAATCTAATGACCACTAGATTCACTTCTAGCACAAGCACAAGCACATTTCTAACAATAACATCAGAACACCGACCTTGATTAAGGTGAAATAAACTGCTTACTTTGTCTAAATACCAACAATCATGGCTTGTCATGTGGTGGAATTAGAAGTAGGGAGGGTGAATCATGCTCAAATTGATACATGTACTTTTGATAAAAGTGCATGTGAGGACAAAGGAAACTCAAAATCAGTTTAGAAAACAATAACCAAAACATCATTACAAAGATTTCATCACTTATGGTTCAATTGGATTATAAACAAGATATAGGAATGCAATGTTAATTGACACTATTTATGTGTCATTTTATACTTGAGCAAAATTGTTGACATCCTTTTCACTTGGATGATCATCAGGCCTAGCATTGTTGTTGCACATTTGATTGAGTTGTCGTGCATTTTTATGGAAGAGTTAGACTTGAATTTGATTCATTTATCATGACTCACTCTCATCAAATTTTGGAGTTCACATCAAAGTGTAGCAAAATTGATTTAAATAGGAAATATGGTCAACCTAGGAGGGATAGGGAGGTTTGGTGGTGATCCAAGAACTACAACGATTACAGAAATTACATGCATTCTTGATCACATGTTTAAAGAATGGTATTTTTTGCATTATATGAATTTTTAGCATCCATATTTGGTGTTTTTTTCATTCATATATTCAACAAAGCTCATCTTAGAAGTTTTACATTGGAGATGATTCTTAGTCTATGAATCCCTATACAATCACAAAGTCTTAGATCACCTCTTTTTAGGTTATTATACTTTACATTTGATTAGGTTTTATCCTTACCTATTGTTGGAGGAGCCTAGTTCAGCAGCCTGACTAGGTCCTTTGTTCGACCACTTCGTAGAGCATGTCGAACCATTGTGTTGGTTAACACATGTCGAGTCAGTTAGTCTCGTCGGTTAGCGAACCGACAGGTCGTTATGTAATTGCTTGTAAACCATATATATATAGGCTGGAGAGCCGGATAACAAGTACATCACCGAGACATTGTATTGCACTTTTGTACTTATTCTGAGTAATAGAAAGACTTGTTGGCTCTGCCACCATTACTTATCTTGTGTTCATATCGATCTATTTTCTTGCTTATTCTATAACATGTATCATTGGTAACTATGCAATCCACTTTACTACACCATTGGTTCCATTTCCAGTGATACATGCATAGCACGATACCGAGCATGATATAAGAACATGAGATAAAGGAATGGTGGGAGAGAAAAATAGAAAACTACCTCCAAAATTATGCTAGAAGAAACAAGTTGACTATCACTCAAGCAAGGGAGAAGTTCTTTTTCTGAAACGCATGAAAATTTCGTTGAGTTCATGACATTCGCATTGAATAATATTCTGGATGAAAAGACCAGCAGATGAAAAAGATCAACAATTTCCAACAAAACTAAACAGATGAGGCCACACAAATTTATCTGAATGGTTTGAAAAATTTGCTAACGAGTTCTATGAAGAGTGTGTGATTGAGGAGCGAGTATCTGTTGATAACATGAAGCATAAGTTCTATAAAAAACTTACCAATTAATTTATTTGTTATCTACTAACGCTTATGTTTAAATTCTTGATCGAAAAGGGAGCAGCGCATATTGTCGAACCTCGACCACTGTTGTTACCACCGCTTCCGAACACGGATTGGGAGGAAAAACAAAGAAAGTGGGAAAAAATTGTGAAAGAACGAGAGTGGGAATACTTTATGAGAAAATGAATTGCTACACCACCCTATTTCTCTAAATATATTGCGGGTCGACAATGGGGGGGTAGCCAACCACATTCCAGATGGAGTAGATGAATAATGGTTGACAGGCGAAAACACAATATGGCCAGTAGTGAGAAATCTCAAAAATTTGATAAAGAAAGAACGATGATACATAAAAGAACTCCAAATATCCAAAATATTGAACGAGAAAAGAGGAGGAAGAGGCGTGCATAAATAAGGGATAAAACTAGTGCGCTCCAGAAAAAAAAAAATTGGGTATAGTGACAAATGCAAAAGGAAATCCGCCAGAATCGAGTTGAGCTCAACAAAAAGAGGGCGGTGATGAATCACTATCACCAATGGATGCAGGCCTGTGGATGGAGCATGGAAGCACTCTCCATGTGAGTATACCCGAGGTTATAGCTTTGCATTCCCCATTACATCTGACTCAGAGTCCCCAAGTACTAGAAATTATCGAAGAAGATCTAGGACTTTGCGTTGGCCAACATGGCATCTGGAGCTGACAGAAGGATGACAATAATGAGATTGATATATTTTTTATCCATCGATCGCAAGAAGGAAATTAGGTTACCTTTCAACCCAATTTTTCCAACCGGATTTTTCATCTACTCTATTCAGAATGTGAGGAAGCGCCCCCTAGCCACTTCCAGCATTGAGTGATTCGTCGAGTAAGTCGGGATCTCCAAAAAGAAGTAACACCCATATAGAATAGAACTTTACCTGGGTTTCGACAGAAGCTATCAAATAAAGTTGACACGCAACAGCCGACAAAGAACCGACTGGCGCCAATAATATTCTTGTCGAAAGTGAAGAACATGCAGTAACTCCTATCAGTGCACAACGAGAGATAGTACTTGTCGAAATCAAGTGTAAGAGAATTTCTACCATTGGAAATAGTCCACCATCACCACCTTTGAGCTTAGAAGTTGAAGTCGCAACAGATATGGCACACATAATGGCACACCTTCCCTTTTATGAAGGTGATGAAGACCCAAGAAGGTATTGGTTTGTTTGTGAATCAATATGGGAAGCTAATGATATTTCTAATGAATATAGACAAATGGCACAGTTCCTTGATGCCCTTCGGAAATGAGCACTCACATGGTACATCACTTTTAAAGAAAGGATGCCCACTGCATCAAAAGCTCAAATCAAACAACAATTTATGTCTTTCTTCAAGACCCTAAACTCCAAATATCTACCTGCTAAGAATTTCAAGACCACAACTCAAAAACCTACAGAGACTAATAGGGACTACAATAAAATGTTTAAATATTTGTTGAGCCAGATCGAACATGACATCGAAGAATCCTTATTGGTCCAATGGTTCATGGATGGACTGATACAGAAAATCAGAGTTCACATCCGCTTCACTGAATTCAATACATATGAATATGCTTTGACAAAACCATTGCAAATAGAAATGGATGATGACTATCCTATAGCCCCTTGTCGACCACCACATTGAAGAACAATTGGAAAATATGCAAAAATCCATTCGCAAAATCAGTTTGCGAGGAGCTGATATTTGGTATACAAAATTTTCAACAATCGGTCATACAAAATATTCTTTTCAACAAGATGACCGTCGACGGGATGTCCATTTTGTACAAACAAAAATTTTCTGTGACATCTTCCAAGAACATGACTTGCATGGAATGAAAGATTGTCCCTACAACATGAAAAATGATCAAGCTCGATGGTGCGCCATATGCGACGTAAAGTCTCATTCCACTGCAGAATGCAGCTTAAATTTAAAGAACAAACATAATTACCACGCAGTATATCAAACCAATGTTTTCGACCAGAGAAATAATAGAAACGATAGGAACAATGGTCGACGATACGATCGAAGAAATGACAACTTCAATCGACGGGGAGGATTTCAAGGTCATGGACGAAACACTTGAAACCGATATCCTCACCCATGTCGAAGACTGCAGTGATTTACATGTCTGAGTGAAGAACATCTTTTTGCAGACTATCCCTTCAAAGATCGGATAGATCTCAAATTCTATACCAAGTGTGGGGTGGGTGATCACTTCTTGGAGGATTACCCCACCATACTTGAAAATATTACTAATAAAAATAATGTTAACATCTTGTCCAGTGTTCCAAAGTCTGATATTGTTAAATCTAAGAATATTCAGATTATAACTCGTCAAGGAACTAAAATTGGTGTTGATAATCTACAAATTAGCAAAATAAAAAGTAAACATGACTATTCTAATCCAATTGCATAGAAGCACTTATATAATAATGCTACAAAAATATTTCAAGAATTAGAATCACAAGAAGACAATAATGAATGTCAACAAAGACATATTAACTAACTTCTCAATTTAATAACAAAGGAATAAGTTGTCTTAAAGTTTATAGACCTATTACGGAACATTAAAAGTAAATCCATCGAAGGAAAAAAAAAAACTAAAAATATATGTCGACTAAGTCAGAGAGATAAAAATGATGCAGACTTACTTGTCGACTTAGAAATTGAAGGATACTCTATTTGAGAAGTCGTCCTCGACTTCGGATCATAAGAAAACATCATGACTAGAGACACTTGGGAACATCTTGGTTAACCACAAGTACATGAGTCGGGCATCTATCTCAAATTAGCCAGCCAAGGATCGATCGAACCAATTGGGGTATGAAAAAATATCGACACATCCATCAAAAGCATAACAACACAAGTTGATTTTGAAATTATCAACCCGAAAGAAGGTTCTAGTTCCTTTCTTGCCCTAGTTGGCCGACCATGGGGAAGAAAGATGAAAGCTTCAATATCACTTGACAAGGATACGATAAAACTCAAAGGAAATGGGAAGAAAGTGATTGTGCCAATTCACCCATCGCAAGGACAACTATGGATAGAGCCTATTGATGAAGACATGGATATTCAACAATTATATCAAGTAGCAAACAATAAAGACTATACTGAGCCTAACGCGGAAGGAGATATTCACCTCGGGAACCCTTCATCAGTCGAATATAATTCTGATGTTGAACTTTACGACTGGAAAATAGAGAATTATGAATTACAAGAACGAGAATGTCTGACTATTGAAGTTATCCCCAAGAAGAAAACCCAACAATGTTTTTCTATCTCCATCATTCTGAATATTTTCGAAAAAAAAATCAGGGAGTATCCAACACTCGCACCAGTGAGAAACGAATCGTCAGGTGCTCCACCGCTGAGACACAAAGAGCGACAGTCCCCGTTATACCATGTCGAGGAAATTTCAAAGAATATAGAAGAACAAGGCTTGTGAAATTGCCCACATAAGATCCAAAGAGATGATGTAAACCTCACAATGAAAGAATTTAGGAATAATAGAAGAAGAGACAAGCAATAGAACTTAGATCCAAAGAAACTCTAATTGAGGCAGAATAATTACACATGTTGCTATTAACAGAATAATGAACTGGTAAATATACAATGCTGAGTATGAGGATTCAAATTCACTAGGAGGAATTCGAATTGGCCTTCATGCACAGATCCATAATCAGTGGAGAGTCATCAATGCCTAACTAGGAGTCCACCTTCTCATCAGTGAAGTCATCAATGCGCAAGTAATGATCAACCGGGAGTCAAACTAAGTCTAGTTGAATGTGGTTGGTGTAATTGGCACATGGAAGCACTAATATAGTGAAGTATGCTCAATGGAGGGCGCCATAGGTTCTAACTGGAGTCAGAATGGTCAATCTAGTCTCACTAGAGGTCCAACAGAGTGATAAACTCAGTAAAGAGTCAGTTAATCCTTAAATCAAGCAAATAACTGAAGATAACTCAATATAACTGAATATAACTGGACTGGTAGGTGAAGAAGGCACCCTTGTCATGCAGTGGAGAAAAGGAGGGCGCATTAGTCACTGGGAGGCCTAGAAATGATCTGAAAGAAACTCCAGGGGCTAGTTTGCTGAGGACTAGGTGTTGGGACTGATGTCCTAGAATGCATGCAAAATGCATGCAAACCCTAATTTTGCATGCATGACTGAAAATGAAAATGACTGGAAAGCTAGTAGGACTAGGATGGAGTATAGGAATATCCTAACACCCCCCCTTAATCCATCCTGGGCGCTGGTAACTAGGACCAAAGGTCACCCATACAATAAATGAAATGATAATAAAATACATAACTGTCCATAAACTGAGAAAATGGGGAAAAACCTCATGGGAAAAATACCCCCCCTCAAAAGAATAGTAAATAACTCAAAGAACCATCATGTAGAAAAGAAAGAAGCTTTCATCAGTGAAAACTTTTGTAAAAGACTTGGCAAGCTGATCCCATGTAGGAAGGTCTCCCACTGTGTGGAAGATGAAGCAATTCTTTCAAGAACTTTTTCTGTATTTGGAGCGAATGGAACATGAGTAGTCTTCCCGAAAGATGGAAGAGAGAATCCCATCATCAAGTTGCATCTCTTATGGAGAGATGGATGGCATAATGCAAGGTTAGCATGCTGCTGAAGTCTAGTAGTTCTGTAAGCAAATAAATCATCAACTGTGTTCTCAATAGTAACAAGGACTGTGTGAGAACACATTTCTCTTGAATCTGGATTGAGAATAGGTGTTGGTTCTGAATCTTCTTGAACCATGATCTCAACATCAAAATATTGATCTTCTTCTTCACTAGAATAGGAGTCATTGGAAGAGAAGTCACTGTGATCTTCATCAGAATCTGAAGGAATAGTTGGAGAGAAGGGCATGAAGTGTGAGAACTCATATGCCTTTGAGGCATGATTTGCAATCCCATTCGCTATAACCTTTCCAGTGGATATTTCTGTAATCTCTACTGTGTCTGGACCAAAAATTACTTGTTTTGGAGATCCTGTATGAGTCATTTGATATACTGACAACAAATTAGCTATAAGAGAAGGAACAAATAAGACATTTTTGAACTTACCATGCTCCATATGAACTGTACCCAAACCTTTGGCAGAAATCTGAGAGTTGTCTCCCATGTGAATGGTAGGCCCATCTTGGAGATCCAAAGAGGAGAAGGATTCTTCTTATGCCATCATGTGGTTGGAAGCTCCGGAATCTATGAGGAGAGCTTTTGTCTTTGAAAAACCAGCCATCAATGCATGACAATCATCAGATCCACCTCCAGAATCAGACATCTTTGCTTCTTTTGGAACAACAATTTGGTTTTGTTCAAAAAGCTTGGTTAGAAGATCAATCTTCTTATGCATGCAGGCATGCTCAGGAAGGTTTCCTCTCTTGCAGTAGGTACAATTTGGTCTCTTTTGTTTGTCATTCTTGGATCTTGAAGATTTCTTTCCTTTGCCTTTTTGTCCCCCTTTTGCATTCGCTCCACTTGATTCACCAGCTAAAAGAGCTAGATCTCTGGAGGTTTTGATGGCACCCATTTGAAACAGTTTGTTCTCTTCTTGAGTGAGAGCTTCAATGAAGTCACTTAAGGTGGGAAACTTCCATCCAGGGATGGACATTTGAACAGAATAAAAGGTAGATACAAAGACAGAAAATTGAGATCCAAGTTTGCTCAATATAGAGAGTATCAATTGCTCATCACTTTTAGTGATGCCACATTGCTTGCAATGCAAAACCAAATTCTGAAATTTGGAGAAGAAATCTTGGATGCTATCGAAATTGCTAGGTTGAAGGGCAACCAATTCATTCTCAAGAATGTAGCCTCTCAGTTCGTCTTGTTTCCAAAAAGACTCCTCAATTTTATCCATAAATCATATAGAGACTTCAATCCATCAGTATGAAACAATAGATCATCAGATATATGAAGGCATATGAATCCAAAGGCTTCATCCATTTTTTTTAGGTGCTTGATTCTCTTTTCAGCTTGATGTGGTATGGCATCTTTTTCCTCAACTATTCTAGTAAACCCTCTTGACTGCAAGAGTATTATCATCTTCCTCTTCCATTCGAAATAATTGAAAGGAGTGAGAAGTATAGAAGAAGGAGCATTTGAATTGCTCATCTTGACTGCTTGAACAAGTGCAAATAGAAGGCTATTGAATCTGCTGCTGCAACTGTTGGAACTTCAAAAATACCTGCAAAAAAAACTCTCAAGAATGGAGGTAGAATATACTCTCAAGGCTTTGATACCATGTGAAATTGCCCACATAAGATCCAAAGAGATGATGTAAACCTCACAATGAAAGAATTTAGGAATAATAGAAGAAGAGACAAGCAATAGAACTTAGATCCAAAGAAACTCTAATTGCGGCAGAATAATTACACATGTTGCTATTAACAGAATAATGAACTGATAAATATACAATGATGAGTATGAGGATTCGAATTCACTAGGAGGAATTCGAATTGGCCTTCATGCACATATCCATAATCAGTGGAGAGTCATCAATGCCTAACTAGGAATCCACCTTCTCATCAGTGAAGTCATCAATGCACAAGTAATGATCAACCGAGAGTCAAACTAAGTCTAACTGAATGTGGTTGGTGTAACTGGCACATGGAAGCACTAATATAGTGAAGGAGGCTGAGTGGAGGGCGCCATAGGTTCTAATTGGAGTCAGAATGGTCAATCTAGTCTCACTAGAGGTCCAACAGAGTGATAAACTCAGTAAAGACTCAGTTAATCCTTAAATCAAGGAAATAACTAAAGATAACTCAATAGAACTGAATATAACTAGACTAGTAGTTGAAGAAGGCACCCTTGTGATGCAGTGGAGAAAATGAGGGCGCATTAGTCACTGGGAGGCCTAGAAATGATCTGAAAGAAGCTCTGGGGGCTAGTTTGCTGAGGACTAGGTTCTGGGACTGATGACCTAGAATGCATGCAAACCCTAATTTTGCATGCATGGCTGAAAATGAAAATGATTGGAAAGATAGTAGGACTAGGATGGAGTATAGGAATATCCTAACAAGGATGACTTCAAAGTTTGGTCGAAACCTTCACAGGTCAAGCTACAAGATGGTGGGATACACAAAGAAAGAGGAAAAACAACCCCGACAAGGGTAGTACCAAAAACCACACAAATAGAATATCATCAGAAATTGGTCGACAACATCCGAAGCATGACCCTCAACATGAAAACTATAGTCAAAGTGGAACAAGTCAACAAGAAATTGTCGAACAAAATGTTTGACCAAGATGACATGCATCTGACCAACATAGCACCAACGAACGGGAAAAACTAAAGTCAAGTCATCAAACTCGACAAAAGGAACAGAAAAATCGGTATGCAATGGACGAGTCCCAACCAACTGTCATTCGAATTTATTTCCCTCATCAATTTTGTAATTATTACAACACCTTCTACGCATTCGCTCGTGCCTCACAATTCCGTTATAAATACTGTACTAGAAGAGACTTGGATGTTATTCTACCAAGAGCTTGAACATCAGAGCATTGAAACTTCCAAAAACACAAACCAGACATCTGAAACATAAAACCCTGAAATCAAGATGGCTCCTAAGATAATTCAACCAACCACCAGATCCACGGCTTCGAAAATCTGACAGCTAGAAGAAGCGGATACACCTTTGAAAGTTCGGCTCCAACACATTCACAATGCGAAATTCATAGAACAACAATGGAAAAGGATATTGAACAAAATACTTGAATGGGGGAAGGATTATGATGGTCGATGGCGGGAGGAAGCACAGAAACTTCAAACAAGCACCATATTAAACTATACCAGTGTGCCTTTGGTCTATAGTTTTGTCAGCTCCAAAGAAGTAGTTTCCCAGTTCATTGTGAGCTGATATCACAATGGAAAATTTTATTTCAACCAACCGGTTGAAATCAATGGAAACCTGATCAATCAGATCACCAGACTGTCCAATAAAGGGGATGTAGTACCTATGTGATCAAACCCTGCTCTGGTTAAGGACTTCACAGGAACCCCTGCAAGAAAAAACTCAAGAGGGTTAATCATAAACCAAATCATCTATGGCACACACAAAATAGAAATGCATGTTGTGTCAGCCACATTAACGAGTATTGGTCGAGGATCCAACCTCAAACTCAACATGCTCGAAGACGTGCAAAATATGGCCTCAAAGAGAAAATTCTACCGATGGGTCGAACACCTGGCGAAAATTGTTTAACATATTCACCAAAAATTCCAGGAGGAGGGAGCTAATATCTGATACCCTTCACTTATCATTTGGATCACCATGGCCCATATTAGACCAACAGGCGACAAAGAGTTCACCGCACCCAAGGGACCACTGATGTGGAACTTCCGTTCATTTTCATAGGGAGGATGTCGAGTCGGTGCGACAACAACAAAAATTTGGTTTGAAAACTCGTTCCAAGCATTAAAAGTGAAAACAACTAGATGGATAGTTCCACAAAATGTTCGACGAAGTATGCCACCGACTATGCACATCCATCTAGCGCTCGACCACACATCGGTGTGGTATCTAGAAGGAGCAGCAGAGGAGCTCGAATTCTACCCTACAATCGACATGATATTCGAGGAACTAAGTCGGCAGTCCAATACTTTCATGCCAATACCACCATAAGCAAAATGGGTTGACCAACCAATGGTCGAACCCCTGACATATGTTGAGAAAGAAGAAGACTATGAAGTCCGACTTCATCTCAACACATTTACACTGAAGCCTAAGCAGGTGGTCAGCATGAATCCTTTAGGGATAACGATGACCCCTCATCAGGAGCCCTTACATAAATCCAACCAATTGGATGATAGTACTCAGTCGGACACCTCACTTCTAGAGTATGCCTTAACAAAAGAAAACATATGTTGAGTGGCCGACTGGATATTCAGAGCACAACATAATAGAAAGACCAAAACATAAGGGAAAGGAAAGTGGAAGCTTATCCTCCAGGAACCAACAAAAGAAGACAACGCCGAACTATCCGACTATGCAACTCAGATATTGGAAGATGTTGCTAAACACAAGATATATGTTCCAAATCAAATAGTGAAATTCATTACAGAGGAAGATTAGAAATAGGAAGCGGCACCACTAAGTAAGAAAGTTAAGTTTGAAGACAAGCCGCATGTCGACCTCACACAAAGTTCGCCACCTCCTTCTCTAACTGCCATCATGGAAGAGAACATCAGGCCAACTCCCTCGATCGCTGTTACACCCTCACTCACTTCTACTACAACCTCAGCCTTTAGCCCCAGCTTTATACAGCATCTCCCCACACCCCTCAGAGCAAAAATTCATACTGACTTCGACCTACAGGAATTTATCAACCAATTACAAGCCATCCTTCCCCACTGGAAATGACGCATTATAAAGAAACCAGTCGTAATCGGCCTCGTTCCACATCCCGACTTACCTCCACCAAATGAACGTATATCCGAACAAATGCCACCACCATCAACTTATAACCCAACCATTTTCGGATACATGGAAACCATCATAGAGAAAAAACTTGATCTGATAAGCGAGGTTTCATCCCAAGAAACATCCACCTTTACACCCTTACTAGTTGATCAAACCAATTCACATCCATCCACGACTCCTTCAGTTCTGGAAAACCCCGACCAGTCTAATACCACCAACATGCCACTATAATCTCTCTTTGAAGTGTCTGAACTGACTATCGAACCCACATCGACAAACAATCAAGAAATTCCCTTATCACGGGAAAATACGACTTCGACGGAGCTCAACAAGACCGGTTGACCATCTTCACCACCGAACACTTCCCCACCACTGACTGAACAACTCAAAGTTGCCTCCCCAAGTCCAACAGAGATACCATCTCCCCATACCATCAACTTCACCCCTGCAACACGGGAAGAGCAGCACAATGAAGAAATACAAGCTGCACAAGATAAAGAAGTTCCTGACAAGGAAAATGCAGCAAAGAAACAGACAGAACTTGAAAAGCAAAAATAAAAAGAAGTAAAAGGGACAAAGAAGAAACACAGGAAAGAAAAGAAGAAGAAAGAAAAGGAAAAGTAGAAACAGGAGCAGTATCTGCAACACCTTCAACAACAACCTTTGCTCACTGTCCATTTAGATCAGTTCAGGCCGATTGCTACTTTTGAACCCCAAAAAGCAAAAGAAGAAGAATTAGATCTACTCAACGATGCTATTGACCGAGAGCGCATGAAGAGAAGAAATGAAACCAAAGAACAACTTGAAACACTTCAGGCAGAGTGATCTTCATTTTTGGCTAAGTGTGAAAACTTAGTCCAACAAGTAATACCTCTTCCGTCGAGGACCGACACTGAAAACCTGCTCGACAAAGCTTATGGACTATTTGAAAGTGTCATGTCGACTCTCCAAGAAAAATTGGCTAAAGAACAACAAGATCAAGTAGAAGAAACATCTATCATCATGACAAACCAGTATACAGCTTTCACAGAAGCACATAGTTTGCTAGCACAATATGCCCAAGAAGTTGCTACGACTACATAAGTATTGCGCAACTAGTATACACATTACAGGAATGTGTTTGTCGAAATGGAGAAAACCCAAGATATCATTAACACTCTTCAATAGCAATGACAAACTATCAATGAAGCTCTTGCACAAATCCTTGATGATCAAATCCATATGGAACACATGAAGCTAGCAAAACTGGAGACGAAAGAGGATTAGTGGATCACACAAGCTCGAGTAAGCCTGTCAAAAGTTGACAAGATCATACCACATCTCCATTGTCTGCTCTCCATTGCTGACAACAAAACACTCATCTCGGGTAAGACATGATCAATATTCGAGACCAACCGGTCCATGAAAAAATGGAGAATCTCTCTACCCTTATTATCGACATACATAATGCACTTCATGTCTGGGAAGACTTCCAGCACCAACTTTTAGTGTCTACTGAAGCCATTGTCGAAGTATGTGTCCAACAACAACTGTCTTCCAGCACTAGTCAGTCCCAGCAGTAACGGAAAATTTTTCTTAGTACTCAGTTAGCTACAATTTTGTCATTTAAAAATCCAGTCCAACTCCATCTCCCTATTTCTTCAGGATGAAAAAAGGTTTTGTTTGTGGGGGAGATGTTGGAGGAGCCTAGGTTGGTCGCCCAGCTAGGTCCTTTATTCGACCACTTCGTAGAACATGTCGAACCATTGTGTTGGTTAACATATGTCGAGTCAGTTAGTCGCGTCGGTTAGTGAACCAACAGGTCATTATGTAACTGTCTGTAGACCATCTATATATAGGTTGGAGAGTCGGATAACATGTACAACACCGAGACATTGTATTGCACTTCTGTACTTATTTTGAATAATATAAATATTTGTTGGCTCTGCCACCATTACTTATCTTGTATTCATATCTATATATTTGCTTGCTTATTCTATAACATGTATCACTGGTAACTATGAAATCCACTTAACTACAACACCTATCAATGAGGTATCGATGTGAGAACAAACTTGTCTAAAGAGGTGGTTACATCCATGTACTATATATTTATAATCTTGGTATGAATATATTGATAAAGGATTATGTATTTCTTTCCATATTCTTTTGTCTCATTAAATATTAAAATTAGTAATTTATTTGGTTCAATTAGTAAATAATATTATTAAAAATAAAAAGGGTTATACTAAACATAAATATATCTCTACAATTTTACACAAAATCTTATTACTTCTTAAAATTCCAACCATAAAATGTTTGGCAATATTTTTTAAAAATATTCCAATTCTAAGGATTTTATATAATTTCTAAAAAATGCAATTTTATCTTGAAGAATTTGGGTGAATATTTTAGGAAAATATGGAAATTGGTGAATTTTGTTTTTGGGAGAAAATGGAAAATTATCCCATTGAAAGAAAGTTTGTACATGCACTCTTTTTGTGTCACTTTTGCATTTCTAAGTGATAATAGTGCTCCTACTAGAGTTGTCCCCCTAATTTTAGGACCCATGCAATTTCATGGTCAAACCAACATTTTTAGGGTCAAAAGCACCTTCATGGCTAGTTAACCCCCTTTTTAAGGAGTTGCGCACTTAAGTTAGCACTTTTGGCTCAGATAACTTTCTAATGCACCTTATTTGGCTATTTTGGCTCAATTAACTATCAAATTAGCTATTTTGTCTTAATTAATTGCCTAATGTGTGCTAGTTGGCTAATTTTGGCTAGTTAGACTTCAATTTAACATGCATAACTAAGTTAACTAGGTAGTTCCAAGACCAACTAATGAACCTAACTTAGAGTATTATATTTTATGAAAATAACTCCGTATAACCCATTACATTGAAGTTGGGCAACGTCAAAGTATAATCCCTTTGAATGGTGTCTAAGTATTATGTTACAAATTCATGACTTTGTATCAAGGTATTTAGATTATATAGAAAAATGTTGAATGAATAAACCTATATGACTTTATACGAACTCCGCTGTTAAATATCAAATTACAACATTTAGGACTTTAAAAGTCTACTCCAATAGTGGCCAAGTCCTCTGTCACAGCATCTATGATTACGAGAAAGGTTCGGAGTTGTATAAGGCTTAATTAATGGTAGAAGAATTCTTGTTCAAATCACAATTATTTATGTTTAAATCACAATTTGGAGTGTTTAGATCGTAATTTCTTGGATAATTTTAAAATTGGGTAATTAGTCTTGCTCAAATCACAATTTGGAGTGTTTAGATCGCAATTTGTTGAATAGTTTTAAAATTGGGTAATTAGTCTAGATCAGACAATCCCAATTGCTAAAACTACAAAAATATAATAATAGCAATTTTCAACAATAATTTTTACCAATTTATATCCCAAAATCGCCTGAAAATCGAGGCGTTTTGATTGTTGTTTATCCTACTCGACGTGGCCGGAAAAGCTGGGCGTTTTGGTTGTTGTTTATCCTACGCGACTCCGCGAGAAAGTGCTTATTCGACTTACCAACTCCAACTGTCTCCAAGTACTCTGCCACAGCATCTATGACTCTACCAGAAAGTGCTTAGACGCTGCAACAAAGTTTGAACTGAAGTTGTGCCTCCATATCAGACAAGTGAAGCACAAACAAAATTTTAGAACAGTTGGTATTGAACAAAGACTCAATTGTCACTGAGAGCAAGCTACGTTTATGACCTATATTCCACAGAATGGGATCTTTAGTGAATGTTGCGAAAGATCAAAATGTAAAATCATGGATTTCAGCTCATTCTAATTCTCGGAAAAAATACAAATTAAATAAAATACATATAATTAATTCTGATCTATTTCGTGGTATTGTTTTTTGTGTATAGATTCATACAACTGGCGTGTTCTCATGCACAGAATAATGCAGAGAACAATTCCAAAGAGACATACACATCCCCACAGCAGAAACGTTTTTTCAAAACACTCTCTTCCGATGCAGAGATGCCGATCAGCTGAGTCTCCTGGGTGTTTGTCCATGCCGGAAGAAGAAGACGAATCATCATAAATCTTTCCTGCAACTTCACCGAAGAGAAAAGAACCAAATGCAATGTTTGTAACGACCATGTTGTGGTTGACACCAAAACTTTTCAATCCAAACATCTCTGACGAAATCGGAATGGATATGGCGCTGATCGCTCCTACCGAAGTTCCAACAATGGCGGTACTCACGTAAAGAACACCACTGCCAGTTGGGCTTATGAATCGCAGCATGAAGAAGGCCGCAACCATGGGAACCATCCATATGCCCATCCATCCTGGCCTTGGCAGAGGCCTGTACTTTTTCAACAGCCGCCATTGCTAATTCACATAAAACAATACCGTCCTCATAAGAAAATAGAAAAACCGCTTAAAAATATCAAGGTAGATATGCAAATAAGGGGCACGTATGATCAGTATACCTGAAAATAATCGGGAAGTCCTGATGCAATACGCCCAAAAAATCCAAAGGAAGAAACAAGAGATACTAACATTGGTGTTTTGGAGTATCCAAGGGACTGAACAATTTGGCCAATGTTGTTCATATATACTATTCCCACTGTTCCTCCACAAAAATATACAAAATAATATAGCCAGAAATCAATACTTCCTAAGATCTGTAGGATGCTGTGCTCCTCTCCCAGTGGTGGAACTGATATCAGCTGGAATCTCCTGCTTTTAATATGATTGAAGTTGTGTACAGTCTGCAGTGGGTTTTCTATATCCAGGCTTTGACTGATAATTTTGTTCTCTTCAGTTTGAATGAAACCCTCCTCGCAGCTTTCGTTTTGGGTGAGATTTTCTACTGTAGGATTATGCTGCTCTGGACTTGAACTGAACGCATTTACCTTTACTTCATTCCTTATATTGTATAAGGAAAACTTGAAGGGTATATATAAAGGGGTCATCAAGAGAATAATAATCAAGGCAGCGTAGACTCCTTCAAGATGGCGCTTCCCATGCGGTAAGAACTCGAAAACTATCGAATATACAGCAGTGGCAAGGGCAATCAGTGTGCATAGAATCATGTATTTCTTATCTGCATGGTCTGCTATGGCCGCCATTTTTAACTGTGAGAGATGGAGCATTACTGCTGTAATTACACCCACTACGACGGGGACTATGCAGTTTAAAAGTAAATACAATGAAGGATTCCCTGGGTCCAGAAGGGAAGAGAGACAGGTGTAAATAACGGGACTGAGCCCAACGTAGCTTGTACTTAAGCCAGAAGCCATTCCTCTCTCACTTGGGAAATTTTCAATGGCAGCCTTGAAGCTCACAGTGTTAAACCAACATATGCTATTCCCAGCCAGAAAGCACAATATATACACCTGTGTTGTCCAAAATAACAAATTAAATCTCACAATAACCAACACCCAGCAAATTATAACACTGCAACACCTAAAAATATATGTTGATGAAATGCAACAATTAAACTACCCTAATATTTTGTCAAATCCGCATAGTTCTGCATGCTACTCAGTTAAATCCCCTGAATTCAAATTCTCCGAGATAATTGGAAGAAGACACTTAAAATATCCAGCTTTGCTAAGGATTAGTATACCCAAACCGAGTGACCAATTACAAATAGTATACTAAAAATTCCTAACATGAAATTAATTTACAATTCTATAATTATGATGAGAAGAAACTAAAAATACAGATTGAAATGCATCTCTCAATCTGTAGAGTACAGCAAAATTAAATAGAATTTGGAAAGAGTGTAACCTGCCAATAATCCAAAGGATGAATGATTTCACTCAGAATTAGCCACTGAACGCCATAACCCACCAATCCCAAGCTCATTCCAATGCCAAGAACAGCCCAGGTTGGTAGAAAAGCGCATGCCAGTCCTGAAACCCAACCCAAGATTTTTCCAAGATCTGAGGCCACCGCCAAACTATTCAGTTTGACTTGATTAATCCCCATAATTTTCTTCAAATCATTAGAATAATCAGAAAAATCAAAGTTGGTGCCATTGATAGATTGCAGCCATATAGCTGCCATAAAACAAGTCCAGCGTTTGATGGCCAGCAACTTAGAGCGTGGCATCTTTCTGCTATCATCCATGGTACTGCAGCAAGAACCATATACCTGAATATCGATACTTACATTGCATTATAGTAACGGTGGCCATTTTTATAGGCCAGGTCTATGCCAATTGGCAATTATAGGACCGGAATAGACGCTAAAGTCTTATCGTGGGCTCCAACGTAGTTAAGGCACTGGCCTCCAACACTACAATTTCAAATGCACCTGGATCGCTTATTTCAGTAAAATGGAAAGTAAATCGTGTCAATTACTTGCACAAGTGACGAAAACATGACTTCGCTCGTGACCTCATGTTGAAACCATGAAACGTAGTGTGAAAAGAATAATTTAGCTGTCTCTTGGTTTGTACATTCATTCTATCAATTAAGTCATATGTGCAACAATTAAATCAGATGTGCAGCAACTGGTAAGTATCTAGAGTGACTGATTCAGAAAAAGGTGACGAAAACATGACTTCTCTTGTCACTTCATGTAAAACCCATGAAACATAGTGTGAAAAGAAGAATTTAGTTGTCTCTCAGCTTGTCTTTATTCTCTTTCATTAATGCCGATAGTCTGAGAAGCAATTCATAGTACAGGTATTATTGAATCCTGCAACTGTACAGTATTTAATGTTGTTGTTATAATTGTGAGGTGTTTATTAAAAATCATAAATTTACAACAAACAATCACAGCTGAATTCGGTCCAACTACTGCTACTCATCTGGATAGACAGAAACACAACCTGCCATTATGAAACTCAAACGATCTACCTTATGGTTTATCAATGGATTATATCACTACTTGAAGATAATATAAGGTCGGGATATGGACATTCCAAATCTTGAATTTGGTATACATGATACTCTTCATCTTTTAATCATAACCACAGATAATCCATTGAGTATCATGTATGCCAAATTCAGATTTGGAATGTCTATATCCTGACCTTTCCAGAGATATGTGGTTATGATTACCTTTGCTTGTGGTTATGATTACCTTTGCTTCTTGACCTTTCTGCCAACCAGACACCATAATGACTTGGAAGATCTTGCAAAACCTTGGCCACATTTTATGTGGTTGTTGCCTATCAGGGAAACATTTTACATGGTTCTTAACTTCTTGCTTACCAAGAAATATCAAAATATAGATGGTCAAATGGAATTGAACAGCCAAAGTGCAGGTTTATTCCTGGCCTTTTGTAAAGTGGGTACTGTATAGTATATACATGGATACAGGGACTGTATAAAGTGATCACTGATCACTGAAAAGTTTGTTGAAAACTTTCGACTTTGGTGTATCTTTATTCTTATAGTGGAAACTTGAATGAATCTTAGTTCTTATAGTCTATGGATGATGTGTACATTCTTCTAAGTTTTTACTTTTGAAAAATATGTTAAAAATCAGGTTGACATGATAGACATTTGTGTGGAAGTTTTATAAACCACCTGTTAGGTGGCATGGCTCCTAGTTGCTTCACAAGTTGTGCCCATGCTTTTTGCTGTGACACGTTGCATAGTTCTTAGCATGATTTCAAAGCACAGGGACAAAAATATGGAAAAGAGCATAAGAACCTTGTAGAAAGGGAATGTGTACAAGGTAACGTATGGTTTTAAAATGTATTTTTACTTATAAAATATATTCCTACGTCTTTCATCCCTCGTATAATTATACACATGTTACTATCATTTGAGTTCCTTTACGATAAGGATTAGTCATGGCAGGAGAAAACCATTTGCGTTTAATTTCAAACAAGGTAGTGTTGGCTATACATTTAAGAAGTTTAGGCCAACCTTTTTTTTAAAAGGTGGTTCGTTGTTTGTTAGAGGGCTAGTTCACTTGGGAAATGGTCACCACCTGCTATTCTAGAGAATCAAGGTGGCACGAATTACAATCATTACAATATGGGCTCAACAAAAGCAATATGTCACTTACAAGAATTGAACCTAGGTGGGGAGGGTAACAACATTCCTCCCAACCACCCAGGCTACAACCAATGGACAAGTTTAGGCCAACCTAGCGACCCAACACTCTCCATAAATTTAAAAAAAATAAGGATGCGTTTGAAAACTGTTTCACGCAATAAACTCCTGTGAAAGTGAAATGTGTGGACATTAATTAACTCCGTTGAAAGTGGATTATGTTGACATTATTTTTGCCTCCTTTTCTTCTTTGTTGTTTTCTAACTGTATTCGAGGGTTTCAATGAAGCCAAGGAAGCAGTTGAGATATGGATATTTTAAAGGAAGAAATATTTATTTTTGTGAGGTTTGAAGAGACTCATGTTGCTACATTTTGTTTTGTTTTGTTGTTTGAATGTAGATAATCTTGAAAATTTTACCATCTCCTTTTTTGGTATGATAGTGCAAATAGATGCTATATGATCTTCGTACTCTCATTCAGAAGTCAAATTTGGAGAATGGTTTGAAGATCTTGGGCTTTCTTCTCATGCCAAATGACTAGCAGAAAAAAGATTGGCAATGATTGATTTCTAAAATGAAGAAAAGATTAAAGATGTGGTGTAATCGATGGCTATCTTTGGATACCAAAAAATGTGTTGGAACTAATTAGAAGGTTGTGTTTTATATTCATTTGGTCGGGGTGTAGAAACGAAAAAGGGTTTCCTTTAGTAAACTATAAGAAACTAGTTGTTCATAGGGCTTTGAGCTCTCAAAAACAACCTTTTATTTTCTAAATCATTGGTTGTGAAAAGTGCTTGAAGGCTAATTCAAAAGAAAGGTTTATGGTGCAAAGTAGTAAGTGAGAAATATATATATCATGATTCAATAGATGTTTGGATGAGACGCTATGTTAAGAGCCTTCGTAATGTTTCTATTATTTAGAAAGTTGTTGTGGTATCCTTTCCATTAGTAACTTATTGGTTTTGAGGGTTGGTTAAGGAACTAAGAAGAAACTCGAGATACATACATGGATTGGTTGTGGAAAAAACTATAGGCTCCCATATCATATTATTTACTCTTTAATTCTATAGGTATTAAATTAGCGTGTCTATGGTAGCTGATATGATTATGACTATTATCTACAATCAAGAATGACTTTCAAAGAGGTAGTTGGGACTTAAAGAGAAGGATTATGTCATTTGAGATTTTTATATTGACAAGCTCATATCTAGTTTTGTTCATCTAGAGGATGAGGATGATACTCTGGTTTGGTCCTTTAGGGGATTATACTCTAAAGGAGGGTTACAAGGAACCTGGTTTAGGGGGGACTTGAAGCCACAAAATTGGTGTTGGAAGAAGGTTTGGATTTTCAAATGACCCTCTAAATATCATATATTCATGGGGTTATTACTTAATAATGAGGTTCTAGCATGAGATATCTTGCAAAATATAAATACATGTGGGCTTGGCTAGTGTAGGTTATGCAAAAAAAATGATGAAACGAACTATCATTGCATCAAGTCTTATGCATTTGCTAAACAATTTTGGAAAATATCCGGGGTCTCACGAGATTGAGAGATGTTTGGATAGGACCTGTACAATAGAAAAAAAGTCTTAGGAGTTGGTGTGAGAATGAAAATTCGAGATATAAAGCATTACCTTTAATTGTGACTCAGGGAATTTGGCTAGTAAGATATGCTAATATATTTGAAGATATATATATATCTCCTTTGCAATGTGTTACTTGGGCATTGAATAACTACTTGGCTCTTTCAGTGATGTCGAATCTATTAAATAACTAAGGCGAGTTATAGAAGAACATATTGATAGAAGAGAATATTGGGCTTATTTTGTTGGTGCATCTTCATTAGGAGGGGTACAGGGAATGATATTTTTATCTAACTCACATAACCTGTGATTCAAATATGGTATATAACTAGGCACAAATATTTTTTCAAAATTTGAGGCTTTAAAGTTGTTAATTACTTTGGTAAAAAAATGTGGCCAGTCACATGTATAGATCCTTGGTGACTATCCTCTTATGATCAAATGGATTAGGAAGGAATATATTTTAAGGAAATTCACTCTTTAGCCACTCTTTGATGAGGATTGGAGTTTCTTATAACCATATCTTTAGATAGAGGAACCAAGTAGCAAAAAATGTATCCAAGAAGGAACTTCAATTAAACCATAGAGTTTGGATAATTTTGGAGGATCAAAATGATCTTTTCAATGAATTTCAACATTCTTTCTTTTAACAAAAACATCTTATTTCATACTTATGTTTTCAATATCAACTTGTATGTTTTTTAAACAACTTTTTGTTGAAAAATTTTAAACAACTTTTGCAAGAATTGAAAAATTGAAAATTGCATGTGAACTGAATTTTCCAACTAGCACATTTAGCTTGAGAATTGTTCTAAGTAAAAATTGAAATTGCTAGTAACTTGAAATTTGAAATTGCTCAAGTAACTTGAAATTGCTAACTTAATTAAACTTGAGAATTGTTCTAGAAGTAAAGTTTGAAATTGCTAGTAAAATTTGAAATTGGTAGTAACTTGTACATTTAACTTTAAAATTGCTGGTAACTTGAAATTTGTTGTACATGTAAATTAACAAATTAAAAATTGCTAGTGACTTGAGAAAAATTCAGTACAAGTATTGAAAATACATTAAAACAAGAAAATTGTTAGTAACTTAATTTCAAAATAGCTAAATATGTACATGTAACTTGAAATTGTACATTTAGTTTGATAATTGCTAGTAAAGTTTAAAAATCAAGTATATATATTTAACTCAAGATAATTATTAATAACCTGATAATTGTGCATTGAACTTTAAAATTGCTACTATAACTTGAAATTTGATGTAGAAATTAACAAATTGAAAATTGAGCGTGAATTGAATTTTCCAACTAGTTATACATAACTATCAATTTTTAACTTGAAAAATATCCGTTTAACTTGAAAATTGTTAAAAATTTTGAAATATAAATTATATACCTACTATAGGAAAAAAAAAGTTAACTTATCCCTACATTAATGCATAAAAAAATTGGTAAATGAATTGGAAATACATTAACTATGAAAATGTTTTGAAGTGTAAGTTGATTTGATTATAAACCTGGGAAATTTAAATAAATAGGTGTTAAATTAGAGACATCATTTCATTCACAATGCATTAATTGATTGGGCTATAATTCCTTCTTTTAAAGATCACTCTATACAATTTTATAACTCTTTTTTTATATATATACATTCAATAAGTGATAAAGTGAACTTGTTAATGGTGAATGTTTTGCTAGAGTCTTGGGCTTGCCATTGAAACCATTACAAATTTACAACCCACATTAACATTGCACCCATTAAAATCCTTATAGAAATTCACCCTCAAAGATTTTTGAAAATAGTCTCAACAAAAACACATTTCTCTCAAATAAAAAATGGAAAGAATAAAAGATAATAAAATCCATAATTAAACCAATCTATAAAACCCTCGCTCACAATCTCCATAAATCAAACTCAATTTAAATAATGCTTCACATTTTTTTTTCCAAAGAAAAAAGACATAATCTATTGAATCAAACGACTTAAGATTACATTCTTCAGGTCCCAAGCATGTAGGACTATCTCACATATTCTGGAAATTATTACAAAAATGATCAAATATCAAAATAAATCGATCTCCTTAGATTATTCTATAGGTCCTAAGTAAGTAGGAATGTACACATTTCTATCACAATCAGAGCATTATCAAAAATTTAAAGTGTCTATAGCATAGACAAATATATCTTTAGAGAAAAATGGACATAGAGAAAACTTCGGACTCCTGGTGGTCTCCCCTACAGGTAATCTTCTCTCAAAATCCCACTGGGTGATGCAGCCCTTCCTTTGATAGCAGATCTGCAGTCATATTTTGTTCACAGTACACATGGCTAAAATGAGAGTTTCAAAGGATCATTTTAATATTTCAACATGTTGTTCTATTCCTTTCAGCTGCAAATTTTTAATCTGCTGAGTCCCCATGGGAGCTTCACTCAATAAACCGCTATCATAGCACATTCGTTCATGGCATATGAAACAATACCCCTTCCAAATTCGTTTTTTTTAACCCCCTTGCAATATGCCTTCCCAATTTAAAAAAACCCCTATTTTCACTAGATATTGTATGTATCAATTTTTTCATTAACATTTTTTATACCCATTTATATTTCTACCTAGTATATTGATATGATACCCCTCTTATGACCCCACATGCATTCTACAATGCACCTTGCTTCTTTCGATGTATATTGTGGATGCACATTACTTCACCCACAATGCAATTACTCAACCACATATCATTATGATTTGCAACATCTAATGGTCTAATGAACAGATAGGAGATCACTTCTTGTATGTCACTAGAGCCAATGCACATAGTACAACATTTAGATTGCATGCTGCAGTTCCCCAATCACTGACTAAGCCTATTGTGGGATAGGTATCCAAGCCCCCAGGGCCTGTAACAAGCTCTAGGAGGATGACTAAACCTCCCAAGGCCTGTAATAGGCACGAGTGGTTGGGTATTCAAGCCCCCAAGGCCTATCGAGGTCCTATAACAGGACCTGGAGGCTTAGAGCCTCCCAAGGCTATTGGTAACAACTGGCTAAGTGCTATTGGTAACAATTGGCTGTCAATGACCATTGTCTCTCGACTATGATCAACTGGAAACCCACTTCACCACGAAACCCCTGGCCTCAAGCATGCCTCAAGACGCGATTTCCCTGCGTAAGCCCAAGCCTTACCTCAACCTAATTTCTCATCCGGCTGTGATCCCTCCATCTCCATTTGGAGGATATTTGTCAGCCCGCCCATAGAACAAAGACCCCAGAGTATTTTTGTATTGTTACATTAAATAAAAAAAAACCCTTTGCCCCTTAATATATAAGAAATATAATTTTTAGGTTTTCATGAATATTTAATACCGCAATATGAATGAACGTGATATTATATTTCCTTCTAGTGAAGCCCCCGTGTGAGTCCCCCTCATTGCTTTTATCCATAGTTATGAATCTCCAAAGACGTGAAAATATGTTACATGTTCTTCTTTGGAAAAAAACAACAATAATCTTAATGCCAAACCTTCAGCTCTATTGTTGGCTCCTACACCACCATTAGCTTTGAAACTAATACACCCCCCATCCTGCAGAATAATAGTTCTGCCCATTCCACAAATACCTTCCTCTTTCTCGCAAGCTCCGTAAAAAAAACCTGCTAAATCCTCTTCATAGGAGACTGATTTCATAATTCTAGGATTCTTTGGCAAGTCCTGAGTGATAAAAAACCTGTAAAGCGCCTGCACTCTAGATATTACTACAAAAGCCGGTAACTACTGATCATTAAAAATTGTTGCATTACGAGCCAGCCATATCTGCCAAGTTACCAAGTAAGGGACACAGCATAACAGTTTGAGATCGTTGATAACATACCAGGATTTAAGGTTCTCTTCCAACGTCGATGCCTCCCATAGGTGATCACACTTAATCAAGCTCTCTATTCCTTGCCATACCCTAATCGAGAAGGGACATTCCAAAAACAAATGGGTTATCGTCTCTTCAGCTTGCTCGCATAAAATGCACCAAGTAGAACTGATCACATTTATCTTCTTCAAATTATCTTGAGTAAGGACTTTACCGTTTCGGATAAGCCACATAAACACCTTCATTTTCATGGGGACCTTCATCTTCCATACTGCTTTCCACCACCAGCAAACAAGTGAGATATCCTTGTACCAAAAGAGCTTATAAGCTAATTTGACCACATAGCTTCCCCCCTTCTAATTCCCAGTCCAAACCAACCGATCATACTCCTCCCTCAAACGTATAAAACCCTGGTTCTTATCATTTATCCACCTGGTCCAAGCCTCTGCCCACCAATCCGAAAGGCCCATCTCATTCACCGTCAACCACCTTTGAGTTAGCCCTCCCAAATACCTACTAGCCACATCCTTCAGAGACTTAAAACCTCGTTCAGTCAGCAGTTGCGATAGTTCTTTGGGAATACTATTCCTCGCCCCCACCACCTTATCCTTCCCCACTAAGATATGATTACCATCTCCCACAAACCACTTCATATGCTCCCCAATAATAGAAAAGGCTCCCACCATTGAATTCCAAACCACAGAGATATTCCTACCCTTCTTAACATGGTTCCTACCCCACTCTAGGACAGATTCAGATTTCAAATATTTAGCAATTAAAACAAACTGCCACTTACCCCTCTTAGTCAAAAACAGCTAAAGCGATTTCCCTAAAAGAGCTTTACCAAAATGATCAAGATCCTTCAGGCCCCACCCCCCTACTGCCTTCGGTTTGGCCAAAGCCGACCATGCATCCCAATGGTAACCAGCATCAGAACTTCCTTTCCATAGAAAGCTAAAAAATAGTTGATGACGCTTCGTTAGCACCCCTTTAGGAATTGAGACCAGGATCATCCAGTAGACAAGAATTGAGTTAAGGATTGACTGAATCATAACCATCTTCCCTCCCCGAGAGAGGAACCGATGACACCAAAAGTTAATCCGCGATTCCACCTTACTAATAAGCCACGCCCAGTCCTTCTTGACATAACAATTGGCCTTAAGGTGGAAGCCCAAATACTTGAAACCAATCTCCAATGGCCACAGGTCCATCGGCATCCTAAGCTTAAAATATTGTAAATGCAATTCTTCCACCTCGGAGTGGTAACAGGCAGATTTCCCAAAATTAATCAGCATTCCCATAGCCCTACTAAAGATGGCCAAAATTTCCAAAACCTCATCGGTTTCCCTATCCGATTCTCCAAGAAAAAGCAAAGCATCATCTACAAAAAAGATATGAGTAATAGTTATACCAGCAAGCGAAATACCCTGTATGCGGTTGTTTACATGTGCTTCATTCAATGAGCAGCCAAGACCTTCCATTACCAAGAGAAACAGATAAGGCGACAAGGGGAAGCCCTGTCGGAGCCCTCGCCACGGTTTAAAAAAAGGAGAAGCCGCTCCATTAATCAAAACTACAAAAACCACCATTGACATACACAACCAGATCCAATTGGCCACCAAAAGAGAAAAACCTACCTGTAAGAGTACCAATCTGATGTACAACCAGCTCGTGCAATCATAGTCCTTTGCCAAACCTATCTTGAGAACCTTTAAAGGAAGATGCTGAGTTTTCATAGTATGCAGACACTCCTGAGCTAACCCAACCACCTCATGAATACGACGACCCTTCAAAAACCCGAATTGTTCCGCGGAGATGTGAGCTGCCAAAACCGGTTTAATTCTTTCAGCCAGAATCTTCGAAATTAATTTATACATAGCATTACATAGTGAAATCGGTCGGAAGTCCCCAAAGGACAAAGGTTGTTCCACTTTAGGAATTAGCACTAAAAAGGTTGAGTTAAGATAGGAAAGCATACTTCCAGAGACCCTAATATGGTGTAAGCGTTGGAGCTGGTTTACACGGGGTGGTGGCCACGGCGGTGTTGGCGGTGGGATTGGTGTTGGTGGAGGTGTGGAAGCTGGTGTTGGCTTTGGAGGAGGGGTGGATTGGGTGGAGGTAGTGGTGGTGGTATAGGTAGTGGCTTGGGAGGTTCTGGATGTTATGGTGGCGGCCTTGGTGATGTTCTTGGGAAGAAGTTGTCGATTCCCTGAAGTCGTGATGAAATGGATATGCAGACAGAGATTGTATATTTAATGTAGAATAATGTTGTCATGTAGATCCCCGGCTGTGGGTGCCAACAATGTGTCGGTCATGGAAGGCAATGCCACACACCCACCTGGCATTGGACCTCAGCAGGCACCCTTCCTCGAGCAATGTACCTAAGATTACGTCCTCACCCTGGCCAGTTGGATCTCACGCAAGCGACTCCGTTAAATTGGATGATGCACTAGTTGTTGGCATTAAAGGTGGTTCAGTTGTCATCGTCCTTTATCCATTACTGCAACAACCTGTTTATTCTTCTCTCTCGTGTGACGCCTCGGTGCTCCCTCCGCAAGGTCCTTTAAATGATGTTTCTTCATTCCATCACCTACATTTGTATCGGCATTCTTGATTATCCTTTGCATGTTCATGTGGTTGTAAGTTCTGCTCCATTTTTACCCTCGTGTGTGCTCACTGATTACGTCATGACTCCTCCGCGTGGCACCTCTAGGCGTGGCGCTTTTCATGGCGCCGATCGAATGGATACCTCCCCGGAGAAGTATAAGAAATCCATCAGCAGCTACGACGACAAGGTCACCACTCCTGTTCGAAGGTTGGTTGATGATTGGGAAGTTAATCGGGTCTCTAACATTCTCGCCTCTAGTAGACAAGGTAGCAAAATAAACTATTATTGGTTAATGAAGAATATGTTGGGTACCCTGGTTGAAGAAATGCTTACGAATTGGAATATGGCCAAAGTTTCCATCATGGACACCAGGACGCACATGGTCCTCCTCGATGAAATGCTCATAACACTGGAATCCAGCGTGGCTGGAGGTAAGTATTCCTTCTTTAGCAAAGCTACTCCTCACTGCGATTCTAGTCTTAATGCGCCCGGTATCAACTCTGAGGGACTGGAAGGTAAGGGAAGCACTCAGCCTGTGGGCGTCACTATGGCTACAGGATCCCATGATTCGGGCTCCACTCCGGATGGGTCACCTGATGTTGTCGCTGCAGAGGTCCCGGCTCTTGTCTTGGGCTCCACCTTTGGGTCGGTCTCTCCTGCTGTTGTCGTTTTATAGGGGCCCCCTCCCCCTGGAGCCTCCTTCCCAATTCCTACAAAAATTGACGCGTTGCACTACAAAAGGATCTGGAAATACAATGGCGAAGCTGCTACTCCTCGCAAGACTGAACCTCTATCTCCCAAACTCCCGGTACAGAGCTGGATGAATATTTCTTTGGCAGCTGCCCCATAATTGAATACAAGGCCAGCCCCCTAAATGCAGAAGAAAGAAACTAAGGCTGCTATGGCAGGTCCCCCAGCTCTTTTTTGCGGCGGTTAGCATATCATATCTCCTTGTTTTTGCTTGTTAGTTTACTATCATGCACTGCTTGTTTTCCTGAGCAGAACTAGTCCTTTGCTTTTAATGGTCTGTTGTAATTATGTCTATGACTCTCATCCCATCTGTGGGAAGGTCTCCTGCCGCTACTTAGAATCAAATGAAGTGGCATGTACTTGTATTTTTTTAGTTGATATGGAAAACTCTTGTATGATTTCTAAATCTTTCACACTTTTCAGCAAGAAATAAATAAAAGAAAGGTAACACGGAATCCTACCAAGGGAGTTTATAGAGATTTCTCCAAGGACTTGTTTATAGGATTCTCTATTATATAGTGTTGGAGAATTGGAAGGGATGAGGATAATTTTTCTACTTTTCAAATGGATATGGATTGGAAGGATGAGGGCCTACCAATTATTGATTTACCTTTTCCCAAGGTTAACAATGATAGTTCGAGAAGAAATGTTTTTGCAAAAGAAAGGTCACAAGAATTTTGGGATCACATAGTTTCCAGACTGATCTCTTCTCAAGGTACAGTTCTTTCGTTTTACGTAGGAGGTAAAGTTCTTCGTTCGTTGATCAGGTCACCAAATAGAATAGTTATTTTTATTGTTGAGATAGTACAACAGGAGCTGTTTATGAACAAGTTCTATCAGGAATTGTGTATAAAGCAAGGTATTTTTATTAACATTTTCATATGTCTTGTTTCATTGTATTTTACTTTTCTCGGTCAGTTATGTTCAATAAATTATTGAAATTCCTATTCTACTACAACATCAAATAAAGAGCACACTCAGGTATCATCCAATAAAATTACACACTCGGGTAACAAATTTCATGAGCATCTTAACCAGCTTTCAGAAGACATAAAGTTCACTATGGAAGTTGAAGAGAACGGTAGCATTCCTTTTCTCGATGTGCTAATAAATAAAAAGAATGATGGTACCCTCAGCAATGATGTCTACAAAAAGAAAACCCACTCAGAGAACTACCTTCACGCTCACTCCCACCACCACCCATCTCAGAAAATTGGGGTAATCAACACCTTGGCCATGAGAGATTTCCACATATCTGATAAAGAACATATAGAAAAAGAGAAATGCCACTTGACCTCTGTCTTCAGGAGCCCGAGATACAAGAATAAACACATATATAAGGCAATGAAAAAACCAAAAAATTGGACTCAACACACAAAGGAGAGAAAGACTATCAAGGACTTCCTCCCCTACATCCAAGGAGTAACGGAAAAAATTGCAAGGGTATTGGAGAAAAAGGAATTATGGACATCCTTCAGGCCAATGGAAACCATTAGTCAGAAAATGTGTTCGGTGAAAGACAAGATTGATTGGCACCAATATAAAGGGGTGTACAAGGTAGATTGTTCTTGTGGAAGGAGCTATATAGGAGAGACGGGTCGCTCTTTTCAAATAAGGCTGAAGGAACATGGGGCTGACATAAGGAGATAAAGGACGAATACCTCCGCACTCACGAAGCATTCTCTCAAAACAAAACACCATGTTTTCCTAGAGAACATGGAACTGCTCACGGTTGAAGACCACTACTACAAACGAAGGGTGATAGAGGCCTTGGAAATCATAAATCACCCTAACAACCTAAATAGAGACAGGGGACTTGAAATAAGCGAGAGATGGCTACCTCTAATCAATAAGCAAGGTAATGGATAAAACCAGGTATGTCATGCAATCTCGGGTCAGTATCACTAACCTAATCTCCGACTGGTTTATTGGTGTCAAGTATTCATAATGTTTTTATAATGACTATCATTAATAATTGGTTCTTGAGAATTATTGATGATAGTAATAATTTTTATACTTATTAATAATCGTATTAATAAAATCTTTTGACTAATAAGTATTTTAAAGGGGTATAATTATTAGTATTATTCATTAATATGTAATATGAATTATAACGTACTAATAATTATTATTATTAGTTCATTAATATAAATTGTAATGTTCATTGTCATTCTTAGTTTTGAATTGTACTAATAATTATTTTGAATTGGACTAATAATTATTAGTAATTCATTAATATAAATTGTAATGTTCATTATCAATCTTATTTTTGAATTGTACTAATAATTATTTATACTTTGAATAATTATAAATGCATCTTTTCATATATGGAGTGGATTTAAACAAGGTTTTCCTTTATATCTAACAAAGTATTCCTTTATTTTATAATACTTTTTGAATAACCCTTTTATTATGATTATTGATCATTATTGGAGGATTTTTAGTAATAATCATTAACCAAGTTTTTGAAGAATCGTTGGAAGATGAAGATGAAGGGCAAGCCGGAAGGGGGAAGGATTGGGCATCCCTATCTGGCTATTTATACACCTAACCAGTAGCTTATATATCCATGATATGTCCTGATGATGAATCCAGCTTGGGATTCAAAACGCTGACAACTAAAATGCCGACCGTGGATTATCCAAAAACCCTTCCTAAAAATTTATATTATCCGATGACGACATTGAATGTGATGGAGAATCCACAAAGAACTACCAAACTGGAGAACAAGGTGGACAAGAAGATAAAAAATTATTTTTCAAAGATCCTGGTTAAATTAACTAAATTATGAATGGGGATAGTGACCTTGAATACTTGCAAAAAGTTATATAAAATGTATACCTGCAAATTTCCAAGCCAAGATGATTGGATTGCTAATCAACATGTGGATCATCCACAACTAGAGCTAGCATCGAGGATGTCTGTGGATACTAGCCAACAAATCACATTGGTTAATAATGAACCAAACGAGAGCTTGGATAATAATGAACCAGGCGAGGGATTGGTGTCAAAAAGTGGTATCTCCAACAATGTTACTCACCATTCAAATGTTGGCCTGGCATTGATAGGTAAAAGAAAAATATTATTTTCTACTTAAATTGATAAAACAAATTTATTCCGAAATATATAATGACAAGCAATATTTTTGTGCAGTTCCCAATAAAAAAATGTTATTGATATTATAAATGGAAGGTTTTCTATTTCGCAAGAAAGTCATATAAAATGAATCCAAAAGAGAAAAAAGGGGAGCTCAAAAAAATATTGTTGGAGGGAAAAAAGTAAAAAATGGGGTAGAAAGTACTATTGGTGAATTTGAATTTAAACACAAAGAAACTTCATATGAGTCACGAACATATGCCATAAAAATTTTGGGATTATGTCTTTCCAAATTCAATGTTGGGATTTGGTCATCTAAATGTGGGGTCAATGAGGGGAAGTCACTGTTTACCAATTTTTTGAGGGCAGGTAGTGCATAAAAATCATATGTGGAACAAATTTTATTTTTATGGTTTCAAGAGAGATGTACCTACGATAAAGAAGGAAATACACAAAAAATATGGAGCGTGTGTGGGAGGAGTTCCCATTGAAAACTTCGGAAAGTAATACATCAATGATTGTTTGGAGGGTGATGATGTGAAAGCACATCCATGTGAAAACTATATTTTGAGTGAGCCCTTTATTGCATTGTTCTCTAGGATAGATAGTGATTTGATACATCAACTCTGGAAAGGTTTTAGTAAAATTCATGAATTAGCTGATATCAGAACCTTCACTACCTTCTTCTAGTTGAGTGACAGCCATCAAATGTATCATTGCCTCTTTCAAGAGAGAGAAACACTAGATGTAACCTATGGAGATTTTAAATCATTCAATGTGTTTTTTGTTTTTTTCGGTGATGTTGCTATTTTCATCTGAATCTAATATATTATTAGTTCAGTGTGATGATTTTATTAAATCATTTGAATCTGTGAAATTTTGGGTTATTTTTGTATTAATCTTTGGAAATCAAAATCTTCATTAGCAGTTGCATGTTTGTGATCATTAACTTCATGAACGAAGTGTTGTTGTTGTGATTATATACATAGTCATAGTTTTTTTATTCAATTCGGATATCACCGCAAAAGAAGCTATTGGTCCCGGGAGTAGAGGGATTGCTCTTTGGATTTCAGATGTTATCCAACGTTGAAGATTCTTCCAAACAACCTCATTTTGTACATAATTTCTATCGCTATTATGCACGGATGTCTAGCCCCGATATTTTTTTTTTTTTCCTCGAAAAAAAAGCGTAATTTCATTTCATCAAAAGAGTACGAAATTACATTGATCATCTCACTCATCTAGAGTGGAATTTAGTACTGCAGAGACTAATGTCCAGTAAGGTGCCAAGAGTAACCTGTGATGTTCTCTCTGTGGGAGAAGATACAGCTTTTACAATAAACTGGGAGAAGGCTTTGTGGTGCCATATATACATTTACAGGGATTTCCAATCCACATGCAAAACAGGAATCAAAAAATAACGATCAGATCTTCTACTACAGGAAATAACTCAAAAAACACAGTAAACAGTTCCATAGACCAAGGATCCACGCTTCATTCATTCTATGAATGGGCGATGATAGTAAACCTGCACATGCCCGTTCAGAGATTCAGAAATTTTCCAAACTCCTTCCCCCAATGTAAGACCCTCCTTGGAGGCCTCGTCCGCCTCTGCGTTGTTCTCACGATAAACGTGCCTGCAAGTAAAAGTATCCAGAGTAAGAGTAGCATTCTGAATATGAACCAAAACAGAGGCAATCCTCCGGTTGTTGCAGCTAAAGGTTCCATTGACCCAATTAACCACATTTAATGAATCCCCATAGACGTTTAATTGCAGAAGGGATCGTTCCAAAGCAAAAGAGAGCAGCAGCTTGAGACTGAGAATTTCAGCCCAGTTGTTGGTTCCTCTTCCAAAACCAAAGGCCATCACAAAGAAATGCACAGGGGATAAGAAAAGAACTGCTCCGCCCCCACAGATATTATTTTGGCAGGCCCCGTCGAAGAAGCCCCAGGGTTGAGATCTATCAATATCTACAGGGAGAATGGTACGGGGAGAGGATGGCTGCCGGTCCCGATGAAGTGATAAAAAAATCTCGCAGCTCTGAAGTGCCACAAGAGCCGGAGAACCCCATTTGTCATTAAACAGTGCGTTATTGCGCATGAGCCAAAGTCCCCAGTTTATCACCGGAGGGAGAGCTTTGAATGATTTCAGCGCTGCATTATCGGTCCAAAACCTCCAGGATTCAACGAAAGAGTTCCCAGTCCAAGGTAGCAATGTTTTAAGAATGCGAGCTGAAATATTCCAGACCTCCTTGGTGAATTGGCACTGGATGAACAGATGTGGTGTCGTTTCCTCAAATTGTTTGCACAATATACAGCGACTAGGCCCATGGAAGCTACGCTTTTGCAGGGTTTCCCACGTTGGAATCCGATTGGCCAGGGTGCACCACAGGAAGAGTCTGGCCTTCAAGGGGCAGTGGAGCTTCCAGACCGATTTCCACCACCATTCCAATTCGCGAGGCTCAATGTATTCGGAAATCCACAGATAGCCACTTTTAGGGGTGTAAAGTCCCGAAGGGTCACCATCCCAAATTAACGAATCTTCATCATCGTTCAAATAAACCTGATCCCTGCAGAGAGCTCTACAGTAAATCCTCAATTCCTCAACAAGCTCCACCCTTAAGCCAAGAGAGTCCGGCCTCCGCCAAAGAGGTCTGCCCATCCAGAGGTTTCCAAAGTCCGCTAAGTGGCATAAGGATATGATGCCTCGTTGCCTCAGAGCATCAATAAGTTCCACTGACAGGACATGTTGATCGTTGCAGCCGACCCAAGGGTCCCTGCCAATCCTAACCCTTTGACCATTTCCAACCTCCCAGGCAAGATTGTGCTCTATGACGTGAAATGATTTAACCAGTGCTTTCCAAATGACAGAACCACCAAGATGCCCTTTGTTAGGGGATCTAATCCAGTCCTCTACCGAGTCAGGTTCCACATATTTCCGCAGCATGACCTTGGCCCAGAAACCTTCCGACTTGATAAGCCGCCAGCCACACTTGGCTGCCAGAGCCTTAGAGAAATGAAAAATATGTTTGAGGCCCCAACCCCCCAGAGCTTTAGGTGCAGCAATTCTATCCCATCTAACCCACGGGGTGACATGGGCATCGTCCTTCCCGTTCCACAAAAAATTGAAGCAAATCTTCCTAGCAGCTTCCAGAATCCCTTTAGGAATCCAAGCGAGTGACATCCAGTAGACCGGGATGGCCTCCAGCACCGACTTAACAAGAACAAGCCTCCCAGCACGCGAGAGCCACCTAAAGCTCCAGCACTTCAGCCTCTTTTCCAGCTTATCCAGCAACCAGGTCCAATCTTTTTTCAAGTAGTCATTTGGCTTTAAGTTGAAACCCAGATATTTGAGGCCATCCGAAAGGTCAAGTGTTCTGAATGGAAAGCAAGAAGTATAAAAAGTGAGATCCTCCTCCTGCAGAAGCGAGACAGAAAGTGTGGATTTACCATCATTAATCTCCATACCCGTAGCAGCTGAGAACAGTTGCAGAATCTCTTTAAGCTTAGCAGCGTCTAAGAATGAGCCTGAGCAGAAGATCAGGATATCATCCACAAAAAGCAAGTGAGTGAGTGAAAGCCCAGGAGCTACCAGAATCCCAGAGAAATTACCAGACCTTTTGGCTCCCAAGATAGCTCTACTCAAGCTTTCCGCCACCAGCAAGAAAAGCAGAGGAGAAAGAGGACATCCCTGTCTTAATCCACGACCAGAGTGAAAGAACTGGGAGGCGGCTCCATTCAGTAAGACAGAGAAAGAGACAGTGGTTATACAGCTCATAATCCAGCGAACAAAACCAATCTCAAAACCTAGATGGGTTAGCATGAGCCTGATATAAAGCCAGCTCACCTTATCAAAAGCTTTGGAGAGATCGATTTTGAGTATAGCACCCTTCAGTTTTTTAGTCTTGATGCTATGCATCCCTTCCTGAGCTATGCCTATAGCCTCATGAATTTGTCGCCCCTCCAGAAACCCGAGCTGTTCTTCAGAGATGTGAGATGAGAGAATAGGCTTGAGTCTGCTAGCAATAATCTTAGTAACAATCTTGTACACACAGTTGCACAAAGAAATAGGCCGGAAGTCGTTTAAAGTAGAGGGAGTATCCACCTTGGGGATGAGTGCAATGAAGGTGGAGTTAATACTAGCAGGCACCCTACCAGATCTTCTCGAGTCTTCCACAAGTTCAAGCAGGTCATTACCAATTAGATCATAGAGAGCGATAAAAAATTCGATCGTCCAACCGTCAGGCCCAGGGCTTTTGTCCTTTTGAAAGCTGGCCATCACCTTTTTTAATTCCTCCTCAGTGATGGGCGCCATCAAATTCCTGTTATCCGCGTCCTCCACAAACCGAGGAAAGAGCTGGGCAACCTGGATTATTTCTCCAATATTAACACTCTCACTGGCTTTGAAGAGGTCCTTGAAGTGAGAGATCCCAACCGAGGACATCCCTTCAAAGGATGACCAGGAGTTACCTGCAGAATCATCCAGACTCCAAATGGTATTGGCTGATCTTCTACCCTT
Source organism: Larix kaempferi (assembly GCA_027924585.1). Classification (NCBI taxonomy): domain Eukaryota; kingdom Viridiplantae; phylum Streptophyta; class Pinopsida; order Pinales; family Pinaceae; genus Larix; species Larix kaempferi. Next base: position 3,533,563 of record BSBM01000912.1, on the reverse strand, counting down.
GGCATAGGCATGGAAGAATTTGGAGTTCTCATCCCCACTTTCCAGCCAAATAGCCCGGCTTTTGAGTCTCCAGGTTTCTTCTAACTGAAAAAGAAAACGGTTCCTCAGATTCTCCAGATGTACCAAGCGATCCTTAGTCTGCTGAGAACTGAAACCTCCCCCCTCCTCCTCTGCAAAGGTGGCTAGTTCCTCTTCAATGTCCCTAAGAGTCTTGTCATCCTTCCTCCTCTTCTCAGCTGCCCAGGCTTTGATGGGTTCCTTAAGAGTCCTAAGATTTTCAGCAAAATGAAAGGCAGCAGAGTGAATCGAATCAGTATGATAGGGAACCCAGTGTTGTTGAAACAGATCCAAAAAAGACGGATCTTCCAGCCAAACTTTATTGAATTTAAGGGGAGCCGGGGGTTTGCTGGGGCCATCCTTCAGCTCCAGAAAAATAGGTTCATGATCAGAGTTGCCCCCCGAACCAATCCATTGTCGAACGAAGAAAGTTGACTCCACAAGATGTTCAGGGAGCAGAAACCGATCTAATCTCTTGGCCACATAGTCCTGACCAATTCTCTTATTCCTCCAAGAAGGCTTGAGCAAAACAGGTTCCACATCAATCCAGTTACCCTCCGAAAGCTTCCGAATAAAGAAGTTGGTAAGGGGATCCACATTGGCGTTTGGCCCCCAGACCTCAGCATGGCCTAATGAGAAATTAAGGTCCCCCCCCAAAATCACAGAGTCCCCCCTGAGCTGGTTCCTCCTTAGAAGTGAATTCCAAAACATCTCCCTCTCACAGTAAGGTCCATAAATGTTTACAATGGTAAAGGTGCGAGCCGACTCCAAAAATTTACAGGAGATTCCCAGAACCGACTGCATCCCCCAGCTGGAAGTAACACAAACCCTAGCTTCATTCCAGCCAATAGCCACTCCACCTGAGCGGCCCCTAGCGTCCAGAGCTTCAAAACACCATCCAGGAAACCAGGCCTTAAGCCTTACAATAGCCTCAGAACCACCGCACATAGTTTCTTGTAAAAGAAGAACATCCGGATGCTCCAACTGCAGCATCCGTCGCAACGCTGGTCTTTTGGAGGGACCAGCCAGACCTCGACAGTTAAAAGACAATAACTTCATCACAACCCCACCATGTGGGCGTTCGATGCTCTAAGTGCCCTTTCAATAGAAAGTTGAGTACCATTCCGAAGATCCGACCGAGCCCTGGATTTTTCCTGTGAAATGAAAGACTTCCGTCCCCGGGCTTTATGTTTTTTCGGCTTTTCCAGCCCTAGGCCTCCACCCTTGGCTTTATTCATAGAGCGCAAATAGTACCCAGACTCCGAGGATCCAGAATTAGAGGGGGGTTCCATCACTTGAACTAAGACGGGAGAGCCCTCAATCAATTCAGGAGGAGGACAAGGAACTTGAAAGATTTCCGTTACAGAAGTGGAGCCAATGTCACACGAAAAAGGGGGAAGAATGGCAAGAGGCTTGGCAGAGATGTTTAAGTTCTTAATGCCTTCCACCCAATCGAAACCAGAGTGAACAAAGTTATTAAAGAAAAGACTGAAAGAAGGGTTAAAGGAGGGAGCGGAGAAAGTACCAGCAGCCGAGACGGAGGGGATCTCCAGAGCCAGCGGGGAGGCTTCCTGAACCGGGCCAGAAGATAGAACCTGTTCAGACCCGACTCCATCAGAAGAAAAAACCTGCTCATACACAGCTCCGCCGGGAGGAATGTCCATCTCTGGAACAATGCTGACTGTCTCCGGAGTGCTTGCCTCTTCCGGTTCCTTCACCTGGGAGCACACAACCGGCTCAGCAGAGGTGGGAGTCTCTTCAACAGTGCATCCCGGGTCAAACCCATCTCGCTCAACGGTGTGCCCTAGGTTCCCAACCTCTTCCCCAGCAGGCCTTCTCTTCAAGTTCTTTCCTAATCTCATACGAACTGGCATAGAGCAGTCAACAGCCGGGTGACCATACGCATGACATCTTCTGCATCTAAACGGCACATTTTCATAGTCCAGGGTTTGAGTGAAACAATATGGTCCCCAGGTCAAATTAATGCACTCGAATAACCCATCACGAACATTAATGCTAACCAAGATCCGAGCCACCTTCTGAACAGCAGTTGATTGAAACGAGAGGTCAGCTTCCAAGAACGTCCCCAGGATGTTTCCAATGCTCCTGAAGTGGTCTTCAGACCAGTAATGCAAGGGTAAACCTGGAAGCCTAACCCAGAGTGGGATTGTATCCAGTCTCTCCCGGCTAGCATCAAAAAGCGGGTTCCAAGGCTTGAGAAGGAGTGGCGCTTTGAATATAGACCAATTCAGGCTAATTGCCCAAGCAGCATGCGCATCCGAATTGAAATGAAATGCAAACCAACCGCCGGAGAGTCCTACAATCCTTGGAACGTAACCACAGTGTTCCAACCAGACCTTAGAGGCCCACTGAATCATCGAGTGGAGACTCACGGCCCTTCCGTAGACCCTACCCACCAAAACCGAAGAAACCATTTCAATGATCTGTTGGAAACCGATGTCCTCCCCCAAGGCGTAATTGGGAGCTCTTCCAGAGTTCTTAAGCCACTTCCTGCGCGGCTTAGCCCTAGGGCTCAAAGTACCCGCTGAAACAGCACCAGAGCCTGGAGCCTTTCCAAACAAAGCACAGCCCGGGCTAGAGAAGCCTCTGTGTTCAGCCCAATCCAGCGACGTAGGGCAAACACCACCTCGCAGATCCCCAAACGCATTCAGATCCTGAGTATCAGTATTGAGAGTCGGTGCCCCACAGCAACCCCGCACCGAGGAGTCCAAAGAACCCTCCGAGGAGAGTAGGAACTCAGGGAGATCAGTAAAACCTTCGCTAACCGGCTCCGGAGATGGCTGTAGTGGTACCGAAACTCCCCAGATGGAGGCCGCCCTATTCGTCACTGCAGAAACTTCACCTTTACCCCCCCAAAAAGGAGAGTCCAAATCCGAATGAGCCGGAGAAAAAACCAGTGGAGCTGGTTCAGCGGGGGTAAACAGACCGACGTTCAGAGGAGAATCCGCTGAGCAACCCCCAACGAAACCACCAGAACTTTTCGAAAACCGGGCAACGCCAGGTGGCGAGCACCAAATATCGCTGGGGTGCACCGTGTCGCTACTGTAGTCCACTAGGTCGAGCGGTTCCATCTTCACAAGGTTCAAAAGGTAGTCACCGAGGATGGTAAGAGTAAACAGTAAAGAAAATACTAACCTGTGGTAAAAACTCCAAACCGCGTCCAGGGAACGAGGCTAAGCGACCAAGGGGAACCGTGCCCTTCCTGCCAGGTCTGACGACCTGCAGACGTCCGCCGAGGGCCTGGCTGACGCCATAGATGCGATCAGTCCACCGCCGCCATGCCGTCAAACCCTAGCACATCCATCCGAATCAAGAGTTCCTCATGTTATTATTATTTTCAGTAGCTAGCCCCGATATTATCAATGTTGCCAGAGAACATTTTGACGTTGCTATGTGGTTTTCCTTGCTCGACAACATGGAAATTAAAAAATTCCTTGGTATATTTGAATGGTTGAAGAATGAATACTTTGTATTTATTTGGGGTCGAGAGAAATATAAACTTAGTACTATTTATAATTACTCAATGTCTACATTAGGGAAATTTTTAGGGGCGAAATTTCGCCAATTGGCTATTTTTTGGGCCTTTTTTCAAAAAATAAATTCTCTATTTGGTCATTTTTTGTCTCTAATATCGCCTATATTTACATAAAGAATGTTTTTTTATTATGATTTTCGCCAAAATTTATAATTTTTGGTAGTAAATTGTATTTTTCATTTTTAATATTTGTCTACCAATCTATATATATGTTTTTTTCAATCCAAAATAATTGCCTAGAATACTATACTTAAGTATATTTTTATAATCCTTAAAAAATACCCTGGTCTGCATATTATAATGTTGGTGAAGTACTGTACATATACAAAAAGATGTTCAAGGATGTACTTATCCAATATGGAGATATATATAAAAAAATGAACATGTTTATAGAGGAAGGGCAATATCAATTAGCAGATAATAGCAAGGAAAATTGCTTGAAAATGCCAACTAGTTGGACATTTGACGGTTCACAAGAGAGAGAAATAACTATAAAAACAATGTTGTGTTCTATGTTGAATTATCTCGGGCCTCGTTAAAAAATGGGGCGTTGGTTAAAGACATTCAACTTCAAATGACCATCATATTATACATACAACAATTCATTTAGTGATTTGTATATTTTTGACAAATTCTACATTTAATTGATGTAAATTTTATTGCACAATTCTCATATTATTTATGGACATCCTGTCATGTATCTGGTGTTGTGTTTCAAAAATTCCACAACATGAAAGCAATATACTTAGAAACATTGAAACATAATATTTTATTGACTGGGTTGTGTATGTGTTTTTTTTGTTTGCAGATACTAGAAGATTTGTTATTATTAAACCATTGATTATTTTCGATTTTAATGGAGTTTTGTTACACGCAATTCATAAAAAAAAAAGAAATTTGGATTGCCACGAACATCGGATATCGAATCAACCACAAAGTATTATTTTATATGTCAAGAATTTAGGGAATTTTTTGAAAAATGCTTTAGTATATTTGAAGTTGGGGTATGGACATCTGCACAGCAAAAAAATGTTGACGAGTTTTTGCCAACATTATTACAAAGAACGGGATTGCAAAGGGATCAATTTAGAGTAATTTTAACACAATAATAATGTTTTTGCATAGCCATAGAGGTTTATCACGATGATGGAAATCCTTATGTATTTCTCAATCCTTTAAACAAAGTTTGGGACATTTTGATCCATGGTTGGGATGCTACGAATACAGTGATTGTAGATGACTGGAAAGAAAAACATGTTTGTAACAAGGAAGGGAACTGTATTATAACAAAACCATATACTTTCCAAGATGTCAATGACACATTATTGCTACATAAATTGCGGCCTTGCTTGCTGCACCTAAATGGCCTAAGTGATGTGAGGCCAATTGTTAATAAAATGAAAGTATTTTGTTAAATAATACACTTGAATATTTGTTTGTACTAGTATGTTCAATTTCACTGTAATTATAATACTTGTAAAGTAAGTGTCGAGTTTGGTTTTCGAATATGCAAAATCAGAGCTTGAAAGTGCCAAAATTTGTTTTCAAAATTGCAAATTTAAGTATTGGAAGTGTCAAAAGTAGCTTTCCAAAAGGGAAAAATCGGGTTCTAAAAGTGCCATTATCATACTTATCATATCGGAAAAGCAGAAAAACCAATTTCAAAAGTGGCGATATCAAAAGCGTGCATGCATGCGTATGCGACGAAGACGATTGAAGTTGTGGCTTGATGTTATTTTGGGTGTTGTTGGTTCGGCTCACTCCTGGATGAGTTGCCAAATGATTGTGGAATCCTCAGTGGTTGTAACAAGTCTTCTCATGGGTATTAGTATACTTTGGTTTAGGGTTTCCGCCCACACATGTTTGTATCTCTTGTACTTAGTTGATTTGTTATATGCACACGTAGATGGAAAATAAACTAAGTGTAGAAGTTAAAAAGGTAGGAGTAGGTAATTCTGCATGTTAGGCATAGTCTTCCGTAGTGCTTCCGAGATGGCCATGCCCTCGGTTAGCTTCTGTGCAGTGCCGCATGGCTTGATGGAAAGTGAAAAATTGAGCTTGTCCATTAGGTTTGTGACAGGTGGTATCAGGGCGTAGAATGCGAGCGTTTCACCAGTCTTCTTGCGAAGAGATGGTATCAGAGCACAAAATGTAGACACTTCACTACTCTTCTTGTGAAGAAATGGTATCAGAGCTCAGAACATGGGCTCCTAACCACTATTCTTGCGAATAGATCAGATTCGTTTCGACGCAGAGGTTGATGCTGACCGAAGTAGTAGCTTGGTGGAAGTTGGGATCTTCACCATTATTTTGACAGAGGGATGTTATAATGACGGCGGTGGTTACTGCGGTTTTGAATTTTGGTTGGGATTTCATGGAGTGCCTAGCTAGAAGTGCAGCAACGCCTCGGATGATGGCAGCCGAGAATAAGGAAGTGTTTCTATGGGGAGCAATTTAGATGTACATTGAAGAATGTCGAAGTTACCAAGACTTGCATGGAAGGCTAGAGCTACTAATGCACAGAAGTGTTGGGCAGATGGAGGAGCACCACATAAGCAGTTTGTTTGGTAACAGGAGGTGCACAATGGCGATGTGACATGAAGAAGACAGTAATACTTGCGAAGTCGCAGGAGTAGCTTCCAAGTCGGTTCAAATGGATCGGGTGCACTAAAAAATGGAAGGAGAAGGTGGGTCGAGGAATCCCAAAGCATTGAAAAATTCCAACAAGTTGATAGGCACACTAATGACAAGAAGAGTTGACGAAGGCTTGTGAAAGTGACGAGTTTGGCAAAGGAGGTGTCGTGTAGACCTACAAGAAAGCACACCTTAAATGTGTTGCAGTAGGTGGAGAAACGTTAGGATGTGGAAGCCTTGAAGATGGGTGCCCAAAAGGTTCATCCGAAGTATGACATACTTGGTTGGAGTGTGCCAGAAATCAAAAAACTGCTGGCAGTTTCGTTTCTTTGTGATGTGGACATGGTTGTTGATGCACTGGTAAGACAAGAGGTGGGGAGGTGCCTATACTTAATGTAGGTGTAAGGAAACAGTGACCGCAGGAAGACAAGGAACACAGACTATCACGATGTTGCTTTGAAGTGTAGCATACTTGGGTGGGAGTGTGTTGGGCGTGCGGAATGTTTCTGGCAAGATGACAACGTTTCAGCAAAAGTGGTTAAGTCAAGTGACTTTCCTAAAAACCTACAAAGGTGCGAGGTGGTGTGGATGGAGGAATCTCGTTGTAGAACCAAACTGGTTGCGAGTGTGTCAGAAGAACTCGTTGAGGGTTGCTGAAGCAGCGCACCTTTGAAGCAGCTAGGAGGTGATTGTACGCCAGATCAGCATGAGTCGTTCGAGGATGACTTGTGAGAGTTGTGAGGCAGGAATATTTCCACTGTGGTGCATGGCATCATGTCTTGGTAAGATGAGCAACATTGTAGCAAGTGACCATGAAGTATCTCGGTTGCAAAGGGTTCTGGCATGGGCAGACTTCTATGGAGAAAAGTAGAGCTACAACAAATCGCTCATCAAAACCTAACGACGGGGAAAACTTGCTGGAGGGAGCTGCGAACGACAGAAGTCAGAAATAATTTTGTCTTTGTTTGAGGAAAGAAGGGTTTCCTTGTCTTCTCAAAGATGTGTGTTCAGGCAGAAAACATGAGGGAAGGAGATCGGTTGCAGAAACAATGTGTTCAAGTACCGAAACAGAAGTATGGTTGGAGGTCACAACACTTGGTTAATGGGGAACCGAGTCAAGTGCCTTAGACAATTATGAGGTGGAGTATTAGATTTACCTTACGTTTGACGGAGTTGCAGAGAAGACCGAAGTGCGGAGGAGGTTTTCTGGTTGAGTTTGTGGTTCATCTCATGAAGGGGCACAATGGTTCGGAGTCATGACCCAACTAGTTCAGTCATGGGGACTAGTATGGACGAAAGCAGGACGAGGTGGAAACATACCGAAGCTAAAGTAGGTGGATGATGCGACGGCTAGAACGAGTTTCATATTTCCCAACTTCCAACAAGAAGGATCGGTTTCCCCTTCGTTTAGTAGATATTTGTGAACACCAATATCCATCAATTCACCTGTATCCAGAAAGGTGAACACAAGAAGGATCGACCGACCCTTCTTGCAGTCTAGAACTATTATGAAAATAATAATGGATAGAAGAAGGGTCAGCCACCCCTTCATGTATGAGGGAATTGTACAAATATTCAACCTACGAAGGCTAGGCCGTCAATTCATTTATATTCAGAATGGTGAACACTAGAAAAATACTGAGCACAAGAAGGGTCGGTCAACCCTTCATTTAAGAGAGAAATGTAAAAATATTTAATCTACAAAGGATGGGACGACAATTCCTGACTTCCGACTTCTGCAGTAAATGGTAGGGATCGGAACATTGGCTAAGTTATAACATATAAATAATATTTATCCTGACTTCCGACTTCCGACTTCCGACAAGAAGGATCGGCCACCCATTCGTTTAGTAGATAATTGTGAACACCAATATCCAGCAATTCACCTGTATTCAAAATGGTGAACACAAGAACGATCGACCCACCTTTCTTGCAGTCTAAAAATATTATGAAAATAATACTAGGCGGAAGAAGGGTCAGCCTCCCCTTGATTCATTTATCTCGGGCCTCATTCAAAAATGGGGGGCTTTCGTTAAAGACATTCAACTTAAAATGACTGTCATATTATACAGACAACAATTCATTTAGTGATTTGTATATTTTTGACAACATCTACATTTAATTGATGTAATTTTTATTGAAAAATTCTCATATTATTTATGGACATAGTATCATGTATGTGGTGATGTGTTTCAAAAAAAATTCCAAAAATTGCAGAACATGAAAGCAATATACTTAGAAACATTGAAACATAATATTTTATTGACTATGTCGTGTGTGTGTTTTTTTTGTTGGTAGATACTAAAAGATTTGTTACTAGTAAACCATTGATTATTTTCGATTTCAATGGAGTTTTGTTACACGTAGTTCATAAAAAAAAATTGGATTGCCACGAACACCGGATATTGAATCAACCACAAAGTATTATTTTATACGTATAGGATTTAGGGAATTGTTTGAAAAATGCTTTACTATATTTGAAGTTGGAGTATGGACATCTGCACAACAAAAAAATGTTGACGATTTTTTTCCAACATTATTACAAAGAACGGGATTGCAAAGGGAACAATTTAGAGTAATTTTAACACAAGAGTATTGTTCTTGCTTTGCCAAAGAGGGTTATCAAGGTGATAGAAATCCTTATGTATTTCTCAAGCCTTTAAACAAAGTTTGGGACATTTTGATCCATGGTTGGGATGCTACAAATACAGTGATTGTAGATGACTCGAAAGAAAAACATGTTTGTAACGAGGAAGGGAACTGTATTATAACAAAAACGTATATGTGCCAAGATGTCAATGACACATTCTTGTTATATCAATTATGGCCTTGCTTGTTGCACCTGAATGGCATGAGTGATGTGAGGCCAATTGTGAATAAAATGAAAGTATTTTGTTAAATAATACACTTGAATGTTTGTTTGTACTAGTATGTTCAATTTCACTGTGATTGTAATACTTGTAAAGTGTCAAGTTTGGTTTTAGAAAATGCAAAATCAGAGTTTGAAAGTGCTAAAATCTGTTTTCAAAATTTCAAATTTAAGTATTGGAAGTGTCAAAAGTAGCCTTCCAAAAGGGAGAAATTAGGTTCTAAAAGTGCCATTATCATATTTATCATATCGGAAAAGCGCAAAAACCAATTTCAAAAGGGGCGATATCAAAAGCAAAAGTATGCTTTTGGAACCTGGATTAGGCACTTTTGGAACCGGATTTGGCACTTTTGGAATCATATTTGGCACTTTTGGAACCGGTTTTGGCACTTTTGGAATCGAATTGGGCACTTTTGGAACCGGTTTTGGCAATTTTGGAACCCGGATTTGGCAGTTTTGGAATCGGATTTTGTTTGATTTTGGGGTTTAGAAAGGTTGTTTTTTACCCGTCTTCAAAGTGACTTGGACTAGAATATGTCCAAGTTTAATGAAATAGGTGTTATATGCACATGTACTGAATCATTGTCTATATATGGACATACACACAAGCATCATTTGTATATGCACATTTATAGAAGATGCATATATGCATATATGAAAGGTGCTTACATGTAAGTACATATATGGAAAGGTGCTTCCATTTATGTGCATATACAAAAGGCCCTTTCATGTATGGTCATATACAAAAGGTCCTTCCGTCTATGCATATATAAGGAAGTTCCTTCCATGTTTTCATATATAAGTAAGGGACTACTATGTATACACAAAAGTGCCATATATGGAGCAGGATTCCGTATATATACATATGCAAAAACTAACTTTCGTATATGTGCATTTTGGTTTTCTTATATGCACATATACAAAAGTTGATTATTGTATATGCACATACAAAAAATATAGAATGTGTGTGTATACAAAAACAGCCTTACATGTATGCATATTGATATATTTTTCTCATGGCTAGACCCTAGTGACAATGTAATATATTATCTAACCTTTGATAGGTTTGTGCATATATGGAAGACAACTTCCATACATGCACATATATGGAAACCAAAGAGTAAAGAGAACCTCACCAGAATTCAAGCAGTTTCCTGAATTGGGACACATTCAACTCAATCGATTGAACTTGGACTACAATCTGTGTGTACATATTGCTAGGAGTTCATGAGTTGTCTTAATAGGAGAAAATCTTAGCAGGTTGAATAAGGAATTTTTTTTTAATTCTCCTTTGGTCTATAAACTATGAATGGGTTCTCATGAGACCATTTCCAATATTTTAAAATAGGTTCAAGAGCATCCAGATTTGATTTAAACAAAGCTACCATCTATAATGACCTAAGGGAAGTATAGTGAGAAGACAACTGACAACCATTTTGTAGAAAATAAGGGATTAACCCAACGTTTCCCCTCTTCACCTGGAAATTCCAAATTGATCATACAACCAAACCCCATCTATTAAAATAGTCTATAAAGTCATGATGCAACTATTTGGATGCCATCTACTAAGCTTGTCATTTATCCTTTGAAGCATAAATGAACTAGGAATTTTTTCAAAGCTTTGGTGGCACCAACTATATTTGAGATGCTATAATGGACTAATATGTCATTTACATGTATAGCACTTTAACTAGTACTTATCAAGGTGTGATCCCATTCATGGCCTTGTACCCATTTAGCAACCAACATTTTCTTTTGAGTAGATGTATTAGTGAAACCAATCCCATAATCGTTTTTGGGAAAAGTGCATATGTCCTAGGAAACTAGTGGAACACCCTTCTTCATGTCCCCCAAACAAAGGTTGAATAAGCATTGTGAAAATTATGCTTATAGTCTGTAGTGGAAGGAAAAATATGGGAAGAATAAAATGTGTTATGGAACCAAAATTCTCTCCATTAATAGTGATATGTGACTCATGTTTCCTTCTCATAGTGTAGTATATGTTTCACATTTTCAAGAACACACAATGGTATTTTTGAGTTGTTAATGGTTGTATAGAGATTGTTTTTAGGACATATAAGTTTTCAATGTAGGAATTTTCATTCCTAAGGTCTTTTATTTCAATCAGTATTGTACCCTTTGCATAGTAGGAAATAAAATTAAGCAAGGTGGAGTTTTGGCTATAGTGATTGTGTGATAATGGATGTCTTCTATAATATTCATTTCAATATAGACCTGCAGGAGTGCATATGAAAGCCCAATTAGCATGTTGTGGGGAACTTATGAAATCACAAGACAACTCAGCCTCTCTGTAAATTGCAATACATGTGTTTAAGCAATGCTACATTTATCTTGTTTGTGAATTTATTGATGTAGGTCTAGAATTTATCCAGTCATAAGCTAGTGTTGCTTTTATAGATTTTTTTTACAACCTCAAATTTCCTGTGTAGTTGATTTTGGTGATATAATTATTGTGTATATGACAGATTATTGGATGGAAACCTAAGTTAAGAACAAATTTTGTTGTCGATATATGTACCTTTGATTAAATACTCTCTTCTTTTTCTTGGTTATTTATGCCTACATGATTTTCAATTTATATTTATGCTTTAGTTTCGTATGCATTTAAATTTCAATGAAGTTGTTACTAATTTATTTTCTGCATAAAAAAGACCATGGAAGAATTTGCAAAGATACAAGGAGTTGACCCTATTTTCCATGGTAGTTTTGTAAAGATCCATTCTATCCATGGTTGATGGTTTGAAACCAAGGCAAAGGAAAATGTTGTTTTTCTTTTTTTGGATTACAAGAGAGTACATATGCATTGTTGGTTGTGACTGTACATCTACCACTTTGGTTATGTAGAAGGACAGGACAATCCCAATGATTTTATCGCATGGAAGACATAAATTGATGTATTTTAATGGCCATTGTTATTATCCAAGTTTATGAGTCAACAACTTGTATATGGCCCTTGTTGGCTTTGCATGCCTTTAAAACACTGGGATGCAAAAAATGTACATCAATCTTTTCAACTAAATAGTTATGTTGGCTAAAGGAAGAGAATGTAATAAGATGTTATAACAATAATAAAAACATCCTTCTTTATATTGTGTTTTGTCAAGCGTAATATGTTTCTTTGAATGAGTAGTTACCTAGCCACTTTTTTTGTTCAAGTGTTTTCTAAATCTTTGGAAAAATATTGAAATAACGTTCTGAGTTAAAATTGTACATTGATATTTATTAAAATGCTATGTATTTGTTCATAAAATGTCATGTCGAATCTTCAATTTGTTTCATTGATATTAATATATCATGATTGATTGTATGATATGAATAATTTTAAATTATTCATATCATATTAGTTTATATTGAATAATAATGATGAAAGAAAATAAAATGAATATAAAACTACCAAATTAGTAATAAATATAATGAATATGAAACTACTAAATCAGAGACTAATATTAATATGGTACTACTTGCATAGTGTTTCATAATGCGACTAAATATACGAGCAAAATGGTAAAAAACAATGACTAAATAAACTAGTAAATATACTACTAAAAATGATGACAATTAACCACCAAATAAATGACTAAATGTACTACAAAATGATGGTAATTGGTGACTAATTAAACTAGCAAATGTACTACTAAAATGGTGGCGACTAAGGACCAAATAAATGAATAAATGTACTACCAATAAATGACAAAATACACTACCAAATAAATGACTAAATGTACTACAAAATAGTGACAATTAATGACCAAATAAACAACCAAATCGGTACAATTAATGACTAAATATATTACCATGTGAAGAACCAATTCAAGGAATTAATGACTAAGTGATAAACAACTAATTTGGTTGGGTTATAAGAGACTATTAATTTGTTACCAGTGGTCACTGCCTCAAATTTAGTTGTTTATCTCCAAATGTTAGTCATTTTTTAGTCACTAATTACCCAATTTGTACTAGTTATTGATGACCTAATGAACCTTAGCGTTAAGTTTTTATATTCAGATCTAGAATGTTGGCAATAATGGTAATGGTATAAAGAGATATGATGGAAACTACATTTCTTGGAGCCATTTTGTGGAGGCCAAATATACTTGTTTTCAACAAGACACTCACTATTTGAGACGATTAACAAATTTACACCTAACAAGAAACATTATAGACTTTATCATACTTGTTTAACAAAAAATAATCTACACAAAAGGCATGTTTTATTCTTATTTTAAGAGTGTTTCATTAGTGGTATCAAGGAGGAAATTAGAGCACAAGTTAAAATGCAACACTCGTCTACTTTATTGGAATCCCATTAGAGATCTACATAAGTTGAGATGGTGACCAATAATACAAAAGAACCTCATTCACTTCTCGCACTTTCTCTCCTTTGGAAACTACCACCAAGCCCTCCATCTCTCAACCCTTGATAATCCAAAAGTTGTTCCTGAAATAGATGATAGAACACGAACACCTAAAACTTTTCTATAATTGTGATGAGAGAAATTTCAAAGGGCACATATGTAAAGAAAAAAATGATTTCAAATGGATGTATTCCCCCCAAGATCACTCAAAAAGACATCCTAGTAGAATACACTCCTAAATTGAATTTGAATAGCCAACCCCTCCCACTCAAGAAGAAACAACCTTGTAAGCTCCCTCTGAGGAACCCCAACTTTCTCTCCATGATTAATCTAGATATTTTGCACCCCAGTCTCTAAAGTTAATTTGTTATATCAAGAACCACAATGTGATTATTTTGATTGAGTACAATGGTGACACCCACAATTTTATTCTTAGGAAAGTGGCCAAAGAAAACTATTGTTATGTACATTGCATACCTAATTTTCAAATTATGATAGCCAATAGTGGTATGATGAAATGTGGAGACCAATGTGAAAATATGAAACTTCAAATGGGAAACGATCATCCCAAATCTCACATGTTTTATATTGAAATGAGTGGTTGTGATGTAGTTCTCGGTGTAGAATGGTTATGCATTTTGGGACCCGTCACCATGGATTTCAAGGATTTATATGTGAGCTTCACTAAGGATAGGTAGAAACAGACCCTCAAGGGGATTAAATCCAATTCCTCTGAAATGATTAGTTCTTGTTATATGGAAACGTTATTGGAGAAAGGCTACTCCAACATTACTACACAATTCAATGCCATACAAGTGGTGGAAAACCACCTGCAAGAGATTCACCTTGATTTGTTGTTGGTCTTATATAAACATCAATAGGTATTCAAAACATCCCATGTCCCCTTATCACCTTCATGTGGTAAGCATGACCATGGTATCCCCTTAGTTCTATAGATTCAACCACCCAATGTGTCTCTTTATAGGCATCCTTTTGGATAGAATAATGAAATATAAAATATCATTTAGGAACCGCTAGAGGATGGAGTCATACATCCCAATCCCAACCCTTACTCATCCCATATGGTCATTGTTTTAAAGAAATAAGGTAATTGGAAAAAGTGGACCCTAATTTTTGGACTCTCAATAAGTTTCCCATTAAGGACTTTAGGGTACCCAAGCTGATGGTAAAAAATTAGTGGTCAACAAGTACTTAAAAAACTATTTGTGATTCTTCGCTTCAACAAATTTGCACCAAGGGGAAAATTCGCTTCCCATTGCAGAATGGTGATACAATACCACTTATCATGGACCTATAAAAATGGCACCATATGAATCTATTTATGACCAAAACCCCTTGTTCATGGTTTTTTATTGACCAAGCACTCAAAGGTTCATGTAGTTGATAACACACTTCATTCCAAAGAATCCATTTTCCACACACTTAACCTAACAATTTGGTTTTGGATCAAAATGGAAAGAAGCAATAAGTTGGCCATCATCAGTTAGAGCATTATTTCACATAAGGGGATCAAGTGTTTCTTTTCCTTCAACCCAATAAACAAACATCCCTCAAGATAAAATCCACTAGGAACTAGCACCAAAGTTCTATGGACCTTATAAGGTCATCGAATGCATTGGACAAGTTGCCTACAAGTTGTCTCTTCCAAACCACTCAAAGATTCATCTTGTGTTTTTGACTCTGTCATATGTCTTGTCTAAAGAAAGTAGTGGGATCAAATTGTAGGGTGCAAACTAGCTTACTAGAACTTAATGAACAAGGGTATCTTTAACTCTAGTTGAAAGCAATATTCAATACTAGAAAGTATCAATTGTGCAGCACACTATCCCAGAAGTACTAATCTAGTGGAAACATATGTAACTAGAAGACGCCACATGTAAACAACGACTATTATGCAACAATTTCTTCATTTTGATCCTTGAATACAATACTTCTTTTGAAGGGGGGCGCATGTTAGGGTCCTACTCTAACCTCCCTACTTTAGCGTAGTTAGGAGTTAGTCAATTAATATATGTGGTCATCTTCCTTGAATAAGGCCCATTAGATAATTAGTGGATAATTATTGAATTTGAAAGGGTCCTCTTTATCAAATAAGGGCCACTAGGTAGTTGGTACTCATTAATGATGGGACCACAAGTATTTATGGTTTTTCTATTGAGAATCTATTTAAAGAGATAAGAGGTTATGGAATGTTTTTTGTCAAGTATTGTTGTAATTGGAGCACTTTTTAGTGAGAGGTCACACTACCTTAAGAGGCAAGTGAACATTGTTTTGTTTCTTTGATATGAGGGCATATTTCATATTTGTCTCTTGTATCTATTTTTTTTGCATTTATATTGTATGAATACCTTGCATGTACTTCAAGTCTAAAGGTTTATGATCAATACATAAATGTCATGTTGATCTAAACTCAATAACCTAGGGGATTTTATCACCCATTAGGGTTGTTTTCCAAGCAATCGAGCTACAGAGAAATTGCCCACAAAATATCAAAAACCAATTCCTCGGGAATTTTGACAAAGGAAAAAAACCAAAGAAATCACTTTAGAGTTTAAAATTTTCCTCACATACGATTTCATTTGCGCTAAGGAATTCCTAGGTGAGAATGTGTGTTTCCAATATCGAAACCCCCTTCATATAAGGGACCACGCAAGAAATGGCTCATTAGGTTCAATAAATGGCTTCCACGGGTTGCATAGTAAAAAAATGCCTAGATTGTTTTTTCAATTTCATGAGCCAAAGTTTTATTTTAGGTCATTGTCTAAGACAAGTTTCTAAGAAAACCACTTGAAACCATCAATGGAGTGGTATTTAGTAAAAAATTTCAACATGTTTGACTTGCAATCCTTCCACCAAACCTGGGACCTATAAACCAGGTTTCATGAAAAGAGAGTCAAGGAATAACTCCTTAACATTATCTAGGTTTAGGTTGACTTACTCTAAACCTAATTTTTAACTTGAGATATGAAATTTAATCTCCAATTTAATTTAGAGACTTAAAGGTATAATTAAACAATTGCATAATGTTAAATGTGTAATGGAATGCAGCATAGTGTAACACACTTTAGAATAATAATGCAAGTAATCATATCATTTCACAAATTAAACAAATAACAAGAGCCACATGCGGCAATGTCCTTGACATCGCATGGAAACCGAGGTTTCACATGCCGTAGGCGTAGATTTTCTATAGCGCAATGATTCTAGTTCTGGTGTCTTGATTCTTGTTCCAAGTCTTAAGAGTCGTAATGTAGCGAGCCGTAACTTGCAACATAATGTGCATGAATCCAATGAAAAAAAAATTGCATAATCAAATACACATTGCATACTTTTACATGTGAGAATCCAGCATGCGCACCATAGGAAAAAACACGTAAGCATTTGTTTGCATATGGAGCGAACTTCTTAAACAATAGTGAAAAGTATGGCAGCTGAAAACTAGATATTGCTTGCATTTCAGATGACTACAAAATCCCAATTTTATAATAGCAAATAGAACTATAAATAATCAGAAACAACATCAATTGAGCCAAAAGTAGAAAACAATTTCATAATAGCCAATTATCTTGTATGTTATTTGTCCACATAATATGGCAGCTTTGGACACTGATCAAGTGTTTCAAATGATTCTAGGAGCAAAATAAATCGCTCAATCCTATGTTTCTACTTATCAAAATCATAGAAAAACTAAAAATTCGGATTTAAGAGGCAAATTGTTGCATAGCTAGAGATTCATTTCATTGAATTTGTTGACGATGTATCAAAATTCTAAAGGATAATATATGTCAGCCAATAATATCATAATTTTTACAATATATCAACAATATTTGCAACAATGATGAAAACCCTTCGTGAAAGATGCCAACGACATGCAAGCACGTTGCTAATTAAACCCTAGAAAAAAGCATGAGAATCATTGTCAAAGCTATGGACAAAAAGATAGGAAAAACAACCATGGAATTTTGTTGTGTCTACATAAAACAAACGGTTTTAAAGAAGAAATGAATGAAATATATTCTAAGTTGTGCAAGTGGGAAAAAATCCTAGTTTATATTTTCTTTCATTCAATGCTAAAGAGATCCTATGTGCATTTGAGAATAATCTGTTAAGCTTCTTTTATTAGAAAAAAAAATTGATATGCTATATGCATGAGTAAAGTGAGTATGGAGAAAACGAGACGATACACAAGTGCATTTGTTCAGAATGATGGATTTAAAAGAAAAAATAAGGCTTAGATGGAATTTGATGTTGAGTGTCGGCATATCCTAACTGCTGAAGCATATGTCATCTACCTTATTCAGTTACAATCCAAAACATGAAATACCTGATTTCTTTATGGAAAATATAACTATAAGCCATGGAATTGAAGAAAATTCAACAAGAAAAATCAATGAAAATTCAAGAAGCAAATTCAACAAACCAATACAAGATTTCAGTAGAAAATTGAACGAACCAATACAAGATTTCAGCAACTTTAATATGAAGTCCATCTATCTCCTAGCTTAGTAGTTAATGCATGACATAATAGATAGCAGTAGGGCATGGAAGACTTTGAAATATCTATCATCATGTGTAGTGGTAATATGTGTGTGTGTGTGTGTGTGTGTCAGATGAAATGTATAGGAAAAAGGTATGAGCAAAGTGGACGAATTGTACATGCATTGTTACTGTAAAAGCCATATAAAGTTGCTTTTATACATTTTATCAAATGTGGAATTCAAAGTTTGCAAAATCTAGACAAACATAGTGTCTGAAGAGTTAACTAGATATAGCCAAACTAACAAAAAAAACCGTTTTGCAAGCTATCACTGTGTGCTATTAATTTATGTTATGGTGTTGTATGCATCGAGCATGAAAACGCCTTGCACAGAGAGTCTTCAAAGATGAAAAGTTGTTGATGAAATGTTGTTTTTGTATTGCTCATGTGTAGTCAATGCAACTGTTGGGAAACATTATTGCAGTTGTGGAAATTTCATTATGCAGGTGAACACTCCATCTTCTCTTTCAAGAGTGCATTCTAGACAATGCTCAGGTCTGAACGGTGTGTATTTCTTGTAGATTATGCAATCTACCAAGTTGTAATGAATATGTTTGTTGCAATTGGTGCATATTTTGCAAAATGACGGCGTGAAAGAATTTTTAGTTTTCAAAGTTCCATGTACCTGCATGTTGCAGGTGGTCAATACAAATATATTTGCAAATCTAAAAATCCATAGCATTTCTATGACAACACTCTAGCAATTTTCAATAAGAACATGAGCAAAGACACCAACACATCAATGCATCCATCTATAATAGTCTAATATAACAATATTATAATCTAGTTGAGCATAATATTATAAGAATATTATAATCTTACAATCAGATGGATCTATAAAAAATGGCATCCAAGTAATTGAAAAATTAAAGTCAAAAGCACTATAATTGCAACCGTGAGCATAAGCAGTTGACCTGATACACATGCAAGAATCCATAGTTTCTATTCCTAAGCTCTAGTATGAAGACATAAATCATTGGACTGTGAAATTGTCTATAGCTAGCATCACATTTAACTATGAATATTTATTGTCTATGGCTACCAAGAAAATCAATCCATCCCTCTGTTGCAACATAACACCTTTACACACAGCAACAAGGAAAAATCTAGGCTATACAACTTTGAAAACAACAATGTTGGTTCAAGTACAATAGACTATATTTTACAGAAAGGAGACTAGAAACAACGAAGGCCATAACCAACCTGAGTCACAATGTATGCCTTTATCAATTTTCATTTAGCAATGTAGTTTATTGTTTTTTTTTCAAATAAAACAAAATCCATTGAGATGATATTTTTAGAACCGATATCTAAGCACCAATCCATTGAACAATATATCTATACCCTTGGTAAAAATTTGCAAATTGTAAAATCAAATTTGTAACAACCAAGCAGTACATGTAGAATGAAGTTATGATGCCATTGGAATTACAATTTCAATGTTGCAAGCAAAGCAACTTTCAATACACCAAAAAATAGTTGCATACAAACATCCAGAAACATTTATATCATGAATTATGTATTTCAATTTGTAGACAAAAGCTACTTCTTCAAGTTGATAGCAAGCAAAACTTAAACAATACATCCCTTTCAACCAAAATTGTCTCCTACTGAGAATATGAGGCATCAATCAAATGAAACCTTTCCTATCTGGCCTCCTTAAATCACAACCAGGAAAACAATCTCTAGAAACAATCCCAATGATGCTTTCTCAAATAATTCTAATAGAAAAGTACAAAATGAAAATTTCTATGATGATAAAAAAACAAAGCTTCATAATCTCTATATTGATTTGTTGATGCTCTTGGGATACAGAAGGAAAAAATCAAGATATATACAAGACACTTTGGATCAGATCAAACCACACCAATGGACCAAAACTAAAAATCCTCAGGCTCAAGTTCTTAAAATTAGAATTTTTGGATATGTGCCCTTAACGTCCTTAGCTAATTGATGCCTCATAGTAGAGTAGACACCAAGGGTAGCAGAAACTCTGCACCCATAGTATATGGCATTAAACCTATGCATCTATTTGGATTGTTGCAAATAAAAAAAATGCAACTGAAAAAAACCTTGTTGGTCACCCTATATGTCAGTTAATTAAAGCTAACACACAGGATGGTCAATATAAATTGTCAAACCCAGGGAAGTCTTTTATTTCAAAAGCAATAAGCACAATCTATGCATAAATAGATCAAGCAGTTGATTTACTAAATGTCAATAATGATCCTACCAATCTATCCAGCCAAACTCACTCCAGAAGCAAACTAATCTAATTCATACATCTAAGAATCCAAAGTGCAACAATATTCCTACAGAAATCAACCCAGTAGTTTAATGATCTAATAATGAAATTGAACAAAATTAATTTTGCAAGAAGTTAAATCCTATAATTATAAAACTACAGTATTCAATCTGTAACTCTACCATTATCTGTCTAATCTATGAATACAATTTAAGATACAACAGCAACCAGAATTAAAATACAAGCTTGAACTCTAAACTGATAATTACTGGAAGTCCTAGAAAGCATAAACGACTAAAAGATATTGGAACTGAGCTTGGTTGTTACAGCTAATTAAAACACACCTGCAATTAAATGAATTATCCTACACAGTCGACTGTCACACCAATCTGCTACAGTTATTCAAGATGCAATTATGAATTACCAAAATGAAAGCTAATTCTCTGTTGCAGCTACCAATAACATCTGCAATAATTCCACACCACACAACAAAAGTAAATCTAAACTACTCTACCTACTTAAACCGACTATCTCTATGAGAAGGCGGGCCCTAGCCTTCTAACAGAGACGTCGAGAATCACAACAAATTAATACACGGAAATGAAGAACTCTGCTCTCATATTAATGATGGAAAATCGTCAGTCTCAGTGCTCTGTAACAGCTTACACAAAGTGGTAACTGTCCAACCCCAGGCTACCAGATCCTTCTGGAATTTATACAAGGAAAATACAGTTTCAGATCCACTATAATCGTGCAGCAATGAAGATCTATGATCTTCATGCTATGGAGTTACAACTAACTAATACAACCGTATTAAACAAGGTTGTTAATCATGAAGGATGTTGTTGCTCTAATAATTAATGGATCAACAGACTCAGCACTGGAATGCAACTTGTCTGTCACAGCTAGGTTCTGTTTCAGTGGAATTTGTTATAGTGAGGATCTGTTACAGCTCACGTGGAGGATGCGCTATTCCTTGGAGTATGAGGAGCTGGTGCTTTGAAAAGTAACAGCTGGCGCCACTTGGCTGATACACCTGCGCTTTAGACCTTGGCTAAATGAAATCACACAGATTAGCATAAACCAAAGACTAAGATCCATAATCTTTAACAATCTTAGGCATAAAATAAATAAAGCAATAACAAATTATACCTGTCAATATTATTGATTGATCTGGAGAAAGACATGGATATAGCTTATAAAAGTAGGATGAAATCAGGGCAAAATGATGTAATAAGGATGGCCAAAAAGGGGCATTTCCTAGACCCAACATCTCCCCCCAACTAATCGATTGCATGTCCTCATGCAACAACCTCTCCTAGTCTGAATCTGAGTTTGAGTGGAATCTGTGGAGATTTGTAAGATTATAGGCAAGTTCTGATGTCTCTCGTCGAGGCACAATCCATAGCAGGATATCCAATGCTCCCACCACAACTCTTCTTCTTCTAATGTCAAAGCATAGTTGTTTCTGTAAGGACTCACAGGAAACCATATGAGAGGGAATTTGAATCTCAAGCCAATCCACCAAGACCCGCACCTTTTCATGCACTGCACATATCTAGGAATCCTTTTCAAAGCTTGCCTGAAATTTTCAAAGCCATATGGATCCATTTCCTTCAGAGATGAGGAAGAGTATAGCCACCTATATTCACTACCTTCCAAGGCATCCTGCTACATATTAAGAATCATTGGGACACATGTGGTAAGAATTTTATCTCGCATGCTCTCAAAGTATCGGGCAATTGAAGGAACCCTGAGAGATTTAGCATGATTTTCTATGAATGCTTGTGGATCCCGAGGTTCCCCCCAATCCAGAGAGTAGAATTCTCCTCATTCCTGAGTATGGTTTGGAAAGCATCTCGCCATCTTACATGGTTAATGACAAAAGAGGCAAATTCCCTAAGCTGAACATCTCCTAGACAAGGTAAAGGATCAGATGGAAAGTCAATATAACAAGCCCTATCATATAAATACAATTCACATAACAAATGCTGATCCTCAAAATCACTCTTCAAAAAAGTCTCCAAAAACTGAGCAGCTGTTTCCAAATCAAATGATCTCCCTTCCTTAAGAGCCCTTAATTGAAATAAAGTTGTCTACTCGTGGAGAAAGACAGGGTAAGAGGGGATGGAGCCCTGCAACTCAACAATTCTATGGAAAGAGTGTACATTTTGTCTTTTTCTTGTTGCAGGGACTTAAGTTTCTTCAATCCTTCCAATTTTTCTTGAAGTTTCTCCCACCAGAGTTTCTGGAAGAATAACTCCTCAGCCCACTTTTCTCTCAACCATTTAATGACATTCCTATGTTCTTGGAGAGAGATCATACATGTCCTGAACTGATCAATCCTTTTGAGCCATTTATCCAACTCGAGATTTAACCAAAGAATCTTCTTCTCCACCCATTGAAATCTTCTGTCTTCTACCTCCTTTTCATCATTAGAGTCAAGATAAATGACTTCCTTGTTTTGGTTTGGCACTGTAATAGCTTCATCCTCTATTGGAGTGGTCGTGGTCTGTGCATGTGGTGCAGTCTTAGCCATGGATTTTGGGGATGTTGGTTCTTGTGTGACAACATCCTTTATTTCTATATCAACCTCAACCCCCTCAATCTGTGTCACAGTCTCAACCAATATTCTTAGGATTGATGGTTCTTGTGTGACAGCATCCTTCTTTTCCATTTCAATCTCAGCCATCTCCGTTTGTGTTGCAGTTGTAGCAAATTATTTTAGAAACATTGGTTATTGTGTGACAGTGTTTTCCTCTTGGTCCTTGATATCAAATGTTGTTGTCTGAGTTGCAGCCTCACTAAATATTTTCAAGGGTGTTGGTTCTTGTGTAAAAGTCCCCTGTTCTTCAATTTTTTTGAATTGCTGAGATTGTTTCTGGGTTGTATCAAGTTTCTCTAGCTGATGAGACCGGTCCTGAAGAAGCTCGGCGTCCCCTAATGGCTGGGACTGTACTGTTTCATCTCCTAAATTCGAATTAGGGATCTCTTCAATTTTTGGCTCATCTTCCCCCATCAATTCGGTTTCATGAATTCCTTCTTCCACCTCCTCTATCTGTATATGCTTTTGTGATGCAAGTCCCAACACAACAATTCTGTGTCCTGCTGCAAAAAATATATCTCCACACTTTGGAAAAACAGTCTCCCCATACTTCTCATTTTCAAATGCAAAAGATGGATTTTCTAATAGGTTTGCAGCATTTGCTAATGTGTTCAAATTTTTCTCTGCTTGTTTTCCAACTACTCCCTTCCATCTTTCCAGCTCATTTCGCAATATATGCACCTCCTCTTTTAATAATTCATTTTCAAGCAGGCGATTTTCGATTTGAGGTTCTTCTCTGGAAGGTTCCTGCATAGCAGCAAACGACTTGGGGTTCAAAATGGGAATTTGTATATCTACCCCTATTGCAGGTGCTTTCTCTAACACAGGTGACTCCCTATTCTCTCTGACTGCTCCTGCTGTCTCTGCTACCTCTGCTGCTATTGCAGCTGCTTCTGCTGCTGCTGCTGATCGAGTCCTTCTTTTCCTCACCATTCCCACTGGGTGTTCCTCACTGCTTACTGCTACTGACGCTTTGACAACTCTGATCCTTCTTTTCTTTGCTGCAGTAGGTGTCTGACCCCTGTTTCCTGATCCTACTCTTCGTTTCTTTGATACAGGGGTTTTTACCTTGGTCTTTTCTTCTTCAATAATGGTACCCCTTATCTCCGGAGAGGACACAACCTCCAAAATTTCCACAGTCCCTTCTTCTACTATTCTTGTCTGATATCCTTCCTCCTGAATTCCTGTTTCTGCAATTGCAGCTTCTACTGTCGCAACTTCAATAGCTGCTCCAATTTCAGCTTCTTTTATTTGAATATCTTCTTCTGCATTTATAGCTTCTAATTTTTCTGCCTCCTGCTCCATGGTTCCCATCACAATTTCCTCAGCAACAGGGTTTTCTGTTGATGTTGCTTCTCCCTTGTTTACTTCCTCTTCGTCACTAGTCTAGTTTTCTAATGCTCCATCCTCCCCCCCAACTAGATTTGAGGAGCGCTGGTCCTCACTATCTGCACCAACATCCTCCATTTCTAATACATGTTGTATGATTGGCCTATCTCCAGCCATAAATTGTTCCCAGGTTAAATTACGATTTGCAATGGCTCTTAGGACTATAATTTAATCAGGCCATGATTAGTAAGGGAGGAAACTGGGTGTTGGGCAGTTCTTGCATATCCAACCATAGTTTGTAGGGCTTTAAGCAAATAAAATGGTATATTCACCAAATTGCCATGGCGTAAATGAGACAATAAGGGAAGTTTAGAGAAGGAAACAATTTGGTGCCTACCTCCACAAGAGATGAATCTTTTCACAAAGATTTCCACTTGATTCTAGGATGGTGGTAAAGATGCCAGTTCCATCCCACGGCGCTTTGGAATAACCGGTTCTCCAACTGCCAAAAATTCCCTTAGCGCATTTGCATTATGTGCCTTCCGTCCAAATAACTTCTTCCCAACCAGGGGTAATCCAATAACCTCGGCTTTGATTTCTTCTGTAACATCTACACGCAGTCCCCTGACCTTGGAGTGAGTGTTAGTCAGGTTGATGGCAAATTGCAATGCGGTTTCTGTGTGGAAACCGTTCAACCATTCAAAGTATGCCATCCGACCTGTTGCTATAAAAATATTAAGAACTTCTGCATTGGCACGTATAGCTTCTGTATTTACTGGCTCATGTCGGATTGAGTTTCCCATTTTAATCCCTCTTCAAAGTTCAGAATGACCACAACAAATTCCAGTCTAGTCGCGGAAGTTGAATCTTTACAAACATGCAAAGGGTCGTTGGGGTTCAAAAATCAGGTTTTAGGCAAGTCTTCCAGTATGAACATTTTGTTGAAACAATGAAGTTGGCAGAATAGGAGTAATAGGTGCAAATCGGGTAAGGTGATGGAAAATAATTACAACTATGACCTTGACATAGTCCCTAGAGGTTAATTCGCATGGGTTCGTTAATCGAGGGTTGCGACAGTACATAATCGTTATTACCGTATTTAATTTTCTGCCAAATCATGTAAAAGATGTGATCCGTACCTTTGCGTTTATGAGTTTGAGCCATGGATTAATCATTACAGCCGATCGTCGTCCTCGCGGGTATGAATTCACATGTGATGAAGTGATGTGGCCACTGCCACCTGGGCTGACAACTACTCAAGGCACCCGAAATTTTCCTTCGTGGCAAACCATGATTGGATCCTGTGGAGCGAGTGACAAAACTGACGCCTAATCACATCATTATTGGCATCATCAATCGGAGAGCAGAAAAACTGGTGGAGTCACAGCTACTAGACTTAGCAAAATAAGCGAAAATGGCGGAGTCGCAGTTGTACGGAAGGAGCGGAAATGAAGCGGAAAGAACGGAGTCGCAGCTGCTAGATTTAGCAAAATAATCAAGGATAGCAGAGTAGCAGCTGCCAAAATTAGAAAGGTGAGCGAAAATAGCGGATTCGTAGCTGTGGAATTTGGCAGAACGGGCAAAAGTGGCGGAGTCACAGCTGCAAAAAT
This sequence comes from Larix kaempferi, assembly GCA_027924585.1. Lineage (NCBI taxonomy): Eukaryota > Viridiplantae > Streptophyta > Pinopsida > Pinales > Pinaceae > Larix > Larix kaempferi. The sequence continues at coordinate 3,507,724 of BSBM01000912.1, read as the reverse complement.
AGGAAGAATGAGCAAGGCAAGGAGTCGTAGCTGTGTCAGAATGAAGTAACAAGCAATTTTTCAGCTGACTGCTGAAAGATAACGAATCATCCATCTTCTTAAAAAGAGCTTTACTAGATCAGGAACAAATTTGGAGTGTCTGCAATCGTCTGGCCCAGTAATGGCTGCTACTCCTCCAATTAGTTCCTGCACACAATTCTTCAAAACAAACCGATCAAGTGCAAAAATAAAAATAAATAAAATACAGAATGAAAGAAAAACCAATTATTTATGTACAAAATATGTATGGAAATTGCAGCTTTTAGGAATTCACGGGGTTTGAGAAAGATCCCTGCCCTAGCGTTAACTGATAGTATGGATCACCTGCAACGTGTGAAACAAAAGCTTCCCTTGAGATCAGCTTGTGATACAGTAGCAGCCGATTACCATTTGCGAATAATGGTACTTTGTTTTCATCAATGGTGATCAACTAGACTGTTCCATTATCAAATACCCGATCTATATGATAGGGTCCCAACCAACGGGTGCGCAATTTGCCTTTAAAGTCCCTCTTAAACCGTGAATCATACAACAGGGCCCAGTCCCCCTCTTGAAAGACTTTCTTCTTTATAAATCGATCATGCCACTTAGAGCATTGTTGTTGGATTAAAGCTGTGTGGTGAACTGCAGCTGTGCGCTTCTCATCTAATTAATTGAGTTGATTCAGTCAGTTCCTCTGTGCCTCTGATAAATCCAGGTTTGCTTCCACAGCTGTTTTCAAGGTTCTGATTTCAAATTCTATTGGAAAAACAACGTTCTTACCATACACTAACTCATATGGGGGAAAAACTAGTGGTGTTACACCACGTAGTACAATAGGCCCATAATGCATGTGGAAGCCTTTCAGCCCAATCTTTACGATGGCTCTTCATTGTTTTTGTCAGAATAGCCTCCATAACCTTGTTTGTGCTCTCTACTTGGCCATTGGCTTGTGGATGATATGGCGAGGTTGTTCTGTGTTGAATATGAAATTTCTGTAACAGTGCTTCCAGCTTGTGAGACACAAATTGTGGTCCACCGTCTGTAATGATTTCCTTAGGTACTCCGAACCGAGTAAAAATCTCTTCATACAGGAAATCAATCACAGCCTGATCATTGGCCTTAACCAAGGCTACAGCTTCTATCCATTTGGTCATGTAATCTGTGCAAACCAAAATGTAAACTTTCTGCTTTGAGGGAGGGTTGATAGTGTAATGTCCCCAGCTTAACCCTATTGCATTAATATTGAAAATGATGTAAATATTGTCATTTATTCATGGCGAGGAGCTCAAGGCCAAGGCCCCGCCACTGACTTATCGTTTTATGTATCGGCAATTAGAATAGATGCATAAGGTTCTTGTGCTAGCGGTGCACAATGTAAAATCGGACATCATGTAAATATGCAATTTTAATGAAAAACCCACAACCAGCTACGCAATGCAACAAAGGAGATGGGGGCATGATCTTTACAAGGAAGAGGGAGGGAAAATAACCGAACCCTTGAGCCAATGGTTTTAAGCCATGTGTCAATGAGAAAGCCCATGAACTCTCAACTACCCATTTTGGGTCATGGACCAATCATTTAATTCTCCCAAGAAATTGGTTAAGGCAGTTAATGCCTTGGAAATGAAGAAGTATGGTAGCCAATTTTGTGCATGGGCAAGCCATCAACCTGAAAATTCGTGTTTTTGCTTGTTGGGAAAGAAAACACCCACGAAATGGTGCCCAAAGCCATTCTGAATAGGCATTCTTCTCTCACTCACGTAGTTGGAATTAGCTGGGCCTTTCCCTGCACGTTTTTCATCCAAATCCTGCATTTTTCCATGCCTGGGAGTTCGTTTTTGCATATACAGTAGCTTGGGAGAGAAGGGCCACGATTTGGGGACTGTATGGAGGTCGTTTTTGCCCCCGAATGTCCAAGGACGTTTTTCAAAAAACGGATTGGCTTCCTAGGGTTGTTCCCCATCTTCCCATTTCGTTTTTGTGTGTTCCCACGTTTTTCTGAGTGAGTTGAAACCCCATCTCATGCATCCCACTGTGGAAAGCATTTTCCTCATGCCCAGTAATTGTGGTTTTGTTGTTCAGTGCATCCCGTTTTGGATTTGAACCTGTGAGCAGGAGCTTCAAGAGTGGAAGAGGACAGATTTGGCTTGATGAGCCCAATGGTGTATCCATAGCTCCATGGTTGAGCCACTATCCTAGTAATTCACCTTTTCCCACCTCTTAGTAGCCTGAGAAACCCAACTGCTAGTTGGCTTGGCTGATTCTGGCATATCCTTGGCCATGTGAGAGCCTGTTTCCCCTTTTCCTTGTGGAGATCGTGCCCAACTCGGGGGTGGCAGTGGTGCTGAGAGATTAAGGAGCACACTGGCCTACGGTTGGGTGGAACGTTGCAGAAGCGTAGCTGGTTGCTTGGGATTACTCCATTAAGATAAGTATCCTCTTGTGTTATCTTTCAATTGCTTAATGTATGAATACCTTGAATGTGAAATGAATGAGTAATTGAAATTACTTCTGCTGTGTTTTAAAAATCTTTATGCATCTTCATATCTCCATTATATTATGTGAATGCTTATAAAAAAAAGTTTATGGGGCTGGATGCCCGGTTTGGGATCACGCTCCTCTCCATTGCACTAGTATAATGGGAGGGGAAATGACAGATAGGCCCTACAAAATCTAGAGCCCACCTATCAAACGGTTCAACCACAAGATATGGCTACAAAGGCATCTCATCTAATATGTTGGGTTGGCCCATCCTTTGGCAGCTATCACATGCCTGAACATACTTCTTTGCATCTATGAACAATGTAGGCCAGAAATAGCCCATTCTCAAAACTTTATGACCTATCCTTTTGTCAGCAAAATGTCCCCCACAGGGCTCATCATGGCAAGCTTTAAGAATGCTAAAGATTTCATCTTCTCTAACACATCTTCTGATCTCTAAATCAAGCCCTGTGTAGAAAAGATGGCCATCAATCCAACAGTACCTAGCACTCTGTTGTATGATCTTCCTTTTTTCTCTCTTTGATAGATGTGTTGGGAGCTTACTTGCAGCCAAAAAGTTAGCAATATCTGCATACCATGGGGAATGAGTTGATACTGCAAACAAATGTTCGTCAGGGAAGGAATCTTCGACTGGTAAATTGTCATCACTGTTAGTAAGTCGAGAGAAAAAATCTGCAACGACATTTTCCTTTCCTGGTCTATCAATAATTGTAATATCAAATTCCTGTAACAGTAACAGCCATCTAGTAACTCTAGCATTTGTGATTGGTTTATTCATTAAATACTTGATAGCAGAATGATCAGTGTGCACAAAAGTAGAATATCCAGTAATATAATGTCTAAATTTGTTGATGGCATAAACAATGGCAAGAAATTCTTTTTCTGTGACAGTATAATTTAGTTTAGCAGAAGACAAATTTTTACTAATGTAGTAAATGGCATAAGGAGCACTACCTTCCTGTTGTCCCAAAACTACTCCAATGGCAGTATCTGAAGCATCTGAAGAAATGTGAAAAGGCAAATCCCAATTGGGCCCTCGCAAGATGGGTGTTGTAGACAGCCTTTTCTTTAGCTCAGTAAACGTTGTTTGGCATGCATCATTCTAGACAAACTGTGCATCCTTCATCAACAGAGTGAACAAAGGAGAAGCTAGTTTGGAAAAAATTTCTATGAACCTTCTATAATAGCCAGCATGCCCCAAGAAGCTACGTACATCCTTCTGTGTCCCAGGAGTTGGTATATTTTCAATTACCTTGATTTTGGATGGATCTACCTGGATACCATCAGAAGTGATGAAGTGCCCCAGCACTATGCCTTCACTCATCATCATGTGGCACTTTTCAGTGCTTAAAGAGAGCTGGCTTTGTTCACAGCATTTCAAGACCTTTTCTAAATTTTTCAGTGCTTCTTCATAACTATCACCATATGGAGTAAAGTCATCCATAAAAATTTCCATGCAATCATTCACCATTTCCGAAAAGATTCCAATCACTGCTCTCTGAAATGTAGCTGGTGCATTGCACAACCCAAAAGGAAGTAATCGGTAGGCAAAAGTTCCCCAGGGGCAGGTGAAAGTGGTTTTGTCCTGATCTTCTGGAGCAATCTGGATCTGGTTATAGCCACTAAAGCCATCCAAAAAGGAAAAATACTTTTTCCCAAACAAGGTATCAAGGACCTGATCGATGAAAGGTAAGGGGACATGGTCCTTATGCGTTGCCTTGTTCAATTCTCTGTAATCCACACAGACCCTCCATTTCCCATTCTTCTTTGGCATAATCACAAGTGGAGAAACCCACTCACTATCTGAAATTGGGTATATGAATCTTGCTTCCAAAAGTTTTTGGATTTCTTCTTTCACTATGTCTCTTAGGTTCGGGTTCATCCTTCATTGTGGTTGACATACAGGCCTGGAGTCGCTCTTAATATAAATGTGATGGGTGCACAGATGGGAAAGGATTCCTTTCATGTCTGTGTACTCCCAAGTGAAAGCTCCCTTACGATGTTTCAGCAGAGTGACTAGTTGTTCCAGCTCGTTAGGTGCCAAATTAGGATTGATATTCAATTTTTTTCCTGACCCAATTTCTACTGGAACACTCTTCGAATTCTCAAGTACTAGAATTATACTGTCATCACCGATTAGAGTTTCGTCTGTAAGCTTTTCTTGTTTTGTTGTAGCTAGAGTACTGTCCAAGAGCTGATAGACATTTTGATTGAATGACATGGGCTCACTGATGAAATTATTAATGGCATCATCCTTTGTTTCATCTTTAAATTTTAAGGATCTCCCTATGGTTAGTAATGGTTGCACACCCTCTTCCTCCTCCAAATCTTCCCATAATGGAGTCTTAGCTTATGTGCTTGGTCGAGCTGGAGGGTACAGGATTAGGCTCTTGATCTCAGTTCCATCTGAAATGGTCATAGATCCTGACCAACAGCTGATATAGGAATCTGCTGTGGCCAGCCACGGTCTTCCCAGGATCAGTGGGTGTCCCCCCAACTGGGATTTCGGCTGTAACACCAAGAAATGCGCAGGGTATTCCCACGAGTCAACTGAGATCACGAGGTCATCTAGGATCCCTTCAGGCTTGATCATTGATCTATCGGCAAGTTCCAAAATGGTAGGGGTTGGCCGAAGATTAGTGAGTCCCAATTTCTTCACAATTTCTATGGTCATAACGTCAATAGCTGCACCTAAATCCACCAAGACATTTGGAATTTGTGTGTTCCCTATGTGAACTGTAACAGTCGGGTTCCCATGGTCATCGTATTTTGCCACAAGGGCCTTCCCCATTATTAATTCTGAAAGCTTTCCCAACACATGGATAGTGGGGGGATCCCTAGGCCTTCTTCCTGGTTTCTTGACACATAAATCTTTAACAGTCTTGGCATAAATGGGAACATCATGAAGGGCCTGTAACAGTGGAATTTTAACATACAAATTTTTCAATTCTCCCATGAGATCAAATCGGGGTTGTTCCACTGTTTTCTGCAGGGCCAATCGTTCAGGGTATGGTGGTTCTTTATTCAACTGTGTAGGCTGTGACACATCGTGTGTTACTTTCTGAGTTTCAGATACTGTTTCAGTAGGAGTATCGGCATCCTCAATGATGGGGCTTGCTGAATTAACCATGTTCTTATAGTGTTGATTTACTCCAGTTTCAATCACTGGGGATGAAACATCCTTAGTGATAATAGGTTCCACCACCCTCCCTGATCGTAATTGTATATCATTACAGGGAATATGAGTAATGGAATACGCAGGCATGTTGGCAGTCTCAAATTGATGGACTACTTTATTGTTTGGGTTCGGGTTAGGTTGTGCAGGTAACTGTGGTCGAAGTGGTGCATTCATAGGTGCGGCACTGTTTTGGAAAGGGAGCTGTGGTTGCTGATACTGTTGGTGCTGATACTGCTGATGCTGATACTGTTGAGGAGGGTACTATTGATATTGAGTCTGGTGATGGGGAAAGTTATTTCCTTGGTAAGAATTTCTCCAGTTGGAATTCCAAGGAGCATGGTTTGATTGCTATGACCATGGTGTCCATGAATTAGGATTTTGCATTGGGTTCTGAGATGGATGCCACTGATTGTTAGAATAATGTGAAGGGAATTGTGTGTTCATATTATGCATATTGTTCATTCCATTCATATTATTCAGAAACAATGATGGGTCTGGATTCATACCTTGGTTTCGAGGCTACCATGGTTTCTTCTGTGCCATGAAGTATGCTGGCTCCACATCTGGAATAGATGCCTGCAGGATTTCTTTGACCTTAGGTAAGGAAGGACATTCTTTAATATCATGCTCGAGTTCACATATCCTACATACCTTTGCTTTGTCCAACGGGCATTCCTTCAGTGCGTGCTTTTTCCTACATCTAGGACAGAATGCACCAAGTGTAAGATCTTCTACCACTTGCTTCTGCTTTGCTCTCATGACATCTAACTCTGAGGAAATGGAGCTCATCATGTATGTTTTAAAATTCTCCAGTAAGTTGCCTATTTCTACTTGAGTGGCCTCTCCACTAGCTGACTTCTGAGTCCTAGTGAAGACATCCTGGTCTCGGTCTTTGTCTCGTTTGTTGGTTCTAGAGGATCCCTTGGAGTACCTTCGACATATCAACAATCTTTTCAAAAGGTTCTTTCGAGATATCCCCTTTTCCCAGCAGATTTAACATATCCAGGCAATCTTCTCTAATTCCTCTTAGTAAGATAATCTTGACCACATCCTTTCCAATCTCAGCATGACCAGATCTTTGTAAATTGTACAGCAATCTTTCCACAAAGTCTTCCAAACTTTCTTCATCCTTCTGAACCATTTTAAACAACTCCTCTTTTCTATCCCTAGTTCTGCAATATTCTTGGTACTTAGAAAGGAAGGTGTTTTTCATTTGGTCCCAAGTAGTAATGGTCTCACGACCCAGACTCATGAACCAGCGCAGAGCATTTCCCTTCAAGGTGGCTAGGAATAACTTCAGCTTCTGAGCACTAGAGGTGTAATCATAGCTGCGACAGAGGATATCAAACTCAAAAATAAACTCATCAAGATCCTCAGAGGACTTACCATGAAAATTCGGGAGAACTGATGGTGAGATGTTTTTCATAGGAGTTGCTCCAGGTATCTGGAGGATAGGGAATTCTAATGTAGCCACAGTATTACCAGGATGATTATTTTCTCCTTCTTCTTCCCGGTTATTCCCATGTTCGTTCTCGCCCTCTTGTTCTCTACCAGCCATGGTTCTAGTCCAGAATTCAACAGCTTCCTTTATGCGTTCTTCCTCTGCTTTAGCTTCTTCCTCTCTTCTCCTCTCTTCTTCTCTCCTTCTCTCTTCCTCTTCTATTCTGCAAGCCTCCAACCACACCTCTTTAGTAACTATGGTTCCGTCGATATGATAGATCTCCTCTCTATCTGGTGCACCTACAGCGCTTCCCTTATCTTCAGGAGGTTTACTTTTTGCAACAGGAGTTGAAGGTCCCATTGTATTCTCCACTATGGATGCTGAATGTTCAAGATTGGGAGGAACAGAATTTCCCCTTCCTGTAGAGTTCCGCGGTGGTCTAGTGGAAGAATCATCTCTAACAATTATCTCATCAATGTATGTGTGTCTTCCCTGACCTGCATTACGACCTCGACCTCTTCCACCTGCAATGTTAGTATTCAAAGGGGGTTCCCGATTTGTTTTTCTTGTATTCATGCATGCTGTAAATAATTGAACTAAAATAAAATCAAACGAAACCAACTACTAACTCTGTCTATCTATTACCATCCCCAGCAACGTCGCCAAAATGTTGGTCACCCTATATGTCAGTTAATTAAAGCTAACACACAAGATGGTCAATATAAATTGTCAAACCCAGGGAAGTATTTTATTTCAAAGGCAATAAGCACAATCTATGCATAAACAGATCAAGTAGTTGATTTACTAAATGTAGATAATGATCCTACCAATCTATCCAACCAAACTCACTCCAGAAAGCAAACTAATCTAATTCATACATCTAAGAATCCAAAGTGCAACAATCTTCCTATAGAAATCAACCTAGTAGTTTAATGATCTAATAATGAAATTGAACTAGATTACTTTTGCAAGAAGTTAAATCCTATAATTATCAAACTACAGTATTCAATCTTTACCAAAATGATCTATCCAATGGCTACTGTAACTCTACCATTATCTGTCTAATCTATGAATACAATTGAAGATACAACAGCAACCAGAATTAAAATACAAGCTTGAACTCTAAACTGATAATTACTGGAAGTCCTAGAAAGCATAAACAACTGAAAGATATTGGAACTGAGCTTGGCTGTCACAACTGATTAAAACACACATGCAATTAAATAAATTATCCTACACAGTTGATTGCCACACCAATCTGCTATAGTTATTCAAGATGCAATTATGAATTACCAAAAGGAAAGCTAATTCTCTGTTGCAGCTACCAATAACATCTGCAATAATTCCACACCACACAATAGAAGTAAAGCTAAACTACTCTACCTACTTAAACCGGCTATCTCTGTGAGAAGGCAGGCCCTGGCCTTCTAACAGAGACGCCAAGAATCACAACAAATTAAGACACAGAAATGAAGAAATTTGCTCTCATATTAATGATGGAAAATCGCCAGTCTCAGTGCTCTGTTACAGCTTACACAAAGTGGTAATTGTCCAACCCCAGGCTACGAGAGCCTTCTTGAATTTATACAAGGAAAATACAGTTTCAGATCCACTATAATCGTGCAGCAATGAAGATCTATGATCTTCATGTTGTGGAGTTACAGCTAATTGATACAGCCATATTAAACAAGGATGTTAATCATGAAGGATGTTGTTGCTCTAATAATTAATGGATCAACAGACTCAGCACTGGAATGCAACTTGTATGTCGCAGCTAGGTTCTGTTTCAGTGGAATCTGTTACAGTGAGGATCTGCTACAGCTCGCGTGGAGGATACATTGTTCTTTGGAGTATGAGGAGCTGATGCTTTGAAAAGTAACAGCTGGCGCCACTTGGATGATACACTTGCACTTTAGACCTTGGCTAAATGAAATAACACAGATCAACATAAACCAAAGACTAAGATCCATAATCTTTAACAATCTTAGGCATAAAATAAATAAAGCAATAACAAATTATACCTGTCAATATTATTGATTGATCTGGAGAAAGACATGGATATAGCTTATAAAAGTAGGATGAAATCAGGGGAAAATGATGCAATAAGGATGGCAAAAAAGGGGCATTTCCTAGACCCAACAAACCTGCAACATTAAGATCTTCAAGAAACTATGGGTTGCAACATCTACTAAAGAACAAGAAAATGTGATCCTAATGGCACAAAATCTTGATTTCAATATCTTAAATTGGGCCCTAATGGAACATATTATTGAGTTCAATATAGAATTGGAAGGTGTTTTCCAATGACTGGTTTTGTTGCCACCTTTTTCCTTTAGTTATGAAAACCACCAATCGATGGAAAATACTATGAAATGGACAACAGATTGTGCATGGAAGACATATTGTGCAATATTTGGAATGGATGCAGTTCTATATTCAACTGGATGAATGCCTAGGCATAATTTGGAAAAATAGACAAGCCTATGCACCCAAAAAAGAAGCCACATAGACTTGATGTTCTCCTTTCCTATAGATAAAGTTGTCGAACTCAATTTTGTTGGGTCAATAAGAAGATATTTGTTCAATGCAGAAGTTACTATTGGGCTAAAAAAATTTTCACAATTTTAAACTTTGTGATTTTGACGTATAGAACTGATAAAATTTTGCAAATTTTCTTTTCAATGGAAAATTTAATTTCAATATGATGTAAATGCGAGTAGTTCAGTGTAAAATTTCCTATGCAGTAGGAGGAATTTGAATTGTGAACTGGTCCAATATAAGTGAGGTCAATATTCATTTTTTGCTATAAAATTTCAAAAGTCATATATGTTCAAGGTTGCTAGATATAAATATCAAAATGCATTTCCAAAAGAATCAATTATTCCAAGTCAATTGTAATGAAGGGAGTCTGCACTTGCCTTTGTCTTTGATTACACAAGAGCTAGCAAGTGTTCCTTTGCATAATCGTCATTCAGCACATCAACAAATGTTGCTTGCGAAACACGCAGAAGATGCGAACCTATTGCACCATTTCTAACAATGTTCTTAAACAGGTACATGGGTGGTATTTCTGATATCAATTATTGTTGTATCTTTAAGAAAAGGTTTATGTAGCTGTCAGGCAGTTGCAACTGCAACAAAATAAAATTTGTTGCTAGTTGTTAGTAAAATCATTGAAACAGGAAAATGCATGTTCCAATTGCTGGTTGCAATAGACGTTGACAGTAACTAGAAGATCAAATGAAATCAAACCTTTGTAGTGTCCTGTATCTTTTCTCCATCTTTGACACAAATCTCATAGTTCTTGTTGTCTTGTTCACATGCAATAACGAGTGCCGCAACAGAAATAACAGAGAAATAATTTGTTGAGATGGAAAAAGCATGTATTGTTGTATCTAGTGCCAGTTTACGTTGCTGACAAACTTGGGGAATTGTTTCCACAACAATCTGTTGATGCAGAACAATGCAGTGTTTTGCATTTTCTCTATCATATACTCCCTTGTTTCTAGTTATGAAATTTTAAATTTGCACACTGCTTCCGGGTGAGAAATACTTCATGAAACATGAGACAAGGGTATTGTTCATGTTGACTGTGACTGTCAATTGACCATCTATGTCGACAAGATCAGCATGTGCTAACTCAGCTTTGTTTGGGGAACTTGAATTCTTGTTGCATGTTGGTCTGTACAAGGAAACCAAATCGCCTTCAAATACATTTGGATGCGTTGGAAAAGACAGTTCCATTAAAGTGCATGCTGTAGTTGGCATTTTTTTTCTCTGGAACAAGTGGAAATATTGGAAATTATGTTCAGATACATGCTTTTTAGAAATAGAGGGAAAAAATTTTGATTCATGTGAGAAGAGTGGAAAATTTCTTCTGCATAGTGAGTTCAAAGTGGTCTCACCTTTTTGAGCTATCATTGGGAGGCAAGTTGGGCATTCTGACTTCAGAATTGTTTGAAGTACCAGTTTTTGCAGCCATATTGCAACTGATAAATTTTTGCAGTGGCTGCAAATGCATTTTTTTTTAGTCTAGTTTTTGTACATGGAATGATTGAAATTGCTTGAGGCAACAAATGCATTTTTTTCAGCAGTAAACATTTGCAACATTAGACTATAAATATTTTGAGGGGGATAGAAAGACAAATAACATGATGGTCTGTCCAATAAGCTTCAGAAATCTGCAGTTTGACATGGTCAGATGACAAGGTTGTACAGAAATGGTCAAGCAAGGAGCCATAAGTTGTTGTTGCTTGTGTTGTATCCAAAGAAAAATTATTGCCATGCATAAAGCAAAGAAATGCATTCTTCCTATTGCATTTTTGCAACATGTCAATGTTAAAGTCACCAGCAAGGACGATATATTCATTTCGATAACTGTTTTCTATGATATAAAGAACAAGTGAATACAATTGTTCAATTGGCGCGTGCGGTGCAATATAGACATTTGCTAGAGTGACAATAGTGTTGTTAACTAGAAGCCATGAGATTATTTCCTCAACAAAGTCTATTGCATATGTGAGTGGTTTCTGAATAACCATTTTTTTCTATAGCATGTGATTAGACCATAGAAAGTGTATATAGATTGACAAGAATACTTTTCTTCAAGGAGAGAATTGGTTGGAAGTGATTTTGTATGTGTTTCTTGCAAACATAGTATATCGGCTTTCATTATGTCATAGTCATTGACAATATTGTCGATATGTAGTGAAATACGTCTTGTGTTCAATGAGCATAGAAGCAAGTGGTCTTTGTTCTCAAATGATAGAAAGCCATACTGGAATTGCAGTGCTACCTCTTTCTGGAGCATGTCTATTTCCATGGAAACTTTATATGAGAGACATAAATTCTTGTGTTGTAATTTGTTTATGAGGTATAAATGGTCCATGTCTTTAACACGTGACAATGCATTATATACTAGTCCATGTTGGGTGATACCTTTTGCATCAAATGCCAAATTGTCCATTGTAAGTCCTTGTGACCTATGAATGGTTCGTCCACACGCCAATCGGATCGGGAATTGTTGTCGAAGTATATTTTTTTTACCTATGGATTCCATTTTCCTAGTTATTCATGTGATAGGCATCCATGTACAGGGACTGCTTGATGCAAAGTGATTTTTCATTTTTGCTCGTTGCATTGCATCAGTTGACGACAGGCTAAATTCAATCCACACTATGTCAATTCCATTTGAGTAAAGCCTTTGAAAATTACTTCTGCAACATTTACAAGCCCATCATTTATTGCAAATTTTCCCCCAACTACTTCAACAAGCATATTTTGTTTCAAGACAATTGCAAATGGCAAGTCCATTTGGCCATTTTGATACAAGTTGACTTCTATTGTGTCTATTTCCTTTTCGATTGATTGCAATGTACATGCTTTTGTTTAGGCAATTGCCAACATCTTTTTGTTGTATTCATCAACATCCTTGTTTCTATAAAAAAGGAAGGGGATTTTCATATCATTTGACAGTTCTCTATAGCAATGGCTATTTAATAATCCAATGTCAATGTATGTTTGCAAGTTTATTCTAATTCTATTCAAGATTGAAATGAAGGTTGGGTATTCTAGTCTCATAACTTGTGTGAGATGAAAGCATTTGATGTTATGTATCCAGAAGCTATAAGGCAATGGATGTGAGTCAACATTCACTTGTTCAAATACCCAAGAATCTTTGACAGGTTGTACTTTACACAAGTCTCCACAGAAAATAATTTCCAAATGGAAAATGGAAAATTGGGAGTATGCATAAGTTCACATAATCTTTTGTCAATGATCCAAAGAATTTGAGCGCCAATTAAAGACACTTCGTCAATTGGAACTAGTCGCAATTGTTCAAAATCCTTGGACAATAGGTCCAATGAGTTGTAGCTTAGCGGAAGCATGTTTTTCAATGTCAAAGGAAAGCGAAGTGTTGAATGCACCGTTACACCATCAACATTTTTTGCAGCTCTTCCAGTAAATGCAAGTTTAATGCCTTTTTTTTTAAGAGGATCGCTACAAAGATCCATGTTGTGAAAGTGCAAAATCCCATGGTGAATTTCCTTTGTAACAAATGTTTTTACTGTGCCGGCGGAGCCAATCACGAACAAATGAATTGGTGTGGTTGGGATAGCTTTCTTTCTCATTATGATTTATTTTACTATTGCTTGTTGTTCTTTGTTAAGTTTTTTTCTAATGGAAAATTAGGCTTCTTTGCTAATGCTATGGGGAAGTTTCATAGTTTCAAATGCATTTCCAGAACCAATTGCAACTTTCTTGGAGAATTTTCTATGCGGAAAATCATTTTTAATGTCATATTTATCAGACACGGGAAGGCCAATTTTCTTTTTGCAAAACTTTTCTCTCATAAAAAGTTGTTCGTTTTTCGAGTCAATTGTCTTGGCGGCTATGTCCATGTCACCCCAAGCAATTTTTGATTTAGCTATGAAAATTTGTTCTATGGATAGCCTATGTGGTGGGTATGCTTCTGCCCATGTTTCTATAGGTTTTTTTAGAACATTTTCATTTTTTCTAAAGGGTACAAACATCATTTTTTCTCTATAGAAGTTCTCTGGGTCTTTATGCTCATTGTATCGAACATAGCGTATGACTGCATTTTTCTTTCTTTTTCTAAGGAATGAGTTATTGCATGTGTAACAAGAGGCAAACTTAGACAAAGTAATATGTTCAAGTTCAAAAGGTCTTGCAGTGTATTTTTCAATAAGCTATGGGCATAGAATGTTTTCTGACTCATCTGGCTCTTGGTCCAAAAGCTTAGGTTTTTTCAAGACATAGGTTCTTTTGTCAGCTGGCCCAGTATTAATAATTATAGTTTTCCTATAACTTGTGTATAAAGGAAACGAAAGCACAATATAAATAGCTTGTCTAATGGGCATTTGTTGCATGTTCAAGAGCGCATTTCCAAGTTTGTGGATTGTTTCAATGTTGCCATCATTATCAAGAAGGCATTGTTCTTTTATTTTTTTCAAAGTAGTTGCCATTGTGCAATACATTTTTGTAATGTAAGAGCTATAGTAAGTTGTTGCAACATAAGCATCAAGGATGAATTGTGCATCTATATTTGCATTCCAAAGGGTTGGTATTTGCTTGGAGAATGCATTGATCCATACATTAGATGGTGTCTTTTTAAAAGCAAAGTAGGGCATTGCAAAACTTAACGAAGAAGAACTAGGTACTCATCCCTTGTTATGTTGAATTATGAAAGGAACATATCAAAGGACATAGTACTTGGAAAAGTATTTTGTTCTAGAACTAGGAATAGCTTATTTGCTTTGCAAATTGTTTTCTCATCAGCATTTTCTATAGGGTGCAAAATGGTAGTTTCTTCAATTGGAGGAAAAGGAAATTTAAATCTACAGCTATAATATCGATGTTTTTTGCAACTCTTTGTATGATGATGTGTTTGAATCTTGGCCAATTCTTCAGAAAGAAGCGAAGAGTCATAAGAGAGGTATCTATCGACAAATGCTACCACATTTGTATCAAACGTTTGGCCATACACAAGGGCATTTTTTGTCCATAGAAAAGCATGGTCATGTTCATTGCCTCTAATTTGGAATTCAGTGATGAAAAAGTAGTCTATCACATCTCCAAATAATTCATTGTTTGTTAAAATCAAAGATCGCATTGCCGACATCCTATGCCTATAATAACAGCCGCAAATTACTGGATGTTATTTTATTAATGTTTCAATTGTCCAAGCAATGTCTTCTTTGCCAATGTTGGAAGAAAGCCTATCTTCATCCTTTTTCAATGCATTGCAAAGAGGAAGCCAAATATGTTCAGCACTGGTGAAAGTGACAAAGAAAGTGGGCGGGCCAAGTTGTTGAATCATTGCAAAGACATCTTTTCTTATATGTTCAAAGTAATCAGGAGATGTACGTATGCTTTTTAAAAATTGGTAAGCAATTAGATATTTTCATATTTTTTGAAGGTTTGCTTTATATTTTATGTCCTTTGCAACTAGACATTTTCCTTGTAGTTCTCCTTTTCGTATTGAAATCCATGCAGAACCTCTAATTTGTTGAATCGAAACACGCACTGCTTTGAAAAAGGTGCTTGTATTTTGTCTTGCAAAGTCTCTTGACATATGTTGCAATTCCCAATGCGACATTCGTTGGTAGGTAAATCAATTTATGATATCATCTGGTCGACTGTATCCAAAGAACAACGAAGGGAAGTTCAGTTCTTCAAAAAACTTGTCTTGGAAGATTCCCAATGGTTGAAATCCCTTAGAAGGTACAATTTGTATGATTTGGTTTTCCAGGTCCTCTATTTGATGACACTTCTCATAGTCGTGAACAATTGTTTCATTGGAAAGTTCTAGGTCTATTTCATCGTCACTAAAATCATTTGTGTCTACATGTATCGAGGGTTGGTTGATTAGCCCAATTTTTTTTTGGACAATTTTTCCCCACCCATGGTCAATAGTAATGTTCTCAGATTTGTAAAGTGGAGTATTGCAAAGGTCATTTAATGTAGTCATAACAACATAGGGGCGGACATTTCCAGAAAAATAAGCACTCTTGTATTCTAGTTTTCTTTTCAAAAGCACTGCAACTGTTTCTGAATCTTCGAAGCTTCTAGGAAAAGATTTTTGTTTCTTGTTCAAATTTGCAAGAACATTAATAACTGTTCCTATGAGTGCAATTTTTGCTCTTTTGTATCCCAATGGTCTTATTTGAGCAAAGGCTAGCCTTGGTGACACCAGTCTTTCTTCCAGCAATGTTAGAACTATGACAGAATCTAGTTTTTTATTGCGATGAATTTGCGAAGGAACTGTAAATACAGGTATCTTTTCATTATGAAGGCTATTCTTGCATTTTTTACAAATGTCCTGATCTATGTCAATTTTCTTCGAGTTGTTATCCATGCACAAGGTTGCATATTTTTGCATTGTGTTATTGTCAACTTTGTCCAAATTCTTTTTGAATTGCAATGTCTCACAAACAATGCAGGCATGTGTCGGTGTATCTTGAATACTAGTCAAAGAAGCTTTTTATTGTTGTGTGAGGTTTTGGATATTTTTTCGTCCTAGTTGAGAGAACATGATTATGTGTTCTTATTCTTTTCTTAAGATTGCGCAATGTTTCCTTTCTAGCTACGTTGTTTTTTTCAAAAGCTCTTGTTATTTTCTGTGAAATTTCTATTGAGACATGCTCTAATGTAGAGTCATGTTCTTTTGCAATTTTGGAGTTGTTTTGTTTCATTGTGCTATCCGCATTGCAAATCTCCTTTGCTTGCGTACATGTATATATGTCAACAAGGTGGTTGTATTGAATCAAATTGGTCTGCTGCTCTTTAATTAGTGGCCAAAAGTGCACATGTGAATTGTCATTAGCAAAATGCATTAGAAACATTGTATTCAAAGAGCCATTGGATGGTTGGAATTTTTGTGAAAATGTATTTGTTTGAATGCTCCAAATGTCTATATTGATACTGAAAAATCAACTTATCCATTTCAATGCAAATGCATTGCCTTCTATTCTTCCTTCTCTATATAGCATTGAAAGTATTATGAAAAAGGATATTGGATTGCCAATACATTTCTCTTGCATGATGCTTGTATGATGTAGATGTTTTCTGAAGCAACTAATTGCTCTAATATCATTTGCATTATAACAATTGCAAAATGTTTGTGCATTTGTTTTTCCTAAAGAAAGGACATCAAAATTCGGCACCATGCTGCAAATTGACTTGAACAATGAGTCGTGGCAGTTAATGAAAACCATGTCCATTGGGAAAAGTTGGTGTTTGTCCAACTCCTGTTGGATTGATGCCATGTTCACTTGTACATGTTGATCATTTGTTGTAAATGGACATACGGGTCGTTCAATTTGCATATGTAAAGCGTCGATGTTTTTTCTATATGACAACAATGGCTCAAAATGTCCAGAAGATTCTACCTGGTCATGGAATAAAATATCAAGTCCATGCATAGCACAACTGCCTTTGAAATTCAAGTATCTTTGTTCTTTTTCAAATCACCAAACTAAGACATAGACATCCATCCATCTTGAAAACTATTTGATACAGAAGACATCGCCCCATAGACCCAACTCTGAAGAAGTGTGCACACTTGCAGCAGAAAGAGCCATTCAATGAAGATATACATTTGAATCATGCACACCGTGCAAGGCTTGCAAAAAGCCACTACTTAATTATGTTTTCAGTTAACACAATGCTTCTGGATCTCTCTGACTTAAACATGTTCTAAAATGATTTACTATCCCTTCTCTAATTTCATTGGATGAATATCGGAAATGCATCAGAACTGCAAGTGCATCAAACAGACAATCCCCTGGCCGGTAACAAAAATATTTTAACTGGAAAAGTCCATATCTGGCCAATGCACTATCAATTGTATGCATACAAGGACCATCGATTCCAAAAGCACATGATCTATCAACGCAACTTCCATTGCGACAATTTCCAATATGCATGTCCATTTTAACAATTAGGAAATGTGTCTAAAGAGAAACACACATGGAAGAGAACATATATTGCAAGTGTTTGCTCCAGTTGCAAATGATGGTGCAAAAATAAAAAGATCTTCTTTGACCTTGCAATATGAATATGTCAAAGAAATCATAAGCAACTGGAAAAATATGTATGTTTCTAGGAAAATTATGCCACAATTTGCTCAATAGATGATGAACATCAACCATTTTCCATAAAGAATACTTTTTGAATCTGCTCATTTGAAAAACACATTTTTTTTATTTGCAAGTTACATGAATAGCCAAGTACTTGATTACTAGAAAACGATATCAATATTTTGTTTATATAAAAAACATATGCATATTCCAATATTCACATTTCGACCTAGTTAAGAAGACATATATAATAGACATAAGAAGAAAAAAAGTGGCTCTAGATAGTCCCTATCTACAAAGAAACCTTGCAATAAAATATGTGCTTCAAATGGCTACTAGGCTCTACTTTCCAGGCATTTACAAGGCATTCGAACAATGGTCTATGCATTATGGCGATAGCAATAGCACCCATTTGTATAAAGAACATATGCATATTCCAATCTTCACATTTCGACTTCGTTAAGAAGACATGTATAATAGATATAAGAAAAAAAAAGTGGCTCTAGATAGTGGTTATGTACAAAGAAACCTTGCATTAAAATATGTGCTTCAAATGGCTACTAGGGTCTACTTTCCATGCATTTACAAGGCATTTGAACAATAGTCTATGCATTATGGGGATAGCGATAGCACCAAGTCAAGAATTATGGAAATGACCTAAGGAAAATTGGTAGGAAAAACAAATGTAGATCCAAAATTCTGGAAAGCATTTTTTAACACCGAAAATATTTATGCCGTCCTTCTTGTCCCGCTATCAAATACTAAATATCGGCATTACTCATTAATCTATTTACAATGGTTTTTCCCAATTTTTCCAGAAGCATATTTTGCAAGCAATCTAATATTAACTGTACTAGTTTGCTATAGTTGCATTATATCCATACTTTCCTTGAGCTTAAGTTTTTATTCCACTTCTTGCATGGCCATTGTTGCAAAAATGTTGAAGCTGTTGAAAAAAGCAAATGAAGAGTTGCACATTCTGGCTTCTATGATATTCACCCTTTTTTTTTCAAAATTGACAAATATGTTTTCTACAAACATTGCAGCGATGGCAATGTTCAACAAAGATTGTATTAAGTGCATCCACATCAAACAAGTGTCTATTGCAATGTTTTGATCAACTAATTGCTATCATACTTCTATTAGCAATCAAGGCTAGCCCAAAAGTGTTTTCACGTAGCTAAGATAACAATGGGTCTTTTAGTCTATTAGTGATAGTTGATAGATGCATGAATCACTTTATCCGTGAATACTTGAACATGTATAAAGCAGTAGCACAATGAAACAATCTAGAGAGTTGTCACTAGGAATAATAACTAGCATATTGAAACTACATAATTGAGAATTTGATTCCTTAACCAGAAAGCATAGCCACCTAGGAGCATGATCAATTGACATTTGTAGGAAGGCACATAGCCCGAGTGCTTGCGAACACATGACATGAATGCTTTAAATTGGATAGGGGGGTCGAACATACATAAATTCACAGGCATATTCATTTGCATAGAGGTCAAGGGGAATTGGACACAAGTAAAAAAGCCCAACATAGCTAGAAACATAATACTTTGCATGTGGAAAGTTGGAGAAAAATCCACAATGTAAAAGAGAGTGTTCAACTTACTTGTTGCACAGTGCACTCCCTTGTACGAGGATGTTGAGGGCAAGGGACACTAGGCTTTAATGGCATCATACCTTTGGATCAAAACAAAGAACTAGAATAAACTAAGAAGATCGATAAAATACTTATTTGCCTTGATCCTTGCCAAGTTTGGCATTTTTATTAATGCATGAGATGAAAACTTGGGCCATGTGGCACTTAAACCCTATGATGGTCAAAAAGATTGATTATTCATCTTATTGGGCTGCATGGATTTTGGCATTGAAAAACTTTAGAAAGGCATTGATAAATTTGCTAGACACTAGCACAATGAATGAAAGAGGCTTTCACGGAATTTGTTGGTACCTTTTCCATACTCCTGCGAAGTCGACTGGCATTTGCATTAAAAAAAAACAAGAGTCCAAAACTAGTCCCTATGCACTAGATGGGAAAAGAGCAAGATCAGATCCGATACTAGGACAAGTACTAGAGCATCTTGACAATGGAGAAAATTTGTTTAGTGCGTCAGCATATGAGAGACAAAGAAATGATGGATATGATAGTCACTATGCAAAGGAAGCATAAAATCTTCCTTTGGAAAATCAGGCCATGTGGTCACTTAAAATTCAAGCTCTCTAGATTTGGTTAGGAGACTAGAACATGTGCTACTTTCAAAACATTTACTAAGTATAGGCAGAGAGAAATAAAAATTACAGAAAGAGTTTATAAAAGGATAATAAAGATAAATATGTCTATTATCTTTCTATTTCTAAATTCAAATTCTTGCAAAAGATATATTTGTTTTTTCCAATAATTTGGATTTTAAAAAAATTATCAACCAAATATATTTATATATGTATCGAAAAGGAAAAAAATTCTATATTTCAAAAGTGTTCAAAAAAAACATAAAAAAGATCTTTAAAAAAATATATAATTGTAAACATCAATGCAAAATGATATCTTATTGGTTTACCCATTAAAATTGAAACTAAGTTGTGTAGAAGTTGAAAGCAGTCCAACAACAAGAAAGGCAATAAGTAGTTTTTTTTTTAGTCAATTGTATTTTTCACTTTAAACAAATGCATAATTGTATTTTTCACATTAAAATAACCATAAAAAGTTTTGTTTTCATTCAATTGTATTTTTCAGATTAAGTAAATGCACAATTGCATTTTTAGCATTAAGAAAATGAGTGCAAGTAACCACCACCTAAATTAGCCTTTTTGTTTGAAATGGACTTGAATAAATAAAATTCAATTCTCAACCAATAAATTTTTTCTTTAGAAGTATTTTTCCAACCACTCTATGATAAATAATATAGCGCAGCATCCTATGTTAACATCTTTATAGAGAAATTCACTAATGTGAAGATTGCAAGGCCATGATCAACGAGCTCTTCCAAATGTCAAAAAGCCACGCAATCATTTAACAATCCAGAAAATGAGGCTATCAAGCCTTTAAAATATTCTAAGCAGTAATATGCTTAAGAGCCCTACCACAAACACTCACGGCACATAAAGGAAAGAGTTGCAAAATAGAAGTTACTATGTGTGCACCACTACACTTTAAGGCTAGTAATATGGATCAAGCTTGTGCATTGTTTACCTGTAGTGAAAACAAGTACAGGGAATGGAAAAAATAACGTGGAATGGAAGGCCCAACATTTCTAGGAGACAAAAACCATTGTGAAAATTATCTGCCCAAGTCATTAGGAAACATATATCGGTCAACACAAGCAAATGAATATCTACTACTAAAGCACCCTTCCATCTAAAACCAGTGGATAAACCACATCCATGACCAAACACTAACTTTAAATATTTAACATACAAGTAATATTGGATGGCTGCATGTTAGGCTTTCAAAATGTGCCTAGCATTATATTGTCAAACTTACTTGATTGCATTTTTACAATTGATTTTTGTTAAGGAATTTTTATGGGAATCACTAGATTTTTTTCTTGGAATGGACTAGATCTATATCAGCTCTGGGTTTAGACAACAAAGAATTGGCAAACATACACTGTATAAATTTGTTCCTAAAATGGATTTGGGATGGGTATGTATAATGAATATGTTTTTTTATTAACCTCGCAATTTTGTGAAGTATGATGCCCTTCAGTATCAGAAACCATCGCTATAAAGTCTAGTGCAAAAGCCAAATCCAATTTCAAAAAGATAAATCAGTTGGTTGAGCATTAAATCCTACAATAGACATAACAATCTACGGCTATTAGCATAGCAGAAGCCTCTATGCAAAGCAAAAAGGTGACTAAATTTGTTCCTAATTGGCAACCATACACTATATAAATTATTTTCTAATTGGCAAACATACACTGTATCAATGAATACGTTTTTTTGTGAACCTCGTAGTTTTGTGAAGTTTGATGCCCTCCAGTATCATAAACCATCACTATAAAGTCCAATGCAAAAGCCAAATCCAATTTCAAAAAGATAAATCAGTTGGTTGAGCATTAAATCCTACAACAGGCATAACAATCTACGGCTATTAGCATAACATAAGCCTCTATGCCCAAGCACTCTACGATAATGTAAATATTGTAAGGCCATGATCAACAAGCTCTTCCAAATGTCAAAAATCCACGCAGTGATTTAACAATCTGGAAAATGAGACTATCAAGCCTTTAAACTCTTCTAAGCAGTAATATGCTTAAGAGCCCCATTACAAACATTCACGACACATAAAGGAAAGAGTTGCAAAATAGAAGCTATTATGTGTGCATCACTACAGTTTAAGACTAGTAATATGGATCACTAATGTGAAGATTGCAAGGCCATTATCAACGAGCTTTTCCAAATGTCAAAAAGCCACGCAGTCATTCAACAATTCGTAAAATGAGACTATCAAGCCTTTAAAATCTTCTAAGCAGTAATATGCTTAAGATCCCTACCACAAACATTCACGGCACATAAAGGCAAGAGTTGAAAAATAGAAGCTCATATGTGTGCACCACTACAGTTTAAGACTAGTAATATGGATCACTAATGTGAAGATTGCAAGGCCATCATCAACGAGCTTTTCCAAATGTCAAAAATTCACGCGGTGATTTAACAATCTGGAAAATGAGGCTATCAAACCTTTAAAATATTCTAAGCAGTAATATGCTTAAGAGCCCTACCACAAACATTCATAGCACATAAAGGAAAGAGTTGCAAAATAGAAGCCACTTTGTGTGCACCACCACAGTTTAAGACTAGTAATATGGAGTTTCATAGAGCTACCATGGAAATTGAATACACACACACACACAGGCCGCAAGTCGTATTGGCGGCATGGTTCGAAGACAGACGGCTAGTTGAGCTACAACATAATTCAATAATAGGAGTTTTTGCAGGGTTGGAATCAATAAACAGAGGTTCTGCATTTACTTGCAGAGATGGAAATATGAGTAGGAATAAAGTTACTCGGTAATTTAATTTATCTGATCAGTAGGAACTATTTTTCCACCACTCTACGATAAATAATATAGCGTAGCATCCTATGTTAACACCTTTATAGAGAAATTCACTAATGTGAAGATTGCAAGGTCATCATCAACGAGCTCTTCCAAATGTCAAAAAGCCACATAGTGATTTAACAATCTAGGAAATGAGGCTATCGAGCCTTTAAAATAATCTAAGCAGTAATATGCTTAAGAGCCCTACCACAAACATTCACGGCATCGACTATTATCATAGCAGAATCCTCTATGCAAAGATCCTGAAACCCTACTCAGCAAAAGATTTCTTTTGAAAGGAAACAAAACCCGGGCAAAAGATTTCTTTTGAAAGGAAACGAAAGTAGAAAACTTGTTAACAATCTGGGAAATGAGGTTATCAAGCCTTTAAAATATTCTAAGCAGTAATATGCTTAAGAGCCCTACCAAAAACATTCACGGCACCGGATATTAGCATAGAAGAAGCCTCTATGCAAAGATCCAGACACCCTACTCAGCAAAAGATTTCTTTTGAAAGGAAACGAAACTAGAAAACCTGTTAACAATCTGGGAAATGAGGCTATCAAGCCTTCAAAATATTCTAAGCAGTAATATGCTTAAGAGCCCTACCAAAAACATTCACGGCACCGACTATTAGCATAGAAGAAGCCTCTATGAAAAGATCCTGACACCCTACTCAGCAAAAGATTTCTTTTGAAAGGAAAAAAACCTGGGCTTATGGACCCCCAAATATAAAATAATGGCATATTTGATACATTTCAGCATGGATTTTCTAAACACTAAAATAACCACAGAACTCGGAAAAAAAACAACGCAGAACCTAGGAAACAATCCTGGATTTGGTTTGGCAACAATAGGCAGAGGTTGCAGGTCCCAATCATTCTCCCTAGAAGAATGATATACTTGACAACGTAGGTATGTTTCACACATTGCAATCTCAATTATCCATGGTCGACCAGTTCCTCCATAAACGTACTTGAGCAATGCCGTAGGGAAAAAGTGCCTGAGCAATGTTGTTGCCATCGCTATTGGAATAATGTTGTCGTCTGTTTTCTCGCCAAGAAATCTCGCCTCCAGATACTCCTCCCCGTAGATGGTTGTTCAAACCAAACACCAGGAACCACAACCAGCAAAGCAGAGGGGGGAAATAGCCCCCAAGCCCATTTAAACAAGAAACCCAGCAGCATAACCAACACGAACCAGCATTAAACCCCATTCCCACTTCAATAACTCCCCCGACTGCTCCAGAACTACAACTCGCCGAAAAACTCCCGCTCCAGGCACCGGTCGACAGAGCAAAACCAACATCGAGGCTCCATGGCTTTTCATCCATCATCGAACCCGTCTCACAAGGCAACCACGGCATGAACCTGCCCTTGCCCATGAACCTGCCCTCAGCTCCAACTCAAAACCCAAAACGCGAGGTTTAATTGAAATGAACCCTCCCTCGTTCTTCACCCAGCAATTGATGTGATAAACTGTACGCGCAGAGACAAGTGCGGGGGGCACGCGGCGAGCAACATCCCTGCACCAAACTACGAGGCAACAATTTCAAATTCGACTTTGGGAAACCTTGTGAAATTTTTGGCTAGTGGAAAAAATTAACCTGCACCGACAGACTAGTATGCCCAAATCCGTTACAACATGTCACGGACATAATCTAAACTCATGAAATTAAAAAGACAAAATCTATTTAATATAAGAAACGAGAATAATCCTCTAAGTAACTACTGAAAATGAAAATAATCAAACAATACAATTATATAAGATTAAAAAACCCATAAGCACGACACAATAAGCATCCATGTAATCTATGAGAGTTTTGTTTAATATACACATTTTATCATCCTCAGAAGAAGGTTACAAAATTGGGTTGTGAACATAGAGCAATGAGATAACATATGATAAAAGCTTGTGAGAGAGGTGTTGATGCTTAGTATCGCATCCATGTATAAATGGAATAAAATTACATGTTTATACGAGAGGCATGATAATGTGTTTGATGATTTTGTGATTTTTTTTTAAGCAAACATGATAATTGTGAGCTTGAGGAAAGGCTTTAGAACTTTGTAGTGTGTAATCCCTTCTAGTGAGAGTGACATTGTTATTATATAGATGAGATTAATTAATGCTATATCTTTCCTAGCTTACCTAGCAAAGCACATTACAGATATCTAATGTTACAAAACATCATACAGTAACGCTTCTTTTAAAGGGTTTATATTGGTATTTTCTGCAGAGCATATTCATCACGAGCACATTGTTCATTGGAAGATGAAGCGATGACTGATTTCCAGTCAGGCGAGAGCAGATTTGGTGTGGCATTTTCATCACATATATAGTTCATTTTTAGTTATATGAGATGATTTCCAAAAAGGAAAGGGCAAACTTGGTGTAAACAGTCATAGCAACCATGAACAGAGTAATAAAACTCGGAGCTTACAAAACAATATAGGGCAACATAATAAGCAAAATCACGAGTATTATAGGGAGTAATTTATCGTTATTCCCAGCAGATTATGTATGAGACTTGAACCCAGCACTTCAAAGCATGACATGTTGACGAAGTCAAGGTGGAATATATGGGTATAATGGAAGTCTGTAGTCTATAGAATACCACATCGGTAGCTGGGTTTTGCATATCCCAACTATGATCAAACCCATATCTCCCAACTAAACTCAAACCCATATGATAAAAGAAATTGAGAAGTGCCTGTTGTTGATGAGATCCTTTTAAAGGCTGCAAATGAAAGTCATAGATATACGTTGGGCTAATCCAAAGTGGAGTTGAAGAATCCTTTCCAGCACAGTAAGGTGGGATTTCAAATCTTCCACTAATTTCAGAGTCAATCTTACACTCATATTCAAAAGAAGAAAATTGAACAAAGCTGTTCATAGCAACTACCTTAGACCACTCGGCCAAACTGTCACATATGAAATTTCGTTTTATCATAATTTCTGCGTAGCCATTATTGTAATATTTGCAGAACATAGAAAACAACACACTACTTTGCAGTTTGCATTCACAAGCTAGCGCAAGAAAAAAAGTTCCACAAACATCCACAGATTAGAATATGCTTGGTTTCAACTCTTGCTTCTTTTATCACAATCAATAACTTTATTCTCTGCACTAAGACATTCACAAATCGAAATTTAGCACGTTTCTTGATATGCTTTTATCAGTTACCCATTCCTAGACATGAATCCATAAAATTCAAAGGCAAAATGACATAAGCAGACCATAGCCTTTGTACAGACCAGGGAAGAACGGTGACAGAGCGCAAGAAGTTAGGAAGCATGCTGATAAATCTTTAATGGTTCTTCCCGTTGGAATGTGATAATTAGGATCCCTGAATTCCATAACCACAACACTGCTTACAGGTCAATGAACTAATAGCAAGAAGGAAAGAAGTAGCAGTGGTTTTGATAAACAATTCAAAAACTTATCCAGCTTGCTAGGCAAAGAGTTACCCTTTTTAAAGGCATCAGTTCAGTAAAAAAATCATTGATCTGAGAGCAAATGGTGGCAATAAAATTAGAGTTTTATTTCCAAACAATGTTTCATAAAGCAATTTAAGTGAACTTGTACTCGGTCTTGCACCGACAAACTGAAATTTACAGAATATTAAAAAATGTGATGCGATAATTTTTAAATAAATATATGGTAACTTCCAACAATTTAACAATGAAGAATCTACACAGTTTCAAAAAGGTAATGACAGCTGTGGGATTTGAACCCACGCCCTTTCGGACCAGAGCCTAAATCTGGCGCCTTAGACCACTCGGCCAAACTGTCACTTTTTAATTGACCCCGAATCCCGAGCCTAAATCTGGTGCCTTAGACAACTTGGTCAAACTGTCACTTTGTAATTAAACCCTCGGTGAAAATTTAATCCCTCGAGTATGATAGACATAATTTTGTTATATCACAATAGACATAATTTTGTTATATCACAAAATAAATACCAACTTACTTTTTTTTCGTGCGCAATAAACAGGCGTAAAAATTGAACTCCGAAAACGGCAATTACTATTTTTTTCGTGCGCAATAAACAGGCGTAAAAATTGAACTCCGAAGACGGCAATGGAGATGCGGGGTATCGAACCCCGTACCTCTCGCATGCAAAGCGAGCGCTCTACCATGTGAGCTACATCCCCAATTGTTTTGAATGAAAATCTGTGCATTTTAGTTACTGTCTATTTACAAAGAGCTTAGGCTTTATCATCATATGTTAGAATCTCATATGCCAATCTTCCATGAACAAAACTTCATAAAATATAATAGTTTTCAGTAACTGAAGTGGGATATCTTTCAGGGCGTAAGCAATCAATGATCCTACAGAGCCCAAACAAAGTATAGAATGAAAGGCTAATCAATAACATTTCCTTTGATTTTGTAAAAATATAAGATCGCTGCATTCAGAAACAGAAGGACATCAACTTTCTAACTACATGTCGTAAGTGTCAATCACTACCTTCAAGTGACTCCAAGAAGATGGTCAGAAATAAGAAATAAATTCATGAAGTCTAATCGCAGAGGATCTTAAATCAATTGCAGTTTGTACCCATCGAGTTGAATAGAAGTGGATAATTGCCATATTTTAGAAATTGATATCGGGAGTAATTGTTACATAAGGAGACATCTAAAAGACCTTAACTTCGCCTTCATGCAACATCATTAGTGGGATAAGAAAATATATACTTCATATTTAAAACACCTCAGACAAGGACCAGGGTTTGGCCTTGTATTTCCGCAAATGGTCGCTTGGCAGAGTGGTGACCAGTGCATGAATTCACTGCAATAATTATGGACTATTTATCTTACACAAGAGAAGATAAAAAGGCTGCTACGAAAACCTAAAAACTCAAAACCAAAAGCACGAGTTGAAAAACTCAAAAACGCTGCTTACCCACAACCCATGTCATAAGCAATGCAAGCCAGGCTCCCTCTGTAGATCCAGACATGAAGCTGATAAAAATCTGTGTAAATCTCTGCCATAGCGTTGTTGAAAACGCTGACACCTTTCGATACCCTCCACCCATCACACATAGATTTATCAAGAAGCACAATGCGCAATTACTGAAGCTAATGGATGGTCAACCCTTGCAAAAATCTCGGAGCTTATAGATATCCAAATAAGCTTCGAGATGGAAGCCGCAACAGAAGTAGATGTCAGTGCCAGCACTCTTAACCCACAGCCTCTGTCATTCATTAGCGGCTATGGCGAATCACTGTCCTATTCGTCTGGAAGGGCTTGATGTGAATCTTCTCAGCAAAGTCACAGAGAGGCATCGTCATCATAGCTCCAGAGATCACATTCGGTATCACTGCCTCTGTCAGGGCTTGATGTGAAAAGTCACAGAGAGGCATCGTTGTCATTGCTCCAGAGATCACTGCAGCGAAATCGATTGACGACCGTTAGGAGGGACGAGAATGAGGCTCGGTACAAATCAGGGTAGATTTTACCTCATACAAAACATCACGGGTCGCTACTGCAACCAAAATGGGGCTCTTCTCGATCCATGTAGAGGTTGCCAAAGGAGTAATAAACCCAGGGTAAACCCCAAGCGTAAGCAGATAATGTTCTCAAATCGCCACCAATTTATCAAAAAGAAACGAGAGCAATAAACAGGCGTAGAAATGGAAACTCTGAAAACGGCAAGCGTAAAAATGGAAACTCTGAAAACGGCAAATGGAGATGCGGGGTATCGAACCCCGTACCTCTCGCATGCAAAGCGAGCGCTCTACCATGTGAGGGACATCCCCTACGATTTTAAACACCCTGTACAGTTATGATACCTGTAAATTCCAGAAAGCTTAGGCTTTCTCATTATCTGTTTAGAATCATGCAAGGGAAGGAACCATATGACCTTACCATTTTCGACTAAGGCGTGCTCAATACCAAGTTATTCATCACAGGGTATGGTTTTAAGTGAAGTAGGATAGGGTTTCAAGGGCAAAAGCAATCAATTATAAAATATTGTCCATAATTGCTAATCAATAATTGTTTTAAGTGAAGTAGTATAGGCTTTCAGGGCAAAAGTAATCAATTATAAAACATTGTCCATCATTGCTAATCAATAATTGCCATATTTTAAAAATCAATTTGGGTAGTTATTATTACATTAGAAGACATCTAGAACACCTTGATTTCGCATTCACACAACATCATTAGTGAGATAAAAAAAGACCACAGATGAGAAACAGGGTTTGGTCTCTTGGCAGAGTGGTGACCAGTGCATGAATTCCTATGTGAAATAAAATAATTATATATTATTTATCTTCACACAAGATAACATCCATTAAACTACTGCAAGCGAAATTTAACCCAATAACTCAAAACCAAAAGCACGAGTTGAAAAACTCAAAAAGGCTGCTTACCCACAACCCATGCCATATGCATTGCAATCCGAGCTCTCTCTGCAGATCCACACATGAAACTGATAATAATCTGTGCAAATCCCAGCCACAGTGTTGTTGAAAATGCTGATCAACTCAAAAGCTAAAAGAACATAATCTCTCACTCTGCGCACAGATTCCTTGCGATACCTTCCACCCATCACACACAGCTTTATCCAGAAGCATAATGCGCGATTACAGAAGCTAAAGAATGGTTAACCCTTACAAAAATCCGGGAGCTTATCAATTTCCAAATAAAGATTCAGCAGCAACAACAAATACCTCCGTAAAATCGCCAGAACCGCCATCATATATATCTCCCGCCCTCACTGGGGTCATGTGAAACATCGCCCTCCCTTGTAACAGAACACAGACGGCATATTTATTTCAGTGTATAACCCAGCATTCTGCTCCTGATGCGCCAGCGCTGAGTCGCCTGTATTCCACCCCGCGTCAGAGCTCGGACAAAGGAAATCAATACGACAGATAGAGCCGAAGAGTTGGATAAGGACCGACACTGCTCCATTGCCAATGCCATTAGACTACAAGAAATCAACGTTTGGCCTTAAGGAACAACCGTTTTCATTTCCATGGAAAGGAAACAAAGTACTTTCAAACCCCAGTCCTTGAGGTGTTTAAATTGCAGAAATGGGTTTGAGTAGAAAGCTGGTAAAGAAGCTTATAAAGAAAGCCATTACCACCTTTGGAGCAATGGCTTTCAGATCTGAAGGCCAAGAGACATGCATGCTCACTTGAAAGAAGAGATGGCCAAGTTGTTTGATAGCAGCCTGATCCGCAGGTGAAGTCGAAGCTTTAGCAGAAGCAGAAGTGGAAGCCGCAACTGAAGTAGATGTGAGTGCCTGTACTCTTAACCCACAGCCTCTGTTATTCATTAATGGCTATGGCGAATCACTGTCCTATTCGTCTGGAAAGGCTTGATGTGAATCTTCTCAGCAAAGTCACAGAGAGGCACCGTCGACATTAAAAATGAACATTTGTAGTACTTACAGTTAACCCCAGGCGTAGGCGAGACTATGGATCGTCACGAGACTAACATTTGTAGTACTTACAGTTAACCCCAGGCGTAGGCGAGACTATGGATCGTCACGAGACTAACATTTGTAGTACTTACAGTTAACCCCAGGCGTAGGCGAGACTATGGATCGTCACGAGACTATGGATCGTCACAATTTTTGAAGAATTAAAATGGCAGCAGTGGGATTTGAACCCACGCCCTTTCGGACCAGAGACTAAATCTGGCGCCTCTGTTGAAGAATTAAAATGACATCACAATTTTTGAAGAATTAAAATGGCAGCAGTGGGATTTGAACCCACGCCCTTTCGGACCAGAGACTAAATCTGGCGCCTCTGTTGAAGAATTAAAATGACAGCCGGGGGATTTGAACCCACGCCCTTTTGGACCAGAGACTAAATATGGCGCCTTAGACCACTCGGCCAAACTGTCACATTATTTGTATCAAAGGATTTCAGACATAATATTCAATAAATCGTTTTGGAGAGTAATACACAGCCGTAGAAAATGGAACTTCTTGAAAACGACAGGGGTAAGAAATGAAACTTCTTGAAAATGATGATGGAGATGCGGGGTATCGAACCCCGTACCTCTCGCATGCAAAACGAGCGCTCTACCATGTGAGCTACATCCCCATGCTTAAAGTGAAAATCTGTGCAGGTTTTATACCGTCACTTTATGAAGAGCTTAGTCTTTATCATCATCTTAGAATGACATAAAAGATTTGAAGGGATCCATATGAGCTTACAATTCTCGACTGAGGCGTGCTCAATAACAAGTTATTCATGACAGGGTATGGCTTAAAATACCATAAAATTGCACAAAATATAATTTATAATTGTTTTAAGTGAAGTGGGATAGGGTTTAAGGGCAAAACCAATCATTGATTCTACATAGTTCAAACAAAATAATGGACCTTTGCTTTGATTTTGTAGAAAGATAAGATCGTTATATATTCCAAAGCCGAAAGGTATGAGATTTCTTAACTACATGTGGTGATTGTCAGACACTACCAGTCCATGAAGATGGTCAGAAATAAGACATGAATTCATGAAAGTCAAGTTGTAGAGGATCTTAATTCAATTGCAATACGGTAGCCATCAACAGAAGTCCATAATTGTCATATTTTAGATATTGATATATCATAAGAAGACATCTAGAACACCACCATCATTAGTGGGATTATAACAAAATCCTTCATATTTAAAACACCACATATGAGGAACAATGTTTGGCCACGTAGTTTTGATTATTATTGGTTTTATTGGTTATATAGAGTATTATTAGTTATGACCATTTAGAGTATTATTGGTTATGTAGTCTTAGAAGTACTTTGTTAGCTTTGGTTAAAATCATGTAGTACTTTGTGGTCATTTTTTCCAAGCGTGATAAATTTCAAATTAACATCTAAACACACTAGATCATTGGATCTCACCAGGTGCTTAACAGATCCTAGGGATTAAGAAGTATTTATGTCAATCATTTCATTTTGATCTCCAACATGGGTAGATATAGATACATACCAAGGGACGATCCCAGTTATTCGACTATTTTACTTGAATAAGATAATCAATTAATTTACTCTTAATCAATGCACCAAGAAGCAGCCCACTAGTTGAAAAGAAAAGATTTTATCATTGTATATATGCAGCCACGAACTGAAACAATCCAACAGTTGAAAATATGGTATCATTGTATATGCAGCCACATCAATGTGTACAAATTTTGAGGCCCAATGAGGGTCTTATTATTCTACTCATAAAAACAAACTAAAAAACAGTAGCGAGCATCGAACTTGGTACATGTAGGTTAGGTGCAGGTGCTAACAGGAGTAAAGCCTATTCTTTTTCCATCTTGATCAAAAGAAATAGTGTAACCCTATTGTTGGAGAGCTCCTATGATGTTTAAATTGTTGCTTTCCGTGGGTTGAAACTCCAAGCAAATAGCCTCGTCTGATATTGATGTGAAAATTCCATTTCGATTGATGGGGAGTTTGAGGCCATCCTGGAAATCAAATGTTACTAGTGGAATTTGTAGCTTTGCAATGTCTCTGAAGTAGCTGAAACACGTGTCCTTCACTCGAGAGAGTTTGTAGGTTATGTAGAGAAAGTAACCATTCCTATCAAAATGAATGAATGAGCTTTTAGAAAAAATTATTAAAAGAGTCTCTTAATAACATATAACAATGCATCAAGAAAGCCATTTGAACTTAAATGATGACCTAGGTGTATGACACCTTTATAAACCTTGTTCCTTATTCTTTGTTCTTGTGATACTTGTGCTTTGGTCTTTCGACATTCATAAACTTGGAAGAACAACCCAAAAATGATGATCGAGTAAAATGGCCACAAAATCACAAATGATAATGCAAGCTTTTTAAATTTGACTACTAATTGGATGCTTATTCCAATCCACTTTAATTGTATTAATTATATCATTTTATATAACTTTTTTTTTAACATTGAAAAATAACATTTCCATGTGGATTTAAGAGGGGTGAGGCCAATCTGCTTTAGTTATATGAAATATATCATTTTTTATGGCTTTCTTTTTGTAACTTTGAAAAACAAGTAATAGTTTATAGGTAATTTAATTAATAATTATATATAGTCTAAAAGTAAAAATAGAAATAGTTTTAAAATAATAATTTAAAAATGTTTTAATATAATAATTTAAAAATATATTAGCTCTCCCTGCAGTGAATAGTTTTTTATAAAGTTAGAAATAATGTGAACAACCGTAAAAATTTATAAATCATATACACAATTTCAAAGAATGGGTATGATGCATAAATAATAAAAATCAATCAAACATTATAACTATGATCCCTAATGTCCACACATTTAGTAAAATATTTGAGCTAGCTGCCGTTCAAAGGCAGTAATGGCTGTTAGTGAAGCTTTCTATATCATCTTGCTATAGAGACCACATAACCTACATCAGATTTGTCAAAACGAATACGTCATTTCCCAATTATGTTGCGTGTGTATTGAGACAACTTGTTTTAAAGAAATTTTTAAGATTCTTGTGATTTTCTTTTAGGCTGTGCTTCTTTATGATGCAGGAATTGACAAAAACCATTGGAAAGAGAGAAAAATCTCATTTATAAATCAAGACTTTTCTTTAATCTGATTGAATTTATTAATAATTTCAAAGGCAGAAACTGCGCAATGAAATTTTGTTTTAGTGAAAAAGACAACGTCAGAGCGTCAAATAAATTCGATGGTTAATTCAGACCATTTTCATTTGGCACGAAGTTTGATACGACAGTGTGTTGTGTTTTGATAGGTTGCGAATATTTTAATCGGACCATATATCGGCCGTAAATTGTATACCCTATCTACCATTCACATGGCGTTAGTTTTATAGGTTGACAACCGTGATTAGTTTGCCGTAAAGTTCTTCTAGCTTTCACACCGTACCATCATGGCTTTCTTTTTCATTTTTCACAATACTATACAGGTGTTTCAATTGGATTTTTTATAAATTTTAATTTTTTAATTTCAAAAAAGCCACATCCCAGGCAGGGCTTATTAGTCAAATCAAGCCTGCTAGCCAACCAAAAATAAGAATAGCCAATAAAAAATAAGGATTATATAATTTATAAAATTTAAAATATAAATTTTTATTTGTTTTAAAATCAATTTAATAATTAAAATTCATAAAACTATAGACAACTATATAAAAATTTAGAATGGAAATTTGTAAATTAATAAAAAGTGAAATCCAAACTAATTGTTATATACTTGCCGAAGACAGGTATAATAACATTTCCATGTGAATTTAAGAGAAGTGAGAATTTTACTCTAGTGACTTCCTCTACTTACATAAAATATAACTTTGTTGGCAATTTAATTGTAATTGTTATTTAATTGTAGTTGTGGTACTGCATGTGGAATGAAATATGAGCCATCCTTCACATGCTTGCTTTACACGTTTATAATAAGATACATTCATTATTCAACAATAATAAATTTGTATACCATATAAAATTCCCAGATGGTTAGATAAATCGGCCCTCCCTATGCTATGAGGGTAGGTTAGATGAATCTTCCATATCTACGAAAGTGATATGGATCATGATCATATTTAATCAATTTATTACAAATAACCTATACAGTTATGTCATTGGTGAAACAAATCGTTAATGGCCACTTATAGGTTAGACAAAAATGAGTGTGGTTGTTAAACGATGGTGGGTTCAATATTCAACCTAATCTGCTATCGATACAATCGACATAGACATTGTAGGTGGCGGAGGGGTTTGATTCTTTGTTTTTAAGATATCATTTTATCTTTTTAAGTGGATACATGTAAAAAAAATAATAATAAAATAATCACTTAAATTTGAGTAGAAGTGATTTAAAAGATCAATTTCATGTCTTTTTATTTGTCTTTCTCTTCACTTGGAGTTATTGCCAATGCATTCTGTATAAAAACGGTGGAAGCGAGGAAACTCGCTCAGCGTTAAACACTTAGTTGTATGGTTCAAATGAATATACAATTGGTGTCGACATATATAAGTCCATAGCGATTGTAAGCGTCTTCATTTAATAAAATAAATGCAAAACAAAAAACGAAATTTAACTTCTATGTGCCATAATTTGCAATGGAATTAGCTACAACATAGAATCCATATTGTGTTGCCATGGGGCTCTACAAAGAATAATGGGTGTTGACATGTCCATGCCTATGCACTGCACTCAAATTAAATTGAAATGAGATTAATAGAGCTTGGTTTCAAGGATTCATTTTCGGATGCGGCTTGCTTTTGCATGGAAATGTTTAAAACTTTGTTTAACCAAGTAAGGGAATGTGATTTTGTATTGTTGACCATATTTTTATAGGATTTAGATTAACCTGTATTTTTTTATCATTAATATTATAGAATCTAGAAAGGAGGTTCTAGTGAGGCTTAGTTTAACTTTTGAGAATTCAACTACACGTTCATTAATTATTAATATAAGAGTGTAACGAGAATAACAATAAAGTCCCATACAATTAACTTCACCATCACAACACAAGCACCACATTCACAAATCTGTATATATTGACCAATTTGTGATTGTCGTCCCACTTAATCTTTTAATAATGATTGAAATCACACACATTACTTAATCAAGATTAAAAAATATTACATTGAAGCCATAAGCTTAAGTACTTCCTATTAAATTATATTTTTATGTTGTTATATTATATGTTATGTTTCAAATTTAAGATATATTTCAAGTTGCTTACAATGAAAAATGAATCTTACTTTAACGGGCATACATGTTAAAATTTTCTAAAATATAAAATTTGCATGTTTTTGTATTTATGAGTTGTCTACTTCCTTAATTTTTTCATATAAATAAGTATAAACTCAAACCCTACGAGCAATAACTCAAACACTAAACACATAAACCTACAAATATTGAAGTTACACACATTACTGAATCAACATTAAAAAAATTAGTGCATTGAGGCCATGAACCCATACATACTATTAAACTATATTTTCAAGTTGTTATAACATATGTTATGTTTCAAATTTAAGATATGTTTCAAGTTACTTACGATAAAGAATGGATATTATTTTAAAATTTTAAATGGATATATATATTTATGAGATGTCTACTTTATTTTAGTTATATAATCTTTTATTTTACATTTTTTTCAAATACTAAATCATATTCAAATATTACTATAATATATAATAAAGAATCAATGGATAAAAGAATAAATATTCTATTCATGTACCTAAATGGCAATAGAAATGGAATTCAAAATATGGCCCATGAGAGTCTTGGCAGAGAAAGCTATAGACACATAAAATGAAACTGTAATATCTTCAAAACATAAACACTTACATTAGTAAAAGCAAAAAGGATATCAACTATTCTATGCATTTACACCTTGTTTACAAGGAAACAATGTTTTTTGCAATTGCTTATTGGAAACAATATTGTTTTTTTAGTAAAAGTGCTGAAACAATATTTGCAGCAATTGCGTCCTAGTAACAATATTGTTTTTCAATAAAAATTATAAATTTATTAAAAGAATGAGCAAAGCTTTAGAGTAGCAAGCAAAGGCAATATGAGCATAAGAAATCAATGTAATAAACACATCTAAATAAAATAAAATTGTAACAGTGAATAGAACTTACTAGGTGAATGACATTACAAGAGAAACGGACTTGAAGAGATTGAATATGCATATTGTCAAATGTGCATATTAAAAATTAAATTAAACAAAATTATTGTCTTCAACAATGTACAAAACTTTCTATTCATAATGTTAGTTCCCCAAAACAAAATTATTGTCTTCAAAGATGTAAAAAACTCTCTACTCACAATGTTGGTTCCCCAAAACATAACACTAATAATAGCAACCAAATTAAACTGTAATCCAACCTTTCTTTCCTTACTTTCACTTTCTTTTTCTACAAAATCTCCTTGATATCTTGGCAAAGATGATCATTTTCTCACTTTATTTCTCTACAAAATGTCTTTTATATCTTGGCAAAGATATAAAAGATGATCATTTTCACATGGAAGTAGTCTTCCACTACTATCCAATTATGGATTGAGTTAATTTTTGCACATTTTTCCTGACAAGTCCATTCAAATGTTTTAAAAACTTGAGGTTAATTCTATTATCTGCACTCTCAAAACTTGTGTTACCAGAAATGTAATGGCTGGAGTCGTTTCTTTGCAAAAACGGCCTAGAAACGAAAACCTGACGGGAAACGTCGTTTTCTACGGCCGTTCCCGTTTTTAATAGCCATAAACTGTTTCTTATGAAACGAACATCATTTCTTAGGGTTGTTTCTTTGGCAACAACAAAAAACTTCTTGAACGATCCCTTGCCTGGGTAGTAGCAGTCAAAGTTAATAATTAAATTGTTAAATTTTCATTTTTTTTACCATAATATGAAGGAAAAGGCTTGGCAAGGGTTAAGTTTAATAACAATTATTGATTTTGTCAATTGGGTCGTGTTTTCTAGGGGTTTTAGTTACATAAAATTTTATTATTTTTAATTTATTTAATATAAGTTTATGAAGTTTTCACATCAGGTTTAGTTATATACTAATTATACCAGTAGCATCATTTTAAATAGGTAAAGAGGTTTTAATTATACTAGTAGCATAATTTTAAATAGGTAAAGAGGTTTTAGAATATTTAATTGGGGTAATTGGAGATGAATATAAAAGATAAAATAAGCAAAAAAAATTGTATTGCTTTTTAGTATTTTTTAATTTAATTATTTGATTTTTTCATCCTTTGTAATTAAGAGGGGTTTAGATATAAATTGATGTAAGTCAATATTACAAAACAAATTGTGATCCATTTCTACATCTAGGCCTAATTTTTATCACTAAATCTATTAAAAGAGTTTATGCAGTAATCTTCAGCTCTTTTTCATTTTCAATATTAATGTTTTTCTCTCTCCTTGTTTCTTGTGTGTGAAACCTCTAGACTACATTTCTTGTATTGTTCTCGTTTCTCATTTCTCGTTTCTGGTAACATAGCTCAAAACCCACTCTCCAACTTGAGTTTTAAATTTTTTCCATGAGTAAAGGGCTCCAAAAGGTTGCTTCTGTTACAAAGACAGATTCACAATTAGCATAAAGAAAACAACACACTTGCATTCACAAGATACACAAGACAAAAGATTAAAATCCTAGTGCCAAGTTGCATCAACGAGGAATCTGCAACACAAATTAGAGACACCAGTTGTTGTTGATCAATACTCTACAAACATCCACAGAATTCCCGACATTTTGTAGGTAGTAAGCCTCAAAGGAGGAATAGTAATATTAAGAGTATCCTTGCTTTCAACTCTTGCTTCTTCATCATAATCAATAAATTTATTCTTTGCACTAAAACATTCACGATTTATCACTTTTCTTGATGCTCTTATCAGTTACCCATTGCTTAGACATGAATCCATAAAGTTCAAAGGAAAAATGTCATAAGCATACCATAGGCTCTTTTACAAACCTTGAAAGAACAGTGATAGAGTGTGAGAAGTTTGGAAGCATGCAAATAAACCTTTATCGGTCTTCATGTTGGAATGTGATAATTAGGATACCTAAATTCCATGACCAAAACGCTGCTTACAGGTCAATGAACTTATTAAAAAATGAAAGAAATAGCAGTTGTTTTACTTTATATTGATAAACAATTAAAAAATTATCATTGATTTGCGCTTCTTAAAGGCATCAACTCAGTACAAGAAATCATTTATCTGAGATCAAATGACGACAGTAAAATTAGAGGTTTCTTTGCAAAAACTATTCCATATTCATTCACAACAAACTTCAAGTTGCAAGGATCTACCTAGAAAGGTTTCCAATCATTTCATTTTAAAAAGGCTTAAAGTAATCGTCACAAGCTACATGTTCTCACAACCTATATTGAAAACTTTAATATGTTAATATTGAAAACGAAAATCAGGCTCGGTACAAAACAGGGTAGATTTTAACCAATAAAAATCTTCACGAATCGCTACTGCAAACAGAATGCGGCTCTTCTCAATTCATGTAGAGGTTGCCAAAGGATTTGGCAAATGCATGTCTAGATCACTTCATCGACTCGCATTATATCAACATTATGCACACAAACATAAGCATTGCAAGCTATTGAAGTGAACTTGTACTTTACCATGCACCGGACAAACTGAAATTTACAGAATATTAGAATGTGATGGATTTTTAAATTAATCTAAGTTAACATTGAAGATTGATTTCAACAATTTAAAAATAAAGAATTTTTTCTAGTTGATATAATTTTTTCATGGATGACTGCATAAATCTTAACTTGTTGAGAAGGACTATTAATAGGAGTTGTTTAGACTTTTGGACTGGCTAGCAGAGTATTTTTTTGGGATGCATAACACTATAAATGAGTATGTACTTGGTTAAATTTGTTAAGATTAAATATGCTAAGACAAAAAATATCAACATGGCATTTCATTTCACAACAATAGCATATACAGGATCACTGAAAGAATGACAAGCACAACATAAACACAAGAGACACGGATTTATCCTGGGAAACCCTCACGGGGTAGAAAACCCAGCAAAGCCTCCTCAATATAGATGACCAGCAAATACAAAGATGTAAACCCTAGACATGAGCTCCTTCTCCTCCATAGAAGATCTCTCCCTCACCTATGTGTTATTCACAAGTGAGTGTAATGTATGTTAAATGAGGAACACACCTCCTTTATTTATACACAACTCTGACTTGTCTTTTACACAAGCCAAGTCGGCCCCAACTTAACCACTTTACATAATGTGACAGGGCCGACCCCACTAGGGTGGTCTAATAACCCTTTGACCCACATAACACATACAGGGCCGACCCCACTAGGGAAGTCTAATAACCCAAGTTACCACGGAGGAATAAACATCTTTGGATACATGACAAAGTCTCATCGGAGGAATGAAACATCTCTAGAATAATAAAGTACAAATATAATATTCTTAGAAGTTACAATATTTCAACACTCCCCCTTAATGAGAAGGATATTATAACAACATTTGCAGGAGCAAGGAGTCATCAACATCATACATGATACATCTATAAATCATTGGAAGCTTTCTCAACATCATCAGTAACTCAACCAGTTACTGGAATATCTTCAGGTCTTCAATACTGGAGTATCAGCATCGTCAGTATTGAGTCTTCACCTTCTGCAGCATTCAATCAGCTACATCATTGTCATCAACTGGATCCTCTCGATCAACATCATCACATCATCAACTGGATCCTCTCGATCAACATCATCACATCATCAACTGGATCCTCTCGATCAACAGCATCATCTCGATCATCTCAATCAACAGCAACATCATCATCTCGATCAACAGCATCATCTGGATCATTTCGATCAACAACAACATCTGGATCATCACGATCAACATCATCATCTCGATCTACAGCATCTAGATCATCTTGATCTACAGCATCTGGATCATCTCGACTCGATCTACAACATCTGGATCATCTCGATCTACAACATCTGGATCATCTCGATCTATGGCATCTGGATCATCTCGACTCGATCTACAGCATCTGGATCATCTCGATCTACAACATCTGGATCATCTCGATCTACAACATCTGGATCATCTCGATCTACAACATCTGGATCATCTCGACTCGATCTATAGCATGTGGATCATCTTGATCTACAGCATCACACATGATCCAATTACGGGATGATCAATCCCTCTCACCTTAAGACACCTCTCATGTCTATGGACGATGAAATCTAGATCTAATTCCTAGGATGATCAACCCTTATCAATTTAAGACAAGTCTCATGTCTATGGACGATGCAATCCAGATCTACTTACAGGATGATCAATCCTGATCCTTTTAAGACAAATCCATGTCTAGGGACGATGCAGTCCTTGATCCATTTAAGACAAATCCATGTCTAGGGACGATGTAGTCCTTGATCCATTTAAGACAAATCCATGTCTAGGGACGATGCAGTCCATGATCCATTTAAGACAAATCCATGTCTAGGGACGATGCAGTCCTTGATCCATTTAAAACAAATCCATGTCTAGGGACGATGCAGTCCTTGATCCATTTAAGACGAATCCATGTCTATGAACGATGCAGTCTGTGATCCATTTAAGATAAATCCATGTCTAGGGACGATGCAGTCCATGATCCATTTAAGACAAATCCATGTCTAGGGATGATGCAATCTCGACCACAGTGCCAGTCCTTTTTCATACTGGATGTGACCTAGATCAGATCTAGGATTTACCACCACAGAGCCAGTCCTTTTTCATACTGGATGTGACCTAGATCAAATCTAGGATTTATCACCACAGAGCTAGTCCTTTTTCATACTAGATGTGACCTAGATCAAATCTAGGATTTATCATGTACATTTTGAACCAAATGTTCAGGGACGATGCAGTCCTATCACGTACATTTTGAACTAAACATTCAGGGATGATGTAGTCCTATCACATACATTTTGAACTAAGCGTTCAGGGATGATGCAGTCCTATCACGTACATTTTGAACTAAACGTTCAGGGACAATGCAGTCCTATCATCAATTTTCAGGGACAGATGTCTACAGGTCTATTCAGGGGACCGAAGTCCAGGGATGATGCAATCCCTCTCGTGCACTAGGGACTTCTTTCTCAGAGACATATGTCTAGGGATCAATTCAGGGGAGCAAAGTCCAGGGATGATGCAATCCCTCTTGTCCACTAGGGACTTCTTTCTCAGAGACATATGTCTACGGATCAATTCAAGGGACCAAAGTCCAGGGATGATGCAATCCCTCTCGTCCACTAGGAACTTCTTTCTCGGAGACATATGTCTACGGATCAATTCAGGGGATCGAAGTCCAGGGATGATGCAATCCCTCCCATCCACTAGGGAGTTATTTCTCAGAGACATATGTCTACGGATCAATTCAGGGGACTGAAGTCCAGGGATGATGCAATCCCTCTCGTAATTAGACCAAGTCTAAGGACCACTCATCGACCTCATCGTCGGTATCACCAATACATGTATCCACATCATCGACCTCACTGTTGGTATCATCAATACATGTATCCACATCATCCACCTTTCTGTCGATGCAGGCAATCTCATCATCAATGACCACATCACTCCCCCTTTCGAGGAGGGTCCTTCTGAACTACACCAAGCTTGTCTCGGAAATACTCAAACTTTGCTCGAGATAGAGGTTTTGGTCAATACATCAACGACTTGTTTGCCAGTGCTCACATACTCGAGCTTGATAGCTCCTTTCTGCACCATATCCCGTATATAAAATTATCGGATCTTTATGTGCTTTGACTTATCATGGAACACTGGATTCTCAATCATCTTGATACAAATATGGTTGTCACACAAGATCACAGTGGGGTCCATCTCTAAGTCAAACAATCCTGATAACAGCTTCCGAATCCATATCGCTTCACAACTAGCAGAGCAAGCAGCTATATATTCTGCTTCAGTTGTGCTGAGAGCCACACTAGACTGCTTACTGCTAAACCATGAGATCATGGCAAATCCCAGACAATAACATCCGCTCGATGTGTTATTCCTATCTGATGCACTTCCTGCCCAATCAACATCTGTGTAGCCATACCATCAGAAGTCATGATCTCCAAGATAACATAGACCAAAATCTATCGTACCCTTTAGGTACCTCATCACATGCTTTGCAGCTATCAAGTGAACTCATCTAGGCTCCACTAGATACTGACTCAAGGTGTTCACCACAAAGCATATATCTGGCCTAGTATTCGTCAGATACATCAATGACCCAATAATCTGTTTGTACAGAGTCACATCCACTAACTCTGATGACTCATCAACTAACAGCTTCAAGTTGGAATCCATGGGAGTGGCCATGGCTTTTGCATTCCAACATATCAAATATTTTCCCTAGTTGAGAAAGATTCCTTCTGGGCCTTGCTATACTTCCAGACCTAGGAAGTAATGAATCAATCTGAGATATTTCATCTCAAATTTTGTAGCTAGCTTCTTCTTGCTTTCCATGATCTATTTCTCATTCCCTGTCATAAATAGATCATCCACATACAGTAATAGTATGACAGGTCATCAGCCATAACCTTAAGATAAAGGTTACGATCAGCTTTACTTTTTGGTAAATCCCAAGCTTGTCAAGAATCTATCAATTCTCCCTCTATGACTAAACATCATTCACTATGACTAAACATCATTCACACTCTGCATTGAGTGATCTTCTACATATCTGTGCCATCTCCCGTCAGATGGGTCTACTAATATGAGCCTCAAGATCATTCAAACTTCTTGCATCCATTTAAGAGAAGAATGTCATCTATATATAGACACCATCTTCAACCTTGTAGCAAAGGTTGAAATCTGCACCACCCATGGTGATCATTAATCTCATCAAATGACTATCAATCCTGGGTGCCCATACAGAGCTTTCTTCAATTACACCATTAAGAGAATGGTCTTATCAAGCCACTTGGAGCAAACATCTCGTCATGATCCTCTTCCTTTTTCTAAGAGAATCTTCTAGCCACGAGCCTTCTATAGTATGTTTGATTTGTAAGTCTTCTTGTTGAACATCCATCACTCATTCTTTGGAATAGGTGTTCATCATCATAGCACATCTTTTCTACAAATCAGAGTTAATCACATGATTAGTAATACTTCATAATCATCAAATTATGATAACCTACTATGCATACTGATATGATTCACATAGTCATGCAACTATCTTGACCAATATTTTGGCACAACACTTTTCCATATCTTGTATGCATACAATGGCTATCTAGATGCCTTCCATCTCTACCAAAACATACTATCAAGAGCGTGCACAGCTCTTAGCATATCAACAAAGAGGTTTCATTCTAGATAAACAACAATGGAATGTTTGTCCAATCTTACCCATCATATGCATATTAGTAGTATATTGTTCAATGCTATATGAATGCTTACACTATGCATGATATATTCTAGGAATACAAATATGCATACAAGCATTATCATTTACTATTTCAGAGATTCAAATAACAACTCAAATACTTATCTTTTATGTTGAGTGGTTGTCTCCCGCTTGATCTCTATATGTCTTTGAACTTCTATTCATTCTGTACCACTATGCATGCTTAAGTGTGCACTAGTGTCATCTTCATGATCTCATACATAAACATACATTCATTAGTATAATCTCAATACTATCAAAACATTTTGTATGGTCATGATCATTTCATACACACGTATACTTACCTAAGATCCTATCACAAGGTAGGATTCTCACTTCATATAGGAAAAACATACCTGGATTATCATGCATGGTTATGTCTTAACATACCCAAACAATATCTTCTTTTGTTCTCTTCAATGATTTCGAGACCTTGTGCTAGAACCTGCATATCTCATAGGTTAAGCATAGTAGAACAAAGTCATACATACCTCGTAAGTAGAGCTTCTTATGTGATCAAAGATTATGGATGAGTCTTTGTCTTCATGTCATCATGGTCATAGAACTTGATTTGTCTTTCTTGATGTACCTGTATCTTGTTAGTAGATAACATCATCCTCATACAACACCACAAGTGCATTAGTACAATCATAGGTGTCATAACCTTAATCAATGAATGCCTTCTATCATTCACATGCATTCATTATCAAACAATCATAATTGTACTAATCTCAATAACATGAAGACAAACATATCATAAACTTAACCATGAACAGATTTCAACACATACTTGTATCTCCTCAAGTCATACCTGTTAGGATTGCTTTTAACCCAATCCACTTTGATTTGCTAAAATTGAATCTGGAGTTGGATTAGGGTTTGTCAGAGAAACCCTAAAAATTCAAATTTTGAATTTCAAACTTCTGAATGGATGGAAAGATGTGGCTTGATGAGTTGATCAAGCTGGTATACTTCAATTTTGAAAACTGCAAAATTTGACCCCTCAAAATTGCCTTTGAAACTTCTGGATCTTCTGGACAAGATCCTGAACTAGGGTTTGATGAAGCCCACCCTTTTTCCCAATCAAAAGGTTCTATCCCAAGCTCTAAAATTCGATTTTTCTGAGGAGCTTCTAGCCGTGGTCACAGATTTCAAAAATTCTAACTTTTGCAGAAGCCCTAATTTTCCACCTTTCCGATCAAAATCCCAAACTAGGGTTTGATCAAGCTCGGCCTTCTGCCCAACCAAATTATTCGATATTGGTCTCT
The DNA here is from genome assembly GCA_027924585.1 of Larix kaempferi. Lineage (NCBI taxonomy): Eukaryota > Viridiplantae > Streptophyta > Pinopsida > Pinales > Pinaceae > Larix > Larix kaempferi. Next base: position 3,462,772 of record BSBM01000912.1, on the reverse strand, counting down.
AAATTTTGATTTTGATGAGTATCATTCAGCCGTGGTCTCTGATTCCAAGAATTTCAACTTTCTCTGAAACCCTAATTTCCCACAGTAGTGACGATTCAAGAATAAAGGTGCTCAAAATCCAAATCCATTTTGACAGAAATATGCACCTAATTGTTTCTGGTATAACTCCGAAATTACGAATCCACTGGGTCTGAAATTTTTTCCTGTGGTATCCTGACCTATCCTCTTTCCAAACCCATAGATCTGGCCTCAATTGGATTCTTTGAGAGAGAGTTATGCCAATTTCCGCAACGTGACCTGTTTATGGGATAAAACAGGAGAGCGAACTTGTACGGCGCGCCACGTGTCACTGGTTCAACTTCGACCTCTGAAAAAAGTTACCTGAGAAACTACAGTCTATGCTCTACCTGTCACATTTTACGAAATTTCATTTGGATATTCCTAGCCCAAGTTGTGACCTTTTTTCCTAGGTCACCTGTTTATGACTAAGATCTGGAAGAGGCAGAAACCCTAACTTGTACTGATCATAAATCACAAAGTACAACGAATCTGAGGTTGTCCTTTGGACACAAGGTACATGAGGATGTTATCTACGACTTTTAAAGGTTTCAGATCCTGAACCTTCGCCAAAATGGATTTATAGCGAAAGTGCCACGATGGCTGGTTTTTGCTATATAAAACCCTAACCTTCAAATTGTCGCAAGTGAAGCAAGTGTCGTAAGTGCCATACATTGCCTTCCTTCAGGTTAGCTTTGATACCATGTTAATATTCAATATGCCAAGACAAAAAATATCAGCATTGCATTTCATTTCACAACAATAGCATATACAGGATCACTGAAAGAACAACTAGCACAACATAAACACAAGAGACACAGATTTATCCTTGGAAACCCTCATGGGGTAGAAAACCCAGCAAAGCTTCCTCAATATAGATGAACAGCAAATACAAAGATGTAAACCCTAGGAATGCTCTCCTTCTCCTCCATAGCAGATCTCTCCCTCACCTATGCGTTATTCACAAGTGAGTGTAATGTATGTTAAATGAGGAACACACCTCCTCTATTTATACACAACTTTGACTTGTCTTTTACACAAGCTAGGTCGGCCCCAACCTAACCACTTTACATAATGTGACAGGTCCGACCCCACTAGGGTGGTCTAATAACTCTTTGACCCACATAACACATACAGGGCCGACCCCATTAGGGAAGTCTAATAACCCAAGTTACCACGGAGGAATAAACATCTCTGGATACATGACAAAGTCTCATTGGAGGAATGAAACATCTCCTGAATAATAAAATACAAATATAATATTCTTAGAAGTTACAATATTTCAACAAAATTAACTTTGAGTCTTATTATTTTAATAGTTTTTCTGTGTGGAAAATTTAAAAATGAAGAATCTTCTCATTAAAAAAAATTTAAAAATTTGAAATCATACTCTTTCGGCCAAACTGTAACTTTCTCGTTTGAGAAATACGAATTTACTTCACGAGAGATAAGCAGAAAATTGTGGCATATCGCAAAACCCTAGAAAATGGAACTCTAATAATGGCAATGGAGATGCAGGTTATCGAACCCCGTACCTCTCCAAACTGGTGTGGTTAACCAATTATAGGTGCAGAAACTACCAGAGCCATTTCTGGAAGCTCTAAAACTCTTTTTGTTGTAGGAAATGGCTCCTGCCTGTAATGGTTAATAAAACAAATAGAAGAATAACCTGTCAGAGGGAAAGGAGGATTGGGGGAGGGGCACATGCACATAACCTCTTCGATATGAAGATCTTCTCTCTTACTACCTCGAAGGTGTGGCCTGGATATGGATCTACGTATTCTGCATCATCCCTGAAATAAATTTTCTCCATGACCAGAACGAAAATGGTCTTAATGGGTCCATCAATGTAGGATGCTGGAGATGAAACAATATGAGCACTGTTGTTACAATGAAGAATATTGAACTAAGAGTTGTGGGCTTCTCTATTAGTATCTTTTAATTCTCTTTGCACTTCTTTGGCTTTGTTGCGGAGCTCGCTTGTTTGTTTATCTTATCTGATGATTTTGTCACAACGATACACACCAAAATGCATTGGTCTACTTTATACAAAGTGAAAGGGTTATTATTAAACAAAACACTTTCAAAAAAATCCACTACTGTGAGAGCAGAATGAATGAGAAAGAACTTGAACCAATTAATTTCTCCCTAGCGATTTCACCTCAGAACTTGACCACGTGTTGGTCACATTTTACTTGCTGGGTATTTCAAATGCTTGACTACAAATTTGATTCACCATTAAATTTTCCCAATACAAAATTCCAACACGACTTCTACACAGCGAATTTTCTTGCTTTCCATGTAAGATACAAGTCCATAATTCAAACAAAGCAATTCCAAACCTCTAAACCTCACAAATTTAACACACCTGGATCAATGATTTACTTGCTAGTGATTTCCTCCATTACTCAGTGTTCAATTCACCACTTGGATCTGCTATATCGCTCAACACAAAGAACTAATTATGGGGGCACGCACGATAATGCTCCCCAAATCTATTGCAACGGGAGCAAACAAAAAAAAAACATAGCGAACGCGCACCCTTAAGACCACGTGCGCGCAAATGTTTGGTAAAGTCCCAAACCTCCAAGTAGGCATCCACGTAGGTCTTAAGAGCGCGCACATTTAATGCGCATGCACTATTAGTGCGCCGCGTTAATAATGTGTGCGCACTCACCTTTCGCAATCTCACTGGTTCACCGTTGTCCAAGAACGCTTGATGACCACGTGCACGCACCGATTCATCCACCAACGTCCCCCAATAATCATCTAGGTAAGATTTTTATCCTATAATTACAATTTTTGTTTTTATTTTCAATGGTTTAAGAAAAACATTTCAACAATTTAAAAAAAAAACATTATAAAAATCCAAAAAAATCAAACAATATTGTAACAGATTAATTTTTTTTAATTGCAGTTAATATCTACTCCATCACAATGGCAGAAAACCAAGAGTCAAACCCCCAAACAAACAACCCATTCACAGAAAACCCCGAAGTAAACATTCACCCCAAGGAGAACCCAAGCATGAAATGAGTCTCAAATAAACCAAAATTTACACCAATCAAGAAGCTTGGTTCAAGAACATAGAACAATTAGGGACCCATCGAGACTCTCCCTATCCACATCCCTCGATGACATCATTGCCTCATTTTTTAGTCACTAATTACCCATTTTGTACTACTGGCTGATGACCTAATAAAACTTAGAGTTAAGGTAATGGTATAAAAAAATATCATGGAAACCACATTTCTTGGAGCCATTTTGTGAAGGCCAAATATACTTGTTTTCAACAAGACACTCACTATTTGAGGTGACTAACAAATTTACACGTAACAAGAAAAATTATAGACTTTATCATGTACCCTTTTAAAAAATAACAATCTACACAAAAGGCATGTTTTATTCTTCTTTTAATAGTTTTTCATTAGTGGTCTCAAGGAGAAAATTAGAGCACACATTGCAATGCAACACTCATCTACTTCACTGGAATCCCATTAGAGATCTAAATAAGTTGAGATGGTAACCAATAAGCCAAAATACCCTCATTCACTTCTCGCACTTGCTCACCTTTGGAAACTACCACCAAGCCCTCCACCTCTCAACCCTTGATAATCCAAAAGTTGTTCTTGAAAGAAAAGATAGAACACCAACACCTAAAACTTTTCTATAATTGTGATGAGAGGAATTTTAAAGGGCACATATGTAAAGACAAAAATGATTTCAAATGGATGTATTCCCCCAAGACCACTCAAAAAGATATCCTAATAGAACACACTCCTAAATTGAATTTGAATAGCCAAACCCTCCCACTCAAGAAGAAACAACCTTGCAAGCTCCTTCCGAGGAACCCCAACTTTCTCTCCATGATTAATCTAGATATTTTGCACCCCAGTCTCTAAAGTTAATTGGTTACATAAAGAACCACAATGTGATTATTTTGATTGAGTACAATGGTGGCACCCACAATTTTATTCTTATGAGAGTGGCCAAAGAAACCTATTGTTATGTACATTGCATATCTAATTTTCAAATTATGGTAGTCAATAGTGGTATGATGAAATGTGGAGACCAACGTGAAAATGTGAAACTTCAAACGGGCAAGGATCATCTCAAATCTCACATGTTTTATATTTAAATGAGTGGTTGTGACGGTAGTTCTCGGTGTAGAATGGTTATGCATTTTGGGACCCACCACCATGGATTTCAAGGATTTATATGTGAGATTCACTAAGGATAGGTAGAAACAGAGCCTCAAGGGGATTAAATCCAATTCCTCTAAAATGATTAGCTCTTGCTATATGGAAACGTTATTGGAGAAAGGCTACTCCAACATTACTACACAATTCAATGCCATACAAGTAGTGGAAAAACCCCCACAAGAAATTCACTTTGATTTGTTGTTGGTCTTATATAAACATCAATAGGTATTCAAAACATCCCATGGCTTATCACCTTCATGTGGCGAGCATGAACATGGTATCCCCTTCGTTCTAGAGATTCAACCACCCAATGTGTCTCTTTATAGGCACCCTTTTGGATAGAATAATGAAATATAAAAGATAATTTAGGAACCACTAGAGGATGGAGTCATACATCCCAATCCCAACCCTTACTCATCCCCTATGGTCATTTTTTAAAGAAAGAAGGTAATCTGAAAATGTGGACCCTAATTTTTGGGCTCTCAATAAGTTGCCCATTAAGAAATTTAGGGTACCCAAACTAATGGTAAAAAATTAGTGGTCAACAAGTACTTAAAAAACTATTTGTGATTCTACGCTTTTGCAAAGTTGCACCAATGGGCATATTCGCTTCCCATTGCAGAATGGTGGTACAATACCACTTAACATGGACCTATAAAAATGGCACCATGTGAATCTATTTATGACTAAAACCCCTTGTTCATGGTTTTGTATTGACCAAGTAGCTCCAAGGTTCATGTAGTTGATAACACACTTCATTCCAAAGAATCCATTTTCCACACACTTAACCTAACAATTTGGTTTTGGCTCAAAATAGAAAGAAGCAATAAGTTGATCATCATCACTTAGAGCATTCTTTCACATAAGGGGATCAAGTGTTTCTTTGCCTTCAACCCTATAAACAAATATCCCTCAAGATAAAATCCACTAAGAACTAGCACCAAAGTTCTATGGACCCTATAAGATCATCGAATGCATTGGACAAGTTTCCTACAAGTTGTCTCTTCCAGACCACTCAAATATTCATCTTGGGTTTCTAACTATGTCATATGTCTTGTCTAAAGAAAGTAACGGGATCAAATTGTAGGGTGCAAACTAGCTTACTAGAACTTAATGAACAAGGGTATCTTTGGCTCTAGTTGGAAGCAATATTCGATACTAGAAAGTATCAATTGTGCATCACACTATCCCAGAAGTACTAATTTAATGGAAACGTATGTAACTAGAAGATGCCACATGGAAACAATGACTATTTTGCAACAATTTCGCCATTTCGATCATTGAATACAATACTTCTTTTGAAGGGGGGGCGCACGTTAGGGTCCTACTCTAACCTCCCTACTTTAGGGTAGTTATGATTTAGTCAATTAATATATGTGGTCATCTTCCTTGAAGAAGGCCCATTAGATAATTAGTGGATAATTATTGAATTTGAAAGGGTCATCTTTATCAAATAAGTCCCACTAGGTAGTTGGTACTCATTAATGATGGGACCACAAGTATTTAGGGTTTTCCTTTTGATAATCTATTTAAATATCTAAGAGGTTATGGAATGTTTTTTGTCAAGTATTGTTGTAATTGGAGCTCTGTTTAGTGAGAGGTCACACTACCTTAAGAGGTAAGTGAATATTGTTTTGTTTCTTTGATAATAATTGATATGAGGACATATTTCATATATTTCGTCGTATTTGTCTCTTGTATCTATTTTTTTGCATTTATATTTTATGAATACCTTGCATGTAATTCAAGTCTAAGGGTTTATGATCAATACATTAAATGTCATGTTGCTCTAAACTCAATAACCTAGGGGATTTTATCACCCATAAGGGTTTCTTTCCAAGCAATTATGATGGAGATAAATTGCCCACAAAATATCAAAGACCAATTCCTAAGGAATTTTGACAAAGGAAGAAAAACAAAGAAAGCATTTTAAAGTTTCAAATTTTCCTCCCATGGGATGTCATTTTCGCTAAGGAATCCCTAGGTGAGAATGCATGTTTCCAACATCAAAACCCCCTCATATAAGGAACCATGCAAGAAATGACTTATTAGGTTCAATAAATGGCTTTCACGGGTTGCATAGTAAAAAACTGCCTAGATTGTATTTTCAATTTCATGGGCCAAAGTTTTATTTTAGGTCATTGTCTAAGACAAGTTTCTAAGAAAACCACTTGAAACCATCAATGGAGTGGTATTTAGTAAAAACTTTCAACATGTTTGACATGCAATCCTTCCACCAAACCTGGGACCTATAAACCAAGTTTGATGAAAAGAGAGTTAAGGAATAACTCCTTAACATTATCTAGGTTTAGTGGGTTTAGGTTGACTTACTCTAAACCTAGTTTTTAACTTGAGATATGAAATTTAATCTCCAATTTAATTGAGAGACTTAAAGGTATCATTAAACAATTGCATAATGTTAAATGCGTAATGGAATGCAACATAGTGTAACACACTTTAGAATAATAATGCAAGTAATCATATCATTTCACAAATTAAACAATCAATAATCAAACAATACAATTATATAAAATTAAAAAACCCATAAGCATGACACAATAAGCATCCATATAATATATGAGAGAGATTTGTTTAATATACACATTTTATCATCCTTAGAAGAAGGTTACAAAATTAAGTTGTAAACATAGAGCAATGAGTTAACATATGATAAAAGCTTGTGAGAGAGGTGTTGATGCTTAGTATCACATCCATGTACAAATGGAATAAAACCAACATAGATCCATCTTAAACACGTATCTATCAAGCACCGAGAGGGATCCAATTTCTTGAGGTGTATTTCTTTTTTTAAATTTAAACTCAAGAAATTTGATCTCTCTTGATTTATAGATCCGGGTTTAAGTTTTAAGTTTTTATTTTATAAACGAACATCTATTTTTTAATTACTTTTCATAATATTTTAGCCGACATGAATTTTTTTAATTAAAAAAATTACTTTTTACGTTTTATTAGATGTAATGCTACATGTAACGGTACATTACCTTAGAACATCTTCCCCATACTGGGCTGTAGAGCACCTCGTTTCACTCGGTGCAATTACATGTTTCTACAAGTGAGAGGTATGACCATGGTTATATAAAGTGTGTGTTTGGTGACTTTATTGAACATTGTGTTCAAGATTGATCATTGTCTCAATCATAAAATCAAATATGAAATTGTGAAGATACATCATTATCTCTTTCATAAAATCAAATATGAAATTGTGAGTATTAATTGATTTTAAGTTGGTTATTGGTTTTAACACAAGTTTGTATATGACTTTATCAAATTTAATTATTGATTATGATATATTTGTGGTGAATTGTTGTCAAAGTTATGTAGATTTGTTATTTACACAATGAAACATGTCGGATTAGCTTAAGCTAGGGATCATGGAAGCTAAGGTGCCAACATAGACTTCACATAACTATGTTAATGCGCAAGTAGATAAGGTAACCTTGGTCACCATTGTGGAAGGGTTTTTTAAGTTGATTCCAAGTGTAAAATAATGATAAATCAATTATTAACAATCTGAATTTTTAAATGTGTTTGATGATTTTGTGACTTTTTTTAAAAAAACATGATAATTGTGAGCTTGAGGAAAGGCTTTAGAATACTTTCCAGCATAGTAAGGTGGGATTTCATATCTTCCACTAATTTCTGAGTCAATCTTACACTCATATTCCAAAGAAGAAAATTGAACAAAGCTGTTCATGGCAACCAACTCTCACGATCTGAGAAAGGAGACGTGTTAATACCTGTGTATCAGGTTTAGTAAAATTGACAGCTGTGGGATTTGAACCCACGCCCTTTCGGACCAGAGCCTAAATCTGGCGCCTTAGACCACTCGGCCAAACTGTCACATATCAAATTTCTTTTTATCATAATTTCTCCGTAGCCATTATTGTAATATTTGCAAAACATAAAGGCACATTTCCAATTTTCCCCCCAAAAAAGAGAAAACAACACACTACTTTGCATTCACAAGCTAGCGCAAGACAAAAAGCTCCACAAACATCCACAGAGCATTTTGTAGGTAGTAAGCCTGAAAGAAGGAAGAGGAATGCTATGAATATCCTTGGTTTCAACTCTTGCTTCTTTTATCACAATCAATAACTTTATTCTCTGCACTAAAACATGAATCCATAAAGTTCAAAGGCAAATGACATAAGCAGACCATAGCCTTTTTACAAACCATGCAAGAACGGTGACAGAGCGCAAGAAGTTAGGAAGCATGCTGATAAATCTTTAATGGTTCTTCCTGTTGGAATGTGATAATTAGGATCCCTGAATTCCATAACCACAACACTCCTTACAGGTCAATGAACTAATAGCAAGAAGTAAAGAACGGTGACAGAGCGCAAGAAGTTAGGAAGCATGCTGATAAATCTTTAATGGTTCTTCCTGTTGGATTGTGATAATTAGGATCCCTGAATTCGATAACCACAATACTGCTTACAGGTCAATGAACTAATAGCAAGAAGTAAAGAAATAGCAGTGGTTTTGATAAACAATTCAAGAACTTATCCAGCTTGCTAGGCAAAGAGTTACTCTTTTTAAAGGCATCAGTTCAGTAAAAGAAATCAGTGATCTGACAGCAAATGGTTGCAATAAAATTAGAGTTTTATTTGCAAACAATGCTTCATAAAGCAATTTAAGTGAACTTGTACTCGATCTTGCACGGACAAACTGATATTTACAGAATATTAAAATGTGATACGATAATTTTAAATAAATATAAGGTAACTTTCAACAATTTAACAATGAAGAATCTTCACAGTTCAAAAAGGTAACGGCCAAACTGTCACTTGGTAATTATCCTCGGCTAAAGTTTAATCGCTCCGAGTCTGACAGACATAATTTTGTTATATCACCGTCGATTCATCACAAAATAAATACCAACTTAAGTTATTTTTCGAGGGTAATAAACAGGCGTAGAAATTGAACTCAAAACGACAATGGAGATGCGGGGTATCGAACCCCGTACCTCTCGCATGCAAAGCGAGCGCTCTATCATGTGAGCTACATCCCCAATTGATTTGTTTCTGTTGCGGTACAGTTAAGATCCGTGATATTAAAAAAAAGCTTACTTTCTATCTTCATGTGGTAAAATCATGTGAAGGAAGGGCTTGATGTGGTAAAATCATGGCGACTCACTGTCCTATTCGTCTGGAAGGGCTTGATGTGAATCTTCTCAGCAAAGTCACAGAGAGGCATCGTCGTCATAGCTCCAGAGAACACATTCGGTATCACTGCCTCTGTCAGGGCTTGATGTGAAGAGTCACAGAGAGGCATCGTCGTCATTACTCCAGAGATCACTGCAGCGAAATCGATTGACGACCGTTAGGAGGGATGAGTATGAGGCTCGGTACAAATCAGGGTAGATTTTACCTCATACAAAACATCGCGGGTCGCTACTGCAACCAAAATGGGGCTCTCCTCGATCCATGTAGAGGTTGTCAAAGGAGTAATAAATCCAGGGTAAACCCCAAGCGTAAGCAGAACTATGGATCTTCACAATTTCTGAAAAAAATGAAAATGATGGCTGTGGGATTTGAACCCACGCCCTTTCGGACCAGAGACAAAGTCTGACGCTTTAGACCACCCGACCAAACATTTTTCCAAAAAGATGTAGATATAATGTTCTCAAATCGCCACCAATTTATCAAAGAGAGATACCAATTTACCTTGTGCATGAGCAGCATTCTTTCATCATGTGGATATATATCACTAGGTGCTTAACAAATCCCGGGGATATATATATATATATATATCCCCGGGATTTGTTAAGCACCTAGTGATACACACACACACTAGATAACTGGATCTCATCAAGTGCTTAACAAATCCTAGGGATTAAGAAGTATTTATGTCAATCATTTCATTTTGATCTCAAACATGGGTAGATATAGATACATACCAAGGGACGATCCCAGTTATTCGACTATTTTACTTGAATAAGATAATCAATTAATTTACTCTTAATCAACGCACCAACAAGCAACCCACTAGTTGAAAATAAAAGATTTTATCATTGTATATATGCAACCACGAACTGAAACAACCCAGTAGTTGAAAACATGTTATCACTGCATATGTAGCCATGTCAATGTGTACAAATTTTGAGGCCCAATGAGGGTCTTATTATTCTACTCATAAAAACAAACTAAAAAACAGTAACGCGCATCGAACCCAATACATGTAGGTTAGGTGTAGGTGCTAACATGAGTAAAGCCGATTCTTTTGCCATCTTGATCGAAAGAAATAGTCTAACCCTATTGTTGGAGAGCTCCTATGATGTTTAAATCAGTGCTTGTCGCGGGTTGGAACGCCAAGCAAATGGCGTCCTCTGATATCGATGTGAAAATTCCTTTTCGATTGATAGGGAAATTGAGGCCATCTTGAAAATGAAATGTTACTGGTGGAATTTGTAGCTTTGCAATGTCTCTGAAGTAGCTGAAACAAGTGTCCTTCACTCGAGAGAGTTTGTAGGCTATGTAGAGAAAGTAACCCTTCCCATCAAAATGAATGAATCAGCTTTTAGAAAAAAATATTAAAAGAGTCTCTTAATAACATATAAGAATGCATCAAGAAAGACATTTGAACTTAAATGATGACTTAGATGTATGACACCTTTATAAACCTTGTTCCTTGTTCTTTGGTCTTGTGATACTTGTGCTTTGGTCTTTCGACATTCATAAAGTTGGAACAACAACCAAAAAATGATGGTCGAGTGAAATGGCCATGAAATGACAAGAAGATTGCAAATTAGATAACAACAAAGGAAAGAAGGAACGAATGATAAGGCAAGCTTTTTAGATTTGACTACTAATTGGGTGCCTATGCCAATCCACTTTAGTTGTATGAATTATATCATTTTATATGGCTTTTTTTTTCTAACATTGAAAAATAACATTTCCATGTAAAATTAAGAGGGGTGAGGTCAATCCACTTCAATTATATAAACTATATCATTTTACATGGATTTTTTTTTCTAACTTTGAAAAATAACATTTCCGTGTGGACCTAAAAGAAGTGAGAATTTTACTTTAGTGACTTCGTCTACTTACATACAATATAACTTTTATAACTTTGTTGGCAATCTAATTGTAGTTGTTGTATTGCACGTGACATGAAATATGAACCATCCTTCACATGCTTGCTTTACACGTCTAAAATAAGATACATTCACTATTCAACAATAATAAATTTGTATATCATATAAAATCCCTAGATGGTTAGATAAATCGGCCCTCCCTATGCTATGAGGGTAGGTTAGATGAATCTTCCATATCTACGAAAGTGATATGGATCATGATAATAATTTTTAATCAATTTAATATTACAAATAGCCTATACACTTCCGTCATTGGACAAACCAATCGTTAATGGCCACTTATAGGTTAGACAAAAATGAGTGTGTGGTTGTTAAACAATGGTGGGTTTAATATTCAACCCAACCTGCAATCAATACAACCTTTTTTTTTCCACTGAAAAATTTAACTTACTATTAATACTGCGAAATAGTAAATGTGTCCAACTATCAAATGAGTACATAGGGAAATATACATGTCCAGACTATACCAGTGGTTCTGACACAAGGACAACAAATACATGCCCAAATAAAGGTGTCAACCAAAGAGCCCAACAGTGGCCCAAATTAAACAGTTCCTCAAGCCACATAAGAATCCAAAGACGCAACAAGGGGAAATCCTGAAGCCTATCAGCATATATGTCACCGCATATTACGTGAAATATATATCACAATTACATAAATGTCTAAAAACGTGCCCATCCGAAATATTAATGGCCCATCATTGGCCATTGACGAACACAGGAAATAGTATTCAGTCCGTGCAGACCAACCAACATATATGTAAAGTTCAAAAGTGCACAAAATGCCGAAACATAACAGCTAAATAGATATGTATATATAAAGCCGCAAAATGGATTATATCTGGAAGCCCAACGAGGAGTTGGGGATTGTAGCATTTTATAGACCTGCAAATAGTAATATCAGTCGCAAAAACATAAGATAATACCGCAAATACCAAAAATATAACCATATGAACTGTCAAAAATAGAAGACAATAGCATCATGTCCAGTGCAAGTGATAAGAACCATGGGAAAAGAGAAGTTCCTCCTGCCATTCCTGCCAAAAAATGATCCCCTCCTGAGTGTTCAAAGCCCACTTGGAGAGCATATCAGCCTCAATATTCACCTCTGAAGATATGGGAAAAATGTGTGTGTTCAAATTCGTGAATTAACTTCCAAGCCGCATCCATCCAATGTGAAAGAAGCAGAACATTGAGTGGTGAGATGCCATTTGCCCATGAAATGATAGCCATAGAGTCACCCATCACCACGAGAGAAGTTATCTACCTGGAGTGAACAAAATATAGCAAGATCCAAAGGGAGCATAACTCATTGCGAGTATTTTTATTTTAAACAAAATAAAAATAAAATTCAACAAGGTTGCCATGCAGCGAATACTTGTCGAATTGGTAGGTTGAAGTGTAGGTTTTGCATTTGTAAACTAAATGGTTGTAATGTACCCACCTGCTGACCCAATGCAAGGAAGGGAACATGGCACTATAATCTGGGCATTTCATAAAGCTCAGCCCACTAATTAGAATCATAAGAATTTATACATTGGTGTGCAGATACAATTAGGCAATATGCACAGTGGCATTTAAAACTAATCCACACACATTACTCATGCATACAGCATATCAACAGTTATTGAATTAATATAGTGCAGAAGCAAATATAGAGGCATAAAAACACTTATCTTCATTTTGCAACTACCCAAGCAACTAGCTATGTCGCTGCAACGTTCCACCTAGCCATAGGCTCTTCGACAGCTTATACTGTGTCCGTCTGAAGGCCACCCCCAAGCTAGGCATGATTCCTTCAAGGAAAAGGGGACATTCACTCTCTCACAACCAATTACTCATTCCATCTGAGCCAAGCCAGTCCATAGCTGGGTTTATCAGGTTACAATTGAACCCTGGATTGTCGCACTCAAGCTCAAGCCCAAGCCATGGATAGCCATACCCATACCCAACATACTCTTCTCTCACACAGTAAGCACAAACAGGGGCATGGACACACATTTTAGACAGTGGGATTTATAAACAAGACATCCATGGGTTTTCCCAAAAACGTTCCCAACCAAAAACGGATTGTGGGATGGGCAAACAACCACAGGGGGGGGGGGGGGAACGATTTCTTCCCCAAATATCTCAGCCTTCAACAGCCCAAAACGGTCTCTATTGAATCCCCCATTCGATTTCCTCTTCTTCCCCACTAGTATACAACACGAAAACGCCCTTCTCTACAGGGAGAATGAAGAAAAACGCAGCAGACATGCTTGGAAAACGCCTAGGTGGCTCTAAACTCGTGAGGGAGAAAGAATGCTCATGGATAATGGCTTGGGTGAGAAAATCATGGCTCTTTTCTTGCCCAAGGAGACAAACACATTTTTCCATAAAGGGTGGCTTGCCCATACTCGATTTTGGACAGCCATACCTCCCCATTCCCAAGGCATTAACTTCCTCAACCAACTCTTGGGAGAAATCAATGGTTGGGTACCAAAGTAAACATGGGTAGTTGAGGGTTTGATGGGTTCTCTCATTGACACTTGGCTTGAATCTAGTGGCTCAAGGGTTTGAATGTTTTCCCTCCCAATTCCTTGTGGAATAATGCCCCCATCTCTTTGTTGCATTGCATAGCTAGTTGTGGGTATTTTTATTAAAATGCATATTACATGATATTTGAATTTCCAATGTGCATTGCTAGCACGCAAACCATATGCATCACGAAATCGATGGCGGGGCCTTGGCCTTGAGCTCCTCACCATGATTTCATAAGAAGATTACATCATTTATAATGTTAATGCCATGGGGCCAAACTGGGGACATTACAATGGTTGTGTAGCTACAGTATTTGAATAAATTTGTATGTTTGATTATTTTAAATGGTTTGTCTTTAAAATTTAGTAATAATTTATGTTTTTATATATTAATTTTATATAAAAAACATTGTTAATATATAAAAAGATATAGTTATTAGTATTGTATATTAATGTTTTTAGTTTTTATGATAATGATTAAATATATAATAATTGTATCTCTTTTCTTCCATTGCTTCGCGAAAAGATGGGTCATTAAGTGGGGACCATAGTGACATATGCATTTTATTATTAGGCCAAGAACCTTCCATTCGGGTAAGAGACAGGGAAGTCGGGTAATAGGTGGGAAAGTTGGGAAATAAATTGGTCTTGTTTCATCTTCTTGCCTACTTGATTCTATTTCCTTTTACTATCTATTTCATCCTGTTTAATTTTCCTACCTGCTTAGCTTGAAGGGAACTACTTTTACACAACTACTCAAAAGATAAGATTATTGGCATCATGTAATATAACAGCGTAACATGGCACATGATAATATTACATAATCAGATTTCATTGTAGAATTGCATTGCATAAGATTGCATTAAATCAGAAGATTGCATCGGAAGATAAAAGGTAAGATTCATTGGTTGGTATGAGCTTCCATTTAGTATTGGCATTCCATGATCGGCATTCCGGGGATGACTTAAACATCTTTTCTATTTGACTGAAACTTATTAGGCCAAGGATGAATGGATAGCACCTGCAGAGCTGCGGTCGGTAGCGATAACCGTGTGTTAATCCACATTGAACACTACGGAACCTTAGGTTGTTACTACCTCAATCGGATTACATCACAATGCATTACTTACAATGCACCTGTGAAGGAAGGGTCATACGCCTCATTTACAAACACCCGTGCTTCATTTACAAACACTAGTACTTCCAATGCTAGGATTCTTTGTCGCTAGTTGAGCCAGGTAGATGTCGATGCTGGGACTTATTCAGGTGTTGATACCGTGCAATTAGGAAAGCAAAGTGTTTCATTAATTAAATTAATGTCTACGTATAAGAAATATATGTTTAATTAAGTGTTTTGTGGTATTTAATTAATTAATAATAATAATTAAGTTGTCTTGGCACAATTACCTGTGGAGCAATGCATATATGATTGATTGCCTGGTGCATGGGAAAATTGTGCCACTTGTCCTGGTGCATGAAATTTGTGTTATATCCTTCTTCTATGCCACTACCTTGTTTTTGTTTCCATTAACAAGCAAAGGATTTGTTTCCATTCACTAGCAAATAAATTGCGATTATACCTCCCCAATTGCTGCAGCACTTGGCATATCGTGATGGCATGCCTGAGAGAAGGTTCATTTGTAAGAGAATGAAGGATCTTTCCTTTCTTAGTAGCAGACCTCTTTGGTGAGGAAATTGGAATGAAGGCCCCCGATAAGGCTCCGACCGATGAGGGAACTAGGGCTTCCCGACGTGAAGCTCCAACAGCAATTGAAAGTGAAAAGAACATATGCATTTAACATCAATCGAGTAAGCTTGCTTAAACAATGTCAAATCTTCATTAAGCTTGTATAGAACAAATAGGTTAATTTTATTGTTTCCACCTTGACTGGGGTAGGTTGTCTTTAATTTAATAGGGAATTCAGATTTTTTTGTTATATCGGTCTATTTTCTATTTTTTGTTATGGCCATGGGTTCTGCTTCCAGGAAATATTTAATCCCAGGTTGCCTGTTCACAACCAGAACGATGAGGGATTTAGATTCTTTCTATAGACCTTCTGCTAAAACTTATAAGTAGATTTTGTGCACTAAGGTTAAGAAAGAAAAGTTGCACGAAAGCCCTATCTGTCACATAAATTTTACATCTATCCAAGCTGCGTGAGATGGTGGATAACAACTGCCATATATTGAGATTCAACAGATGCTTGTCGACTGACATATGGGAATTGGCAGTTCAAATCTATAGAAATATGCTACTGATAAGCAAGTCACTATGGTGTAATTGATTCCTAATCAAAAGAAAGAACCAAGTGACTAGCTCTTTACCGTTCTGCGGCTCTCGCATTTCCAAATATAGGGAGGGCTTGCACGAGAGTTGGGCATACATGGTTTGATTTCCAATCAATAATATAGAAAGCATCAAGAACTCATTTAGCTTAATGTACTATTACAGAAATTGAAAGGGACCTTGAATAGCTTTTAAAGAAAACTATATTAAGCAAAATGATAAGCATACCTTTGAATATTGTAGCTAAAATATGCAGAGTAAATGGTTCGTCTCCTCTTTTTGTAGAATAGTGTATTGATTTCTGCAGAGTAATGTTCTTTTTGTTTCCGTGATGTGATTTCTACAGAGTAATGTGCTGAGCTTTTCTACCAAGCTTCGACAATCTCAGCTAAACCATCATATTGTTTTTGCATAGATGTATATATATTGATCTTTGTTTGTTTATGTTTTTATGTAGAGGTCACGTGGCAAAGCAAGGCAAAGGAGGTTGCGTGGAAAAGCAAGGCAAAGGGATGAAGCGGTGTCAGTGGAGGTAGGTGGCGTGGCAAGGGAAGGAAAAAGGATGAACTGTCATGGCGGTGGCTGTGACAAAGGCAGTGATGGTATGGCGTCGGCTGTGACAGAGTCAGTGATGGTATGGCGGTGGAGACTGAGGCGGTGGCGGTGGAGACCTCTCCCATCCAACACTTGGACAGATGCAAATTGAATGCATTAAAAAAATTCCAGTTTCCAATAAGCCGGTCGTAACCCCGCCATCGGCTGGGCAATAACACTTCAATGTTATTATCCAATCACATGTTAGATAAATGAATATTCAAAATTGCAAAAAAATAAGAATTTCAATGTACAATGTGAAAGCCAGGGTAAATTGATAAATTAGATTAGTCAACCAAAAACTAATAGCCAGTCAAATCATATTGAATACAATATACCTACAATGGCCTTCGGTAGGTATAATAATAAAATAACCACTTAAATTTGAGTAGAAGTGACTTTAAAGATCAATTTCATGTCTCTTTATTTGTCTTTCTCTTCACTTGGAGTTATTGCCAGTGCATTCTGTATAAAAAAGGTAAAAGCGAGGTCAGCGTTAAACACTTATTTGTATGGTTCAAATGAATATACAATTCTTGTCGACATATATGAGTCCATAGCAATTGTAAGCATCTTCATTTGATAAAGTAAATGCAAAACAAAAGAATGAAATTTAACCTTTATGTGCCATAATTTGCAATGGAATTAGCTACAACATAGAATCCATATTGTGTTGTCATGGAGCTCTAAAGAGAATAATGGGTGTTGACCTGTCCATTCCCATGCATTGCACTCAAATTAAATTGAAATGAGATTAATAGAGCTCGGTTTCAAGGATTCGTTTTCGAATGCTGTTGGCATTTGCATGGAAAGGTTTAAAACTTTCTTTAACAAAGTAAGGGAATGTGATTTTGTATTGTTGACCATATTTTTATAGGATTTAAATTAACCTGCATTTTTTTACCATTAACATTATGGAATCTAGAAACGAGGCTCCAGTGAGGCTTAGTTTAACATTAACATTATGGAATCTAGAAACGAGGCTCCAATGAGGCTTAGTTTAACTTTTGAGAATTCAACAACACGTTCATTAATTATTAATATAAGAGTGTAACGAGAATAACAGTGAAGTCCTATACAATTAACTTTACCATCACAACACAAGGACCACATTCACAAATCTGCATATATTGACCAATTTGTGATTGTTGTTCCACTTAATCTTTTAATAATGATTGAAATCACACACATTACCTAATCAAGATTAAAAAATACTTACATTGAAGCCATGACCTTATGTTTCAAATTTAAGATATGTTTCAAGTAGCTTACAATGAAAAATAAATATTACTTTAATGGGCACATACATTTTTAAATTTTCTAAAATTTTAAATTTGCATGTTTTTGTATTTATGGGCTATCTACTTCCTTACTTTTTTCATATAAATAAGTAAAAAATCAAATCCTACAAGCAATAACTCAAACGTTGAACACATAAACCTACAAATATTGAAGTTACACACATTACTGAATCAACAATAAAAAAATTAGTGCATTGAGGCCATGAACCCATACTTACTATTAAACTATATTTTCAAGTTGTTATAACATATGTTATGTTTCAATCTTTGTTGTACTCTAGCAACACTATCATTAGAACTTGGAAAGTGGAAGAGTCGGACAAGAGCGAAGACGACATTTAGGGTTTTGAAGATTTGCGTTCTGCTGCAGTGATCTACAATGTCTGCTGCTGGGGCCGCCCTCCCAGAGGGAGCCTGGTTGGATGCCCCAGACCATGACGTCTGTAGGTATGACACCAGTGGGGGACGGGAAAGAGACAGGTCCCAGAGATACGGGAGATCGGGAGAAGGGCACACAAAGGTGGTTGGGTCCAGGGGGTGTCTTCCAAAAACCCTAGCGATTCCGGCCATCCAGATCCGGGCAGAAAAGGTCAGGGAGAAAGTGGAATTGTGGAAAGAAAAGTCCCTGATCAGTAAGTTTATTGGGATCTGGCCTCAGGAGAAAGACCTCGTTAGATGGATCAAAGGCACCTGGAAACCCAAAGGGGAATATGATTTACACCTGGGGGCAAAGGGTTTCTTCTCCATTATCGTTTTCAATGTGGAAGATCGAGATAGAGTGCTTGAAGGGGGACCCTATTTTTTCTTTTCTGTGGGATTATACCTCAGACCCTGGAAAGAGCATTTCAATCTGGAGACTGAGGATATGAAGGTGGCCCCGGTTTGGATCTAGATTTATTCTCTGCCATGGGAATTCTGGGATATGGAAATATTGAAGGACATTGGTAATTCCCTTGGAGAGTTCATAAAATTTGAGGAAAGGACCAAACAACAGAGGTACACGATGAATCCCCCATCTCAATATGATCAAGAAGGAAAGAAGAACAAAGAAGGTTTTACCCAGATTCATAATCGCAGAAGGAATCGATCTAGTGATAACCAACGGAAAGGGAAGGAAAAGGTGGACAATGGGTCAACTAGCAAAAACCATTTTCAAATCTTGGAGGAGGTCAATGATGCAGGTGAAATCCGTAAGGAGGGTAAGGAGGCCGAAGTACTGGAAGTGGTTGAGGCCATGGACACGATAACCCTGACAGAAAATCAGGAAGCCGTAACAGCAAATATGGAGGAGGATGGTGAGGAGGAAGTAGATCTGGACGAATTGAACCTGGATGAGATCGAAAGCGAGTGCGAAAAAAAGAAGGGTTACATGTCCAGACGGGAGTTGGAACTCCTCAAGGAAGCAATCATCAAGACAAAAGCTAGTCAGAAATTGGGTATCTGGGTAGATGCTCAACCAGGGTATAAACGCAAGTCACCAACTGGGGAATTGAAACGGGGCAGAAAATCTAATAAGCAACGGATAGCAGAAATTGGAGTTAAGCTTGTCGAGTTAGGGCAGTACCCTTCTCTTAAGGCTGCCTTTACTACTGTCAACCAAGTTTCTTAATGCGGATAGTTTCCTGGAATGTAAGAGGGAGTAATCACCCCCGAAAGATAAAAGCACTAGCTAGGAAAGTGAAGCAGGAAAACCCTGATGTCCTCTTTATGCAGGAAACCAAATGCTCCTCTGCTACTCTAGAGAGGATATGTCAAAAAATCTAGAAAGGATATGAGGTGATGGTGGTTGATGTGTCAGGCATGGCTGGGGGTTTAGCTTTCCTCTAGCGACCTCGAGCCATTTCATTGAATAAATGGAGAGCCAACAGGTTTTCTCTGATCTGTGATTTTTCGATGGATAATTCTGCAGTCTCAGGTTCTTTGGTCAATATCTATGATCCAAGTGCTACTCCTTTCAAGGATTCCTTCCTCCTCTTCCTCTCCTGGGTCTTTGCGCAGGCTCATGAGGGTTTGTGGATTGTGGGTGGGGACTTCAACCTGATCTCGTCTTTGGATGAGAAAAAAGGTGGTCGAAGGTGCCTGGATAGGTTTCAGGAAAAATTTTGTGATATTCTAAACCTAAGACCTTTGATGGACATCGAAACCGGCAATGGCTGCTTCACATGGAATAACAAGTGTGGGGGAACTCATCTGGTTGCTTCTAGGCTTGATAGATTCCTTTCCACGAAGGACATAGCTCATGGGGCAGGCGAGGTCAATTCCAGTGTACTCCCGGCAGTAGGATCTGACCATTGGCCTGTCTATTTGAATTGGGACTTGACTACCAACAACCTTTTTAGGCCTTTTCGATTTGAGCAATTCTGGTTGGACCATAAGGACTTCAAGGATATGGTAGGTCAATGGTGGCAGGAATTGGTCCCCCCAGCAGGATCAGGAATGTACCAATTCCAACAGAAACTAAAGGCTCTGAAATCGAAAATTCGTTCTTGGAATAGGGAGGATTTTGGCAATATCTTTCAAGATAAAAAAAAGTTGATAGAAGAGCTGGAACTTCTCCAAAGGAAGGGCATGGAAGATGGGTGGGATGAGGAATTAAGAGATCAGGAACATTGCTTGGTGGACCGTCTTGAAGCTAGGGAGAGGCAAGAGGAAACCTATTGGAAGCAAAAATATCGCATTCAGTGGATCCAGGAAGGTGAGAGAAATACAAAATTCTTTCACAACTCTGTTATCCAAAACATACACAGATAAAAAATAATCAAGATCGTAAATCTAATGGGGAAATGGAGGACACCAGAGAAGGCATAGAGGAAGAACTTGTGCACCATTTTGAATCTATCCTCAAAGAAGACAGAATGGATCGGAGCCAGGATATCTCTAAGATCACCCGCCTTATTCCTCGTCTTATTACTCAAGAGCAGAATGATATGTTGGGTAAGCCCATATCTATGCAGGAGGTGGAGGATGTTATGAATCAGATGGATTTAGGGAAGGCGCCAAGGCCGGATGGTTTCACCTCTAACTTCTTTCACTTTTTCTGGGATATGATTAAGACAGAAGTTCATCAAATTGTGGAGGAGTCTAGACGGTGCGGCGAGGTGTTGAAAGCCTTCAATGCGACGTTCTTTTATCTTATCCCAAAAGAGGAAGGGGCTTACTCTCCAGGTAAATTCAGACTGATTGCATTATGCAATGTGATCTATAAAATTATTACCAAAGTCATTGCTAATCGGCTCAAGCCCCTTCTAGCCACGTTGATTAGTCAGGAGCAATCTGGTTTTGTAGAAGGCAGACAAATTGTGGATGGTATCATCCTGGTGCAAGAAACTATGCACTCTCTCAAGGTAACTAAGAAACCTGGTATGTTTGTAAAACTTGATATAGCCAAGGCTTATGATAAGATCAGTTGGCAATATATGAGAGGCATTTTGGAGGCTTTTGGCTTCAGCAGGGAATGGGTTGCTTGGATCATGAATCTGGTATCCACCCCTTTCTTCTCCATTCTCCTCAATGGCTCACTGACGAGACTCCTTCAGGCCTCTCGGGGTATTAGGCAAGGGGATCCCCTTTCCCCTTTCCTCTTCATCCTTATGGCTGAGGGTCTCAGTAAAATTTTACATGGCCAAGCTGCTAGTGGTGGTATTTGCGGACTTATGCTCCATGATGGAATGGAAAAACAAACGCACGAGCAATTTGTGGATGACACAATGCTCATGGGGCACCCTTCAGTCTAAGAGGCTAGTGATTTCAAAAAGTTCCTAGTGTAGTTTGCGAAGGCCTCTGGCTTGGAAGTTAATCCTAACAAATCTCATGTTTTTTTCCTCAACACTTTAGGTCCAGCCCAACACAATATTTCAAGGATTCTCGGCTTTAATCGCAGAACCTTCTCCACCAAATACCTTGGTGTTCCGTTAGCTGAAGGCACGATTCACCAAGTTTCGTGGCAGGAACTGTTAGATAGAATGAAAATAAAACTCACCAGGTGGACTCTCCACCCTCTAAACCTTCCTAGCCCACTGACTTTGGTAAAATCTATCCTCCAAGAAATTCCTGTGTACTTGTTTTCGATGCTCTCGGCTCCAGAGCCTGTGCTTAAGGAAATTCGAGGCATTTAGAGGTCTTTTCTGTGGGGATGCAGGGAGGAAAAGGCCAAATTTGCGCTGGTAGGATGGGTTAACATCTGCAAACCAAATATTAGGGGCGGTCTTGGCATGCGGGATCTAGAGATTTTGAGTGAGATATATGGTGCCAAAATGTGGTGGAGGTGGTGCACTCACAACAATGAACCGTGGGCCAAGTTATGGCACATCAAGTATGCTAGGGATAGAGATAGGGGCCAATTAATCAGATTTAACGAAGAAAATCAGGGGTCTCACATCTGGATTAAAGCTTTTTCAGGAAGGAAAATTGTTCATAACCACTGCTTTTGGGAAATCCACAATGGTGCGTCTGCCAACTTTTGGGATGACTCATGGAACCAACTGCCCAAGCTTGGGGATGACCCCAGGTGGCAAACCATAAGGGATCAAGTAATTGTAGCTGGTAAAACTAAGGTCATGCATTATTGGGACCACAATGATCAGAATGGTTTCCATACTTGGCTCCATGCTGCTCGTTGGAATGATACCTCTTCCGACGAGCTCCTCTCCTCCTTTGATCTCATGCTTTAGGAATGGTTCATTAGGTCTAACTTTTTCGATGATAAACTCAGGTGGGGGTCTTCTCAGAAAGGCATCTTTAGTATCAAAGAGGCTTACGAGGTCCACCTTCACTCCGAGGAGGAAGTGGAGAAGATATGGGAAAAAATCTGGAACATAAATATATGGCCCAAAGTCTCGATGTTCTACTGG
Organism: Larix kaempferi; assembly: GCA_027924585.1. Classification (NCBI taxonomy): domain Eukaryota; kingdom Viridiplantae; phylum Streptophyta; class Pinopsida; order Pinales; family Pinaceae; genus Larix; species Larix kaempferi. The sequence goes on along the minus strand of BSBM01000912.1, from coordinate 3,439,846 downwards.
TTAGTGGTTTGGAAGAGGATCCTGACTAGCGAAAACCTGAGGAAGCGGGGGATTCTCGGACCCTCTCGATGTCATCTATACTTAAATAACGAAGAGACTACTGGCCATATTCTTAACTCATGTCCCTTCTCTTCCTCGATGTGGGACAGAGGAGCTACCATTTTTAGGAGAAGCAATCGCATCAAAGGTCATCCTGATCAGTCTCTTAAGGTTTGGGATCTAAAAGCCTTCTCGAATCCCATCATTGGAACTCTATGGCTACTATTTTCGGGTATGATGATATGGACGATATGGAAAGAGAGGAATGAGCGCATATTCTGGGATAAACCTAACAGAGAGGAGGTCGTGTGGATGAAGCTGGTAAGAAATGTGACTGAAACAATCAAAATCCAACAATGGACTGACAAGGGCAAAGACCGTAATGCGAGGGACCTGCGCATTGCTGCAGGATGGGGTTTATGCCGGTCGGATCTTGATGGTTTGCGAAAGAAAATGGTGGTCAGTCATCCTACCATCCCGGTTCGATGGTCTCCTCCCCTTTCTCCTGGATTCAAAGTCAATTTTGATGGTGCTTCCCAGGGTAATCCGGGCTCGACAGGTTTTAGCGAGGTGTGCAGAAACAGTGTTGGAGCCATCCTAAAGATCTTTTATGGGTACATTGGCCATGACTCTAACAACTCTGCAGAGCTCGAAGGCCTTATTTAGGGTCTCAACCTGATTATCTCGGAGGATTGGTTTCCAGTAGTCCTGGAGGAGGACTCTCAGATTCTAATTCTCATGGCAAAGAAACTCCACCTGGGCCATCCCCCCCAAAAAAGTGTCTTCCAGCTGGCGCCTCCTGTCTTGCTTGGAGTATTTGAAGGTTTTGCTCACCAATCAGACTGCCATCTCCTTTTCACATGTTAAAAGGGAAGCAAACAAAGTGGCGAATTTCCTTGCGAATCATGGCATCAATGTGGGAAACGCTCTATCAATTAGATTCGTGGCTGACTTCCCTTCGAATGACTGGACCAGATCGTGCTGTCACTTGGACGAAGCTAACACGGTGGGGTCTCGTCAGTAGTTAGCATAGGTGACCTTTACCCTGGATGACAACAACAGGAGTGTGGGGGAAGTAATTAGCGAGCCACATGGTCTGGCTCACCCCCGTTCTAAATGATGCTTGTTGTACCACTTGTCATGTCGGATGTTAAGTCTGGACTCAGTCTTAAGCGTGGCAGTTCAGTTAAAATGGGTGGAGGTAGATCTCTCTATACTTTTTCTTGCTCTTTACTCATTCTCATTTGTGGGCTCTTAATTCCGCAGTAGGATTTTCCGTATCCCTTGTCACCATTCCTTCAAGGCGCTACTTCCACCATGATTACACTACGGGTATTAAATATGAAGGGTTTCTCTCACACCTTCATCGTTTTCTCTCTTATTCTGTGTGATGACTGTTGTTTAGCAAGAGCTGAGAGCTTTTTTGAGTGGGAGCAAGGATGGTTTTGTTGGGTAAGACCACCCGAATTGTTGAGGGATTTTATCATGGCTCAAACTCGCCACTATAAGTCTCAGAGTCAGAAGGTTTCGAGGGTTGATGGGCATTAGATTGTCGATGAAAATTCTGTGCAGGGCAGTGTTAGGGTGGGTCATGTTACTCGATCTTCTGCAAAAGCTCGTCTTAGGGAGTCGGCTTCCTTCTTCCATGGTCGTATTCCCCCGTCTGTTAGAGAAGAAGTTGAAGGAATTGAGAAAGACCTCTGGGACTCTATCCAAAGTATTCCCATCGAGGATGTCCGTAAGGAAATTGAAGAGTGGGTGGTAGACCCTGGATCCACAGACGGTTGCGCTTCCCTCTATGATCGAACCCTAATGACTTACTGGCTTACGAAGAACCTTTTGGAAAATGTTCTGATGGATTCTTTCAATAAGAGTAGAGGGGATGCAGAACTGGTCAGGTCTTAGAAGACCCATAATCTGGATAATCGGGTTATGCATGCGAAAAAATGATTCCATTACCAAGAAAATGGCCTTTCCTTTATTATTTAGGGGAAGGGTGATGCCGAACCAGGAAGCATGGCAAGTGGTGGCACCAGGACTCCTCCTCCGGGGATGGGCAATGTTATCAGTGTCCAGAACCTGTCGAGCAGTCTACGACAAGCGCTGGATATTTTGGGTAGGGGTCCTCCTATTGTCACAATTGATTAGGTCCTGTGTTATGGATTCTTTTTGGGTGTCCCGAACTCTGCTCTGTGGTTATGCAATCGACCGAGCCGGTTTTTTTGTATAGGCTAACTGATATAGGATTTGAACATCTTTGGTTAAGTCAGTGTCAAATTCCTGTTTGGCGGGTCCTCTACCGGGAACGCCTAAGACTTGGAAGAACTAAGTGACAAGCTCTGTACTCTGTTTTAAGCAGTAATATATAGTCCCTTTTATTTACAAAAAAAATATGTTATGTTTCAAATTTAAGATATGTTTCAAGTTAGTTACGATAAAGAATGTATATTATTTTAAATTTTTATATATATATATATATATATATATATATATATATATATATATATATGAGATGTCTACTTTATTTTAGTTATATGGTCTTTTATTTTACATTTTTTTCAAGTACTAAAACATATTCAAATATTGTTATAATATATAGTAAAGAATCAATGGATAAAAGAATAAATAATCTATTCATGTACCTAAATGGCAATAGAAACATAATTTAAAATATGGCCCATGAGAAGTCTTGGCAAAGAAAGCTATAGACACATAAAATGAAACTGTAATATCTTCAAAAACATAAAATGAAACTGTAATATCTTCAAAAACATAAACACTTTATGTTCAATTTTCCCATTTTCTATTTATGTTCAAATATAAAGAAGCTTTGGCATTGGAACATTCCTGCAAAACTCAAATGTTTTTGTTGGTTGTTATTACAAAACAAGTTGAAAACCTGGGACAATCTTTGCAAAAGGGGTTGGCACGGGCCCAGTATTTGTTCTCTCTGCAAAAATGATGCTGAGTCTAAACAACACCTTTTTGTCAGCTGTAGCTTTACCCACCAGATCTGGGACGTGATCTCAACTTGCCTGAAATTCTCACATTGTTGGGACATTGGAGATTTTAACTTGTGCTTACTTAATTGGTTTAGATGCAGCAGAGAGCACTTTCTCATTGCCATTTGCATTCCCTGGGCAATATGGTACCACAGAAATTGTGTTATTTTTCAAAACATTTCACCTGATCATCTTCTTTGTAGCAGAACTGCCCTAAACATGTATGAGATTTGCAAGAGTGATGTGATTTTGCAGAAGTCTGACAGAATTAGCCATTTTAGCTTCAAAGTGGATCAACCTATTCTCTTTTTTGATGGAGCTTCACAATCTGGTATATGTGCTGTTGGGGGTGTCATATACCTCAATGAGTCTCATTACTTTTCTATTAGGCTCAATTGTGGATCTGGTTCAAACATGAAAGCGGAATTAATGGCCCTTTGGTGTGTTCTCAAAATTGCTAACATCTTTGGCTTGGTCAACATCAAGGTATACGGTGACTCTAGGGTCACCATTAAATGGGCTGCAGGGAAGTTTAAGCTCAATGTACTAAACTTGAGTCACTGGGCACATCGGACACTTTTTGAAATTTCTAAGCAGCAGGGCGCTTCCTTCGAGCACATCTACAGAGAACATAATCTGCTGGCTGATAAGCTCTCGAAACATGCATTATCTGATCAGGAGGGTCATTTGTTCTAGGAAGAGTGGCAAGACAATTTACTTCAGGATTGTGGCTCTACATATTTTTTTGATTGAGCCTGATAGCAGATGAGATTTTGGCTACTATCTAAAAGCATTTTGTCGATATGTATTGTAATTATGTAGTGATGTTAGTAGATACAGAACAGATCCTGGCTTCAATTCACGCACTAACTGTTTTGAAGCTTTTTCAAGCTCATTGAATTGGCCACAGAATTCTGAACATCTTTGTACTATTTGATTCAATCTTTGAATATCAATAGTAGTTTTTTTTCGCTGGAAAAAATATCATGTCTCAATCATCAAAGACCCTATACTATTTAACAAATTACGTGTTATATGCATTTAACTAGGCCCCAACATTAGTTAAAGAAAAAAGGATATAACTATCCTACGCATTTACACCTTGTTTACATTGAAACAATAGTTTTTGCAATTGCTTCTTAGAAACAATATTGTTTTTTAATAAAATTGCTGAAACAATATTTACAGTAATTGCTTCCTAGTAACAATATTTTTTCAATAAAATTTATCTTTTTATTAAAAGAATTAGCAAAGCTTTAGAGTGGTAAGCAAATGCAATATGAGCATAAGAAAGCAGTGTAATAAACACGTCTAAATTAAATAAAATTGTGACATTGAATAGAATTTACTAGGTAAACGACATGACAAGATAAACCGATTTGAAGAGATTGAATATGCATATTGTCAAATGTGCATATTAGAAATTGAATATGCATATTAGAAATTAAATTAAACAAAATTATTATCTTCAACGATGTACAAAACTCTTTGCTCACAATGTTGGTTCCCCAAAACAAAATACAAAATTATTGTCTGCAACGATGCACAAAACTCTCTACTCACAATGTTGGTTCCCCAAAACATAACATTAATAATAACAACCAAATTAAACTGTAATGCCACCTTTATTTCTTACTCTCACTTTCTTTCTCTACAAAATTTCATTTGATGCCCCACCTTGATATATTGGCAAAGATGTAAAAGATTATCATTTTCTCACTTTCTTCCTCTTAAAATCTCTTTGATATCTTTGATGTTTTGGCAAAGATGTAAAAGATGATCATTTTCTTGCTTTCTTTCTCTACAAAATCTCTTTGATATCTTGGCAGAGATGTAAAAGATGATCATTTTGACATGGAAGTAGTCTTCCACTACTATCCAATTATGGATTAAGAGTTAATTTTTGCACATTTTTTCTTATAAGTCCATTCAAATGTTTTCAAAACTTGAGGTTAATTCTATTATCTACACTCTCAAAATCCACTCTCCAAATTGAGTTTTAAAGTTTTTCAACGAGTAAAGGGATCCAAAAGGTTGCTTCTGTTACAAAGACAGATTTGCAATTAGCAAATAGAAAACAACACACTTGCATTCACAAGCTACACAAGATTAAAATCCTAGTGCCAAAGAGCAAGCTGCTTCAACGAGTAATCTGCAACACAAATTAGAGACACCAGCCATTGCTAATCAATACTCTACAAACATCCACAGATTTCCCTGCAGTTTGTAGGTAGTAAGCCTCAAAGGAGGAATATAAATATTAAGAGTATCCTTGCTTTCAACTCTTGCTTCTTCATCATAATCAATAACTTTATTCTCTGCACTAAAACATTCACAATTTATCACTTTTCATGATGATCTTACTAGTTACCCATTGCTTAGACATGAATCCATAAAGTTCAAAGGAAAAATGTCATAAGCAGACCATAGGCTCTTTTACAAACCTCGGAAGAATGGTGACAAAGTGCGAGAAGTTTGGAAGCATGCTCATAAATCTTTAACGGTTCCACAACGATTCTTCCTGTTGGAATGTGAATTCCATGACCACAACGCTACTTACAGGTCAGTGAACTTATTCAAAAATGAAAGAAATAGCATTTGTTTTACTTTATATTGATAAAAAATTAAAAATTATCATTGATTTACGCTTCTTAAAGGCATCAACTCAGTACAAGAAATCATTGATCTGAGAGCAAATGGCAACAGTAAAATTAGAGGTTCCTTTGCAAACAATATTTCATATTCGATCACAAGAAACAATATTTCATATCCATTCACAAGAAACTTCAAGTTGCAAGGATCTACCTAGAAAGGCTTCTAATCATTTCATTTTAAAAAGGCTTTGAGCATATCTATAGGCAACATAACCTTCTTGCGGATAAATTGTCAAAGCAAGCACTGACTGGAGACATTGGTATCCTGTTCTGGGAGGAAACTCTAAACTCTCAAATTTTGAATTATGGAGATATGAACATTTTTGAGTAAATTTGTTTTGATGTATAAAAGAATGATCTGTATGTCACTTGAAAATAGTGTTCTGATGCTCAAAGATTTGCAAGACTTACTTCGTGTTGTTCAACAAATCCTTTTTTGGAAAATTATGGTTTCAAGACTTTTGGGCAGCGTTGTCTATTTGAAAGTCCTTTGAACATAAGTACCTTCATGTACCTATTGATTATATTGAATAACATTGGCACGTTTTTTGTTTTTTTTATCTGTTGGAAAAAGGCTTAAAGTAACCGTCACAGACTACATGTTCTGACAACCTATATTGAAAACTTTAATATGTTAATATTGAAAACGAAAATCAGGCTCGATACAAAATAGGGTAGATTTTACCTCATAAAAATATTCACAGATCACCACTGCAACCGAAATGTGGCTCTTCTCAATTCATGTAGAGGTTGCCAACGGATTTGGCAAATGCATGTCCAGATCACTTCATCAACTCGCATTATATCAGCAGTTTGCACACAAACATAAGCACTGCAAGCTATTGAAGTGAACTTGTACTTGACCGTGCACCAGACGAATTGAAATTTACAGAATACTAGAATGTGATGGATTTTTAAATTAATCTAAGTTAACATTAAAGATTGATTTCAGCAATTTAAAAATGAAGAATTTGTTCTAGTTGATATAAGTTTTTGATGGATGACTGTATAAATCTTAACTTACTGAGAAGGACTATTAATAGGAGTTTTTTAGACTTTTGGACTGGCTAGTAGTGTATTTTTTTGGGGATGCATAGCACTATAAATGAGTATTTACTTGGTTAAATTAAGTTTGATTCTTATTAGTTTAATAGTTTTTCCGTGTGGAAAATTTAAAAATAAAGAATCTCATTAAAAAAAAACGCTTTGATCCAAGTTGTAGTCAATGTTGATATGCAAAACGCTTTGATCCAAGTTGTAGTCAATGTTGATATGCAAAACACTTTGATCCAAGTTGTAGTCAATGTTGATCTCTCAGCAGAACATATGTCTGTGCCAGTGCAAGTCACTTGGAACTTCTTGTTTTAAATGTGAAATAGAAGAGGATGACAGATTCATATTCCCAAAAGTTGGGGACACTAAAATGTTTTGGGTAAGAACAAAATAGGGCCTTAAAATACCAATAAGTTTATGGCAATGTTGTATTCCAAGGAACGTCTTGTGTCAAAATACAGGTCAAACTAATTTGTAAAAATAATTGTAGCCAGATACGTCTCTGAAACCGCATGGGAGCATAGGACATTGGCATTTCACTACTGGATTTGATTCCAAAGAACCAAAAACCATGAGGAAGGTTCATATCATTGATGATGTTTAACAATCCCAGTTTTAGCATCTTTATGAGGTTTTATGAGGTTTTGTCATGTTTATCCGATTTGTCTATGGAGAATACATGATCTTTGTTTCTGGGGATCTTCCTATAGAGGATCAGGATCCATGTTTCTGAGGAACCCCATATGGAGGATCTAGGATACATTTCCGGTTTGGAAGTGTCAGAGTTTGAGTTTTTGCTTGAGATGTCTTTCATACTTGCAAAAAATGTAAGTCTTTGGATCCTTAAAAGAATACCATTTTATTAAACACACGAAAACATAAATTCAAAAATGTAAAAGGTGTTGGAGGTTCTGCTTGAGATTTGTTTCCGACTTGCCAGAAATCTAAGGCTTTAACACACATGAAAACATAAAATAAAAAATGAAAATGGTAAACTGGGGTGGCCTAAAACCACAACTTTTTCCTATAAAAGGCCCTTCATCCATCTTGAAACCCACAAATCTGATTTTTTCATAGCCTGCATTCCTGAATTAGTGAGAGTGATTTGGAACGAAATATTTTTAGAGATATGAATTATTGATGTTTTTAGCTCACATGTTTTCTTGTGGTACTTCAATTGCACCATGATGTGGCTAATCAGTTCTGGTTTGGAATTGGTGGAGGATATGCTTGATATTTGTTTCTGGCTTGCTAGAAATTTCAAGTTGTTAGATACTTTAAAAAAACATTTTTTTAAACACATAAGAAACATAATATAAAAAATAAAGGCAGCAAATTGTGGGGTCCTAAACTTATTTTTTGCCTATAAAAAGCCCCAATATACATCCTAAAACACACAAGTCGAAGATTTTAATAGCTTTTTTGCATTCTTGAGACTTATTTGGAAAAAAATATTTTTGGAGATGTAAATTTTCAATGCTTTTGGCTCATGTTTTTATTGTGATACTAGATTCATCAACATGGTTTGGTTAACCAATTACCGGTGCAGGTTGGAAATGTAGATTTTTCAATTTGCATTGCTAGAATCTCTAAGAAACTACCAGAGCCATTTCTGGAAGCTCCAAAACTGTTTCTAGTTGTAGGAAATGGCTCATGCCTGTAATGGTTAATAAAACAAATAGAAGAAGAACCTGTCAGAGGGAAAGGGGTATTGGGGGAGGGGCACATGCACATAACCTCTTCGATCTGAAGACCTGCTCTCTTACTACCTCGAAGGTGTGGCCTGGATATGGATCTACATATTCTGTATCATCCCTTAAATAAATTTTAGTCGATTTTGGATTGTTGGTACTGACTGGGTTCTATTCCTAGCTTGTAACTTCATCTAATTCTAAATTTAGTTTCTTCATTTAGCCTCAAACGTGTTTGAATGAAGGATTCTCCATGACCAGAACGACAATGGTCTTAATGGGTACATCAATGCCAGATGCTGGAGATGAAAACAATATGAGCATTGTTGTTACAATGAAGAATATCGAACTGAGAGTTGTGGGCCTCTCTATTAGTATCTCTTAATTCTCTTTACACTTCTTTGGCTTTGTTGCGGAGCTCACTTGTTTGTTTATCGTATCTTATGATTTTTTCACAGCAATCCACACCAAAATGCATTGGTCTACTTTATACAAATTGAAAGGGTGATTATTAAACAAAACACATTAAAAAAATCCACTGCTGTGGGAGCAGAACGAACGAGAAAGAACTTGAAAAAATTAATTTCTCCCTAGCGATTTCACCTCAGAACTTGACCACGCGTTGACCATGTATTACTTGTTCGGTATTTCCAATGCTTGACTACAAATTTGATTCACCATTGAATTTTTCCAATACAGAATTCCAACACGACATATACACAATGAATTTTCTTTCTTTCCATGTAGGATACAAGTCCATAATTCAAACAACGCAACTCCAAACCTCTAAACCTCACAAATTTAACACACCTGGATCAATGATTTACTTGCTAGTGATTTCCTCCATTACTCAGTGTTCAATTCACCACTTGGATCTGCTATATCGCTAACACAAAGAACTGATTATGGGGGCACGCACGATGATGCTCCCCAAATCTGTTTCAACGGGAGCAAGCGAAAAAAAAAACATAGTGAACGACACCCTTAAGACCGCGTGTGCACAAATGTTTGGTAAAGTCCCAAATCGCCAGGTAGGCATCCACGTAGGTCTTAAGAGAGCGCACTCACTCTTAGCGCACGTGCACATTTAACGTGCACTCACTATTAGTGCACGTCGTTAATAGTGTGTGTGCTCTTCTCTGTATATTAAAAATTGGGCCGAGGCCCATTTCTTACCCACATTTCCCAATCTCACCGGTTCACTGTTGTCCAAAAACGCTTGAAGACCATGCGCGCGCACCGATTCCTCGACCAACATCCCCTAATAATCATCTAGGTAATATTTTTATCCTCTAATTACAATTTTTGTTTGTATTTTCAATGGTTTTAAAAAAATATTTCAACGATTTAAAAAAAAATTACATTATAAAAATAAAAAAACTCAAACAATATTGTAACAAATTAATTTTTTTTAATTGCAGTTAATCTCTACTCCATCAAAATGGCAGAAAACCAAGAGTCAAACCCCCAAACAAACAACCCATCCACAGAAAACCCTGAAGTAAACATTCGCCCCGAGGAGAATCCAAGCACGAAATCCCAAATAAACCAAAATTTACACCAATTAAGAAGCTTGGTTCAAGAACTTAGAACAATTAGGGAACCATCGAGACTCTCCCTAGCCACATCCCTCGACGACATCATTGCCTCATTTTTAGTCACTAATCACCCATTTTGTACTAGTGACTGATGACCTAATAAAACTTAGATTTAAGGTTTTATATTCACATCTAGAATGTTGGCAATAATGGTAATGGTATAAAAAAATATCATGGAAAATACATTTCTTGGAGCCATTTTTTGGAGGCCAAATATACCTGTTTTCAACAAGACACTCACTATTTGAGGCGACTAACAAATTTACACGTAACAAGAAAAATTATAGACTTTATGATACCCTTTTAACAAATAACAATCTACACAAAAGGCATGTTTTATTCTTCTTTTAAGAGTGTTTCATCAGTGGTCTCAAGTAGGAAATTAGAGCACAAGTTACAATGCATCACTCATCTACTTCACTGGAATCCCATTAGAGATCTAAATAAGTTGAGATGGTGACCAATAAGCTAAAAGACCCTCATTCACTTTTCGCACTTGCTCTCCTTTGGAAACTACCACCAAGCCCTCCACCTCTCAACCCTTGATAATCCAAAAGTTGTTCTTGAAAGAGATGATAGAACACCAACACCTAAAACTTTTCTATAATTGTGATGAGAGGAATTTTAAAGGGCACATATGTAAATAAAAAAATGATTTCAAATGGATGTATTCCCCCAAGACCACTCAAAAAGACATCCTAGTAGAATACACTCCTAAATTGGATTTGAATAGCCAACCCCTCCCACCCAAGAAAAAGAAACCTTGCAAGATCCTTCTGAGGAACCCCAACTTTCTCTCCATGATTAATATATATATTTTGCACCCCAGTCTCTAAAGTCAATTGGTTACATCAAGAACAACTATGTGATTATTTTGATTGAGTACAATGGTGGCACCCACAATTTTATTCTTAGGAGAGTGGCCAAAGAAACCTATTGTTATGTACATTGCATACCTAATTTTCAAATTATGTTAGCCAATAGTGGTATGATGAAATGTGGATACCAATGTGAAAATGTGAAACTTCAAATGGGAAAGAATCATCTCAAACCTTACATGTTTTATATTGAAATGAGTGGTTGTGATGTAGTTCTCGGTGTAGAATGGTTATGCATTTTGGGACCCATCACCATGGATTTAAAGTATTTATACGTGAGCTTCACTAAGGATAGGTAGAAACAAACCCTCAAGGGGATTACATCCAATTCCTTTCAAATGATTATCTCTTTCTATATAGAAACGTTATTGGAGAAAGGCTACTGGGTGGGCGCACAAAGATGCTCCCCAAAAGTATTGCAATGGGACCGCGCTAGTGGAGATAAAACAGAGGCGCGCACGTACCTAAGGAAGTGTGCATGCGCTGTTAGGTTCGGTACCAAGACGGAGCACATGCACACTTCTGTGTGTGCGTGATTTTGAGCATGCATGCACTCCTGTTAAGCTAATTAAAAAAACAGGGCAGATGATGATGATGATGATGATATGAAGAAGAAGATGAAGATGACGATGATGATGACGATGATGATAATGATGATGACGATGATGATAATGATGATGAAGACGAAGACGATGATGATGATGAGGAGGAGGAGGAGGAGGAGGAGGATGATGATGATGATGAAGATGACGATGATCATAATCATCATCATCATCATCATCATCATCGTCATCATATTCATCATCATCATCATCATCCCCATCATCATCATCTTCATCATCATCATCATCATCATTATCATCATCATCGTCATCGTCATCGTTATCATCATCATCATCATCATCATCATCATCATCGTCATCATCATCACCCTCTTCCTCATCGTCATCATCATCATCATCAACAACAACATATTCATTATGATCTTCATCATCGTCATCATCATCATCAACATCATCATTATCATCATCATCATCATCATCATCATCATCATCAACATCATCATCATCATCATCTTCATCATCGCCATCGCCATCTTCTTCTTCATCATCATCATCGTCATCATCATCATTGTCGCTGTCATGATGATGACGACGACGACGATGATGATAATGATGATGATGATGATGGGGATGATGATGATGATGATGAATATGATGACGATGACGATGATGATGATGATGATGATGATGATGATGATGATGAAGATGATGATGATGATGATGACGATGAAGATGGTGAGGATGGTGATGATGAAGATGATGATGAGGAAGATGGTTATGATTATGATGATGAAGATGATGATGAGGAAGAGGGTGATGACGATGATGATGATGATGATGATGATGTTGATGATGATGATGATGATGATGATGATGTTGATGATGATGATGATGATGATGAAGATCATGATGATTAAGATGATGATGAAGATGATGATGATGATGAAGATGGTGATGATGATGATGATGATGTTGAAGATGATGATGTTGAAGATGATGATGATGAGGAAGATGAAGACGATGATGATGATGATGATGAAGATGATGATGAGGATGATGAAAGTTAAATGAAAGTTAGTATGTATGTGCACAAATTTATGTCCAAATAAACCTAAGATCTTCATGGAAAATATCATTGAATCTAGCTTCCTTTTAAGTGAAATAAGTGCTATGAATATGATCATTTCACTAAAAATAGAAAAGGGGTTGTCACCTCCACTAAATCAAACAAATAAAGATAAATCCATGCAAATAGTGAATAGACAGAAGAGAAGACTAGTTTTGATTATCCCTAACCATGAGCTGAAATTGCAAGTATTAGTTGTGGTATAACTATCTCTTGAAGAAGTTACCCAATCACAACTCCTTTTTGTGATAAGTAGTTACAAGAAAGTAAACCTTTGTGTATTAGTTAGTCTTTCCTTGATTTTATCTACAAGTGAGACATATACTCAAAACATTATCATTACGGATTAAGAATAACTATTTTACTTAATAATCAATGAATAAATGCAATTGTAGGATTCCAGATTGGAATAGTTGGCAAGGGGATTGCATGCGAGAGGTACGGGGTTCGATACCCCGCATCTCCATCGTCGATTTCAAGAAGTTCCATTTTTTACATCTGACGTTTTCAAGAAGTTTCATTTTCTACACCTATTTATTGCGGTCGAAAAGTAAATTGGTATTTCTCTTTTGAAAAATTGGTGGCGATATGAGAGACTCATGTTCAGATGCCTGTGTACTGCGCTCCAAAGCGATTTAGTGGAAAATAATGTCTGAAATTATTCAATACAAATACTGTGACAGTCTGGCCGAGTGGTCTAAGGCGCCAAATTTAGGCTCTGGTCTGAAAGGGCGTGGGTTCAAATCCCATAGCTGTCATTTTAATTCTTCAAAAATTGTGACGATCCATAGTCTTGCTTACGGCTGGGGTTTATTGTATTTTAATTCTTCAAAAATTGTGACGATCCATAGTCTTGCTTACAGCTAGGGTTTACTGTAGGTACTGCAATTCTCATTCATTTTTAATTTTTCAGAAATTGTGAAGATCTATAGGTAAAATATGCCTTGTTTTAAACCGAGCCTCATTCGAGTTCGCTGCAATGATATCAAATGCGATCTCTGGAGCAATGTCGACAGTGTCTCTCTGTGACTTTGTTGAGAAGATTCACATCAAGCCTTTCCAGACGAATGGTAATTTTTTCAATGGTTTATGAATAGTAACTATGGCTATTTCTTTCATTATTAACAAGTTCATTGACCTAAATGCAACGTTGTGTTCATGGAATTCACTTATTATAATTATCACATTCCAATGGAAAGAACTTTTTATTGGCTAAGAGCTACTCTTCTTTGGATGTAAGGAAACAAGTTAATGATCCAAGACCTAGAGGCAAAGGTGATGAGTCAACTCACATTTGCATATAGAATCCAACGATGGCTATCCTCACTGCTAGTTAAAGATAACTAAGTTATTATATTTTTTTCCAGTCCCTCCAAGGAAGAACTTGTATAACAAATTGAAAATGATCGTCTTCCAATTTTGTTAGAACAATTAATGTCACAAAACAGGTTTAATATGGTTTTGCTGATTTTTTAATTTCATTTTATAATATTAATTAACATCAAGATCTCTTATTGATAAAATCATTACACTTCATTTTCCTTAGAGTATATGGGGTAAAACTACTAAGCATTAGTGGTTCGTTCCTTATGTTTGATGTCATTTTAAAGGAGTGGAAGTTTCCCATATATCATCTACATAAATATTGTTATTCATTGTAGGATTTTGATAAGGAGTAAATGGTATGTCAATGTGATGCTTGGAACTTAAGATGTATAATCCTTAATACAAGGTTAGTTTTTCCTAAACCAAAACAAAAGCTCCACACTTCATTTGAGCTTATGATGGTTATGCCATTGTTTTGTTTTCAAAACTTAAAATTCTTAGACTCACATAATTTAATAAAATTTAATTAATTTTTTAATTTTCAACTTGCAATATTCTCGCTTTGAATGGGAGAGGTGGGATTAGAGTTCCATTTCCTATTTAAACTTGTTAAATTTTATGTCTAATTATTCCACCAGTGTGTATTGGGCATTATGAACCATAATATAACAAACAAATGGAATGTTAGTCTTTTCATCACAAAATATGTGGGACATTCCAAATAAATCTTCTATATGAACATTATGACTATAGATTTTGATCATTCTACATATTTCACATGGTAGATCAAACCGTTAAAATTTGACTTAGAACATTTGTGTGAAGATTACACTAGAGTTTATTTGAGGTCCAACATCACCTACATTTTCATGCTTCAAATTCCATGTGTAGGTATTTAGTTACATGTGTTTATTCTTCACTTCAATTGCAAATATCACCAGCATAGATCCATCTTAATTTTGGCTCTATCAAGCATCGAGAAGAATCAAATGAGTTGAGGTGCAAACTCCTTTTCGATTCCTCAACTTGAGGAAATGTTTGCAATTCAAGGGATTTGATCCTTATGTGTACTTTATAGAACAAGAGTTAAGACGGATCTAGGTTGGTTCCAATTGCAGTGGAAAAACAAAAATTAGCACATTGAAATAATCATGTTCAGTTATAATACATGTGAGAGAATGCACTGAAGACACAATAGGAAAATAGGCTAAAGTTGCATTAAATAGTTAGTTATGAAGTAAAATAATTGCAATTTATCCAATTATTCATTAATTTACAATGATCACAAAACTAATATCTAACTTATTGTTTTAGTATTAACTTAACAATACATAATCATACATATTTTCCATCACCATCATCCCCTTGCCGGTCATTAGAAACTTACACCAACCAGTCTAAAGGAATCCGAGGACATGGTGGGACAGCACCATGTTTATCTCGTCCCTATGAAACAGCGCCATGAGGGGACTCGAAAACCGACAACCAAAAGTAGATTCGATGGCCGACAACCTACTGGCCCATCTAATTATTCCTACGGAAAAACAAAGCATGGCCGACAAGCTTGGCCGACATTACAAAGTGGAGCTACTATTACCGGCCCACTACGACTTCCACTAAAAGATGCTTATGTACAAAAGCAAATTATTACAAATTAATCGGACCATGGGCTCCATTCCCATTATGGAGATTCTTCTTTAGTCACTTCCGGAGCGGCAAACACAAAAAACATCAGGATCATCCAGCGGTCCGACACCTTGGCCTCCACACCAGCATTCATGGTCATCATCATACTGTGCTTCTTCTATTTCTCTTCGAACAAGTTCATCTTCCCAATGATATGGCGGTTGGGAATCATAGATGTACTGCTCATCTTCAGGATAATCAACCTCTGGATATAGAAGTTCTTCGAAACAACGCTCTACATTAGAACCAAACACAGCTTCATGTCCTTCTTCATAAAGATACTCGCTCTGAAATTGAGATTCAACACGATAGTTCAAAGGGAGAGTTCGCCTATGAACCTTAGTGTTAATCCTGTTACCATTTTCATCTCTTTTAATATATTTATGTGTAACATTTACACAGTGTTCAAGTTCAGAGTATCTTCCACCATGATGTCGAAGCAGAAACTTAAACCAAAGATTTGCCTGGTCTGCAGCCTGCATATCTGCTTCAAGATGAAGGATAAAATTGGCTCTGCGCACAGTCCAATCTTTTCTTGGACAGAATTTATCCAACAAAATTTCAGTCCACCCGGACCACTTTTTGTTGCGCATGTTTCCTGGGTCAGCACATATGACAATGGATGTTTCTTCCCTGTAGAATTGCAAAATCAAATTATAAGAAGTCCATGTGAGGTCTCCTTCACCAATATCCACATACCATCTGGGGCCTTCTTTTTCTTCATTACAATCGATCCACAGCTCATTACATTTGCTGAGCTGTTCTTTGGCATTTTGCAATCCTCTGAATGCTTTCTTCTCCCATCTCTCCATGATGTGGAGTTTACAGGGACTCATTTGAATCTGTTTTATTAAAGTCAGGCTGAGATATTTTTCTGCATCTTCTCGATTAGCATAATCGAGCAATTCTCTTCTTTCCTCCTCAGTAAGACTATTATCCCATGGCTTCATGAATAAAGCTTCTTTTGGAAGCTTTTCAGGCTGGTTTCCCAATATGGGATTTCCATGGAACATTGGTTTCTCATCATAGCTTGACATTGGCTTTTTTCCTTTAGGATCATCATCACGATCCTTCCTGGAACTGGAGCTAGAACCTGCAGAAAACATCTTTAAACTTGGAATTTTGTTGTCTTCAATCTGCAAGTTTTCCCGAGTGAGCATATCAGCTAAACAGTTCAAATATCCAGGCTTATACACAATATCAAAATCAAATTTATTCAACCAGATGAACCATTTTAATATTCTACTTGAATTCTCAGCCATCAAGTTTTCATTTCTAAATATTCCAGGCATTATCTTCAGATCCGTTATGACTATAAACCTGAATCCTACAAATCTGCAAAAAATGCATTTATTCATTCATTATGAAGTAAAATGGTTATTCTTAATCATAACAAGGAGTTGTGATTGGGTAACTATTTCACGAGATAGTTACACCACAACTAATACTTGCAATTTCAGCTCATGGTTAGAGATAGTCAAAACTAGTCTTCTCTTGTGTCTATCCATTATTTGCATGAATTTATCTTTATTTGCTTGATTCAGTGAAGGTGACAACCTTTTTATATTTTTAGTGAAATGGCCATATTCAAAGCACTTATTTCACTTAAAAGGGAGTTGCAACATATCTATAAACTTGTAAAGCTTATTTCTAATCACGGCAAAGGTATACTTGAAATTTTTTCCCAAAATATCAATAATAGGTACATGTTGCAAACACATATTAAAACCACTTTGAGAGATCCTCTTCAAAATTAAATTCTAATGTCCAACCATTCACAAATAACCCTTGGGTTCTATGAAATACATCCCACTCTTGAATCTTAGGTTGGATCTTCCTTGAACCAGACAGAAAAAACTATAAAAACCATATTAAAGAAAAAGTTCAATGAACCATGAGCCTTTCCATTGTGAAATCCAACATTACGAAATAATGGATTTGAATACCTTGTTATTTCGTCATTGCTACAGGATATTTATAAATAAAATATTTTTGGTGAAAAAAATGCCTTTCACCTACATATGAGTGATTATTTGATTTCTTTATAAGTTTCTTTACCAGCTTTCTACTCCAACCCATTTTTGCAATTTAAACACCTCGAGGACTAGGGTTTGAAAGTACTTTGTTTCCTTTCCATGGAAATGAAAACGGTTGTTCCTTAAGCCCAAACGCTGATTTCTTGTATTTTAATGGCCTTGGCAATGGAGCAGTGTCGGTACTTATCCAACTCTTCGGCTCTATCTGTCGTATTGATTTCCTTTGTCCGAGCCCTGATCACGGCGTGGTAATATAATATGGTTACAAGGGCCCTTTGATACCTCTGTCCGAGCCCTTTGTCAGGAGCAGAATGTTGGGTTACAAGGGAGGGCGATGTTCCACATGACCAGTGAGGGCGGGAGATATATATGATGGCGGTTCTGGCGATTTTACGGAGGTATTTGTGAAGGGAGGTATTTGGAAATTGGTTAGCCATTCTTTAGCTTCTGGATAAAGCTGTGTGTGATGGGTGGAAGGTATCGTAAGGAATCCGTGCGTAGAGCGAGAGATTGTGTTCTTTTAGCTTTTGAGTTGATCAGGGTTTTCAACGACGCTGTGGCTTTGGATCTACAGAGAGATCTTAGATTGCAATGCATATGGCATGGGTTGTGGGTAAGCAGCATTTTTGAGTTTTTCAACTAGTGCTTTTGGTTTTGCTTATTGGGTTAAATTTCGTTTGCAGTAAGTTAATGTATGTTATCTTGTGTGAAGATAAATAGTATATAGTTTATTTTCCCATAGGAATTCGTGCACTGCCCACCATTCTGCCAAGAAACCATTTGCGAAACTGCGAGACCAAACCCTGTTTCTCATCTGTGGTCTTTTTTTATCCCACTAATGACTATGTGTGAATGCGAAACCAAGGTGTAATAACTACATATGGCAATTATGGACTTATGCTCAACTCCATGGCGACAAATTGCAATTGAAATAAAATCCACTGTGACTTGACTTTCATGAATTCGTTTCGGCGTGGGATATGGGGCACTCAAATCGCCCCGTCCCGCCGCCAAACGGACCCACCCCCGTTCTGCTTCAACCCCGTCCACCGTCCGCCAGATACCCCGACCCCACCTCCGTTGCGTCAACGCCCTCCACCTCCGTAACCGAAACTCCGGCTAACCCACGTCGACTTTTACGTTATCGGTTTGGACGTGAGTTAATGGGAATAGTAAAGCGATGGGGAGAGGAGCCGAATTTGTTTCAAATTTGAATCTACGGAGCGGGAAAATTTGAATCCGATCGAGCGGGCAAATTTAAATCTAGCTTGTGATGCTGAGATTTTTAAAAGCTGTGATGCCTATCGTGTGGCTTGCATTTAGTAATTCCAATAAACTATCATGCAGGGAGGAGATTCCAGACCGCAATCACCAGTGCCATCAACACTGACCGCAATCACCAGCGCATACTCCAAGCCATGGCGAAGGCGAAATCATGACCAACCAATTCAAGAAAAAGAGATGACTAGCATTCAGTGAGTATCCGTTCCTGATGGATTGGTGCCCGAGGAGAATCAGATTGAAATTCCCCAGTTGTTGAGAGCAATGGAAACGGCGATGGGTCCATTCCTTAAGGATCTTATTCGGCAGTTGATAAACGAGAAAGAATAGCACAAGGTCACAGGTTTAATAATAGATGTCACATTATGTTTCCTGCTCGATGCTCTCAGTCGCTGTTTTTAATGGCAGATTCCCTGCATACAGCCGTGAATGCGCAGGAGCTTACAGTTACCTCTAACTGGTTGAATGACGCTGTATCTTATGAGCCGCGCGGGTTCGATTCCTCTGCGGGTCAGTTCTGCGATGGAACCCTGGGAGATTGCAGTGATGAGACTGAGGAGGAATTTATGATGGATTCTGAGGAGCACGGGAGGCTTCTGAGGAGGATCCATTACTACATCAGCTACGGAGCACTGGCTGCTAATCGCGTTCCATGTCGGCCTCGGTCTGAGAGGTCTTATTACACTCGGAATTGTTACAGGGCAACAGGGCCTGTCAGACCTTACCACAGGAGCTGCACTGCTATTACTCGATGCAGGCGTTATACTGGCTAAGCTTCACTTTGCTTTCTTGTTTTTTCCTCTTTCTTTTGTTTTTTTGCGCGCGGGCGCCGGGCGCCATTAATGCTCTTTGATAGCTAGTGAGAGCTTTTGTATTGCCTGTACTGTTTAATAACTGTTCCATAAGTTTAGTATGTTGTGTAGTTATCCAGTTTGGTATGTATTTATCAGTACTAGCCTGACAATTTTTACAATAACTTGCGGTTGATAAATGTTCATGGCAGGAATGATCATTTGTAGTTTGGAAAGCTCGTGGTATGCTCCAATCTTTCTGTAGCATTTGTAAAACGAAATTACATAAAATAATTGCAGTACATTAGATAGACGAAGGGATATTGTTAAATAACCAGAAAATTTTACAAATAGTTTGTAAAAACAGCAGAAAATTTTGTGCAGTTTTGCTTCATTTAAAACTAAGATCGGGCCATTCCATCAAAAGGATAAAAGATATTGGAAAGCCAGTGATCCGGCTATCCCATCAAAGGGAAGAGATCTGGGGAAACCTCTGGTTTTTGCATTATGAATCATAAATACTACCATTAAGTCCAACAGAGTAAACCCTAGTAGTTTACCTGTCCAAAGGCGTTCTGTAAAGCACCTTAACTATCAACATAAAAGTTTTTAGAACAGAGTTTAATAACTAGTTTAATGTGGCCTTATTCTCAATGTGGTGTTGTGGTGAATGTTGACACAGCCAACCACTTAATTTTGTGAAGATAACTGACGGTTAAACTGAGTACTTTAAAACCCTATTATATCCCTAATGTAAACTTGTTACATTCAGGTTACATTCAAAGAAGTCTAAAATCTCAGATAATAACTAAATGCCTGTCAATCTAATTAGGCTTCAAATAACTTAATTTGGGGTTAAAGCTATAAGCCAATGGTAGACTTTAGGGTCGGTTTAGAAGGAAAAGCAAGTTCAAATTCTTGTATTTTCATTATTAACCAATGGTAGACATTAGGGTTGGTTTAGATGGAAAAGCAACATTAGGGTTGGTTTAGATGGAAAAGCAAGTTCAAATTCTTGTATTTTCATTATTACAAGGCTGTTTCTAACTAAATTTTGAATTTCAAATCCAATATGAAAAAACTGTCATACAATTTCTCAATAAAAAAACTTAATAAATGCTTAAATGTGGATTTTCAAAGATACTCATTCATATATATATAGCTTAATGTGTTATATCATGTTAAGTTGTTTAAAACTCCATAATGTGTTATATAATGTAAGTTGTTTAAAAAATAGTATGACTTGAATTGTTTAATTTTTATGTTAAGAGATTGAATGTGTAGGTGCGATGATTAAAAATTAGTTTATGTTTTTAAGTTATATGATCAAATCTAGCGAGGATAAAGTACTCTACACTTTCATAAATTTTGTAAATCAATAAAAATTTAATGAGACATAAATTAAAAATGGTATTTATGTATATGATAAAGTGAATGAACTCAATTTTAAAAGTAAATATATGTTAGATTTTTACTAGTTGAATACATGTTAGTTTTTGATGTGGGTTTCCTTCCTATTATCACAACATATAATAAGTATTTATTACAAAGTCTCAAAAATAATGATTAACATGTGAAGGTGGAGAGAAAAGGTAAGCGAAAGTGTGCATTTATTCCCTTTGCCCCCACCTCGACCAAATGCGCACTTTTTTGAAATGTAGACTTTCACCCCATTCCCCTACACACTTTCCCCACCACCACCACCACCACCCTCAAGGAGTCAGTGACAGTGATTTTGTTTTTCGAGTATACACTTTCTGCCCCCACCATCTCCATCATCAAGGAAGGGGAAAATGCATTTCAAATGCACACTTTCTTACCCCGACCTCCACATCCACTTCCACTCCCACCCAATGAACACTTTCTCCCCTCTCACCCCCACCATACCCTCATTGACTTTATTGGTCTAAGGGCTAATTATTTAGGGTTGGAGCCTTCATTGACTTGATTGTTTAGGTTTTGAATATTTATTCACTTTATTAGCCTAAGAGTTAATTGTTTAGAATTAGACATGTATTGTAAATAAATTTTAACCCGAGGGAAATAGATTATTAGAATGGTTGGGGTGATCCTTAGAATGGACCTTGATTGATATTACTAAGGACATTGAGTTGAAGGTTGCCAACTTTCTCATGTTTAAGTACTTGTCATATTTAAGTACCATTCATGAGATAGTGGTTGAGTGATGTAATGGACTTGTACAAATTCATTTTGTAATAAAACAAATTGTGATAATGTACATCATCATTTATAATGAGATTTTTATTAAATTTTTGGGTTTTTCATTATAAATATGCAAATTATGTATGTATGGATGTTGTTTTGTAGGTTGGAATATCCAAGTACAAGAAGGACATGAAAGACAATAACTCCCAAGTACAAAAACATGTACAATGACAAACATATAAAACATAGTGTATGAAAACTGAAATGACTAAATGGATCTAATTTTTAATCTATTCCACTTTTAGAATTCTACATTGATTTAAAGCATTCAATTCTTCTCCTAATGTGATAAGGGACACTAGTTCACTTTCCTTAATTGGATACATTTCTTTTGTATCTAATAGTTTGTTAAACTTTTCTACCTTTATCTTGTACTCATCTACCTCACTTGATTTACAATATACATCGATCATAGTTCCTCATACTTTATTGAAATGTCTTTAAAATCATGATAATGTATGCAATGACATGCATTATTTTTTCATGAACATGACTAGTTTAAACAAAGTTACCAACATGATGGGAATGGTGACCTTAAAATCAGAACTCTAACCCTAAAACCCCATATTTTTGCATCAAAAATCTCAAAATCAACCCCTAAAAAAATGTGTTACAAGTAGCACTTTTTGTCGAGGTTAAAATTATAACCTATTGCAATCATGACCTTTAAAATACATAATGTTAAAAGCAATACTATCAAGTCCAACCCCAATTGAAATGTAGATAAACTCCTAACTCGAAAAGTGGTACTTCTAATAATACTCCTTTTATGAGGTTAAATTTACAATATTTTTAAAGCATGGCATAAAAAATAAATACTATTATAAACAAAACTTCAAAAATCAACCTTAAAATTAACACTTTAAAGAAAAAACTAAAATTTAAATATAACTAGAGAACATTTTTTATTTATAAAAATTATATAATTTTTTACATGTTCACATTTAGTTAGTTAAATACTCACTCATGTAAAAATAATAAACTTATCAATAAATTTGTAAATTGTATTATTTTGATAACTTGAAAAAGATTATTAAGTCAATTATCAACCAAACCTGTCCCATAGATACTTATCAAATACATTATCATGTACATCGAACTTTGACAAGAACATACAAATACACATATTTTAAAACATATGATTGTAATATGCACATTCTAGAGAACCTTCTCCTTCTCACTTCTTTAGTAAGGTTTATACCTTTTATTTTTCCCGCTCAAAGTTCTACATCCATTTCTCATTCCCTTGGTAAGGTTTATACTTTTAATTTATACCCTTTGAAGTTCAACATCCACATCTTATGAGGATCTTAATTATATATGTTTGTGTAATATTTAGGACATTGTTAATTGTGTCCAAGAGGCGCATTCTACAGCCTATTAAGGGGAGATACCCATTGCTATTCACAATATATATATATATATATATGTTTCATTGCATTCAATACACAATAAATGCACTCCCCGGATGAGGGTGTCTACGTGCCTGACGCATCGATCCCCGCGCATACGGAACAAGCCTCACGTGGCACTGGCCCCAACATGCATGCTCAGGGCCACGTGACGGCAAGTGCAGCCCACCTGTCCGATCGCTCCACTAGACAGCACTCCAACCAGGGTGACAACGATTATTTAAGGCGGGAGGATGATCCCTCGAATCCCAACCTCCTTCGCGCGAGTTCTGAACGATGATTATTCTCTGCTGGAGTGAGTCGCCATTAATTCTGCCACCCTCATCAAGGATGACAGCCTGCAACATTTATTACCTCCATGGGAGGGAAATGGTTTGGCTCGGCTCTTTAAAGTCATCTGTCGACATGCATTCCAGTTCCACTGCTGCGTTCTGGTTTTTCCCTGTGGCTTCCTCTGTTCGACTCTAGAACGCTCTCGTTTCCATGAAGCGCACTAGAGGTACCCCTTGTCACGGCAGTGGTAGAAAAATATCTGGAAGACGGCCTAAGGTGGCTATGGATTGGACCGTAATGGATGGGTATGCAGAGCGCATCTCTGCGTGGACTCGCAGTCTCATTAACGGTTGGGAATCTCGTAGGGTGGCGGCTCTCCTTGCCTCGGGCAGTAACGGAGGTGCCATCAATCACTACTGGTTGCTGAAAAACATGTTGAGTACCCTGGTGGAAGAAATGGAAGCTAGCTGGGACGCGAGCACCAACATTGTGCGGAATATCAAATCTAGCCTGACAGAGGCTTATGATCACTTAAACACCCTGGATGTCAACATGACCTGATATTTCTTCTCCCTAGGCGGCAATTCTGATCAAGCGACGCAAGGAAACACTACGACAGATGGTGAACAAAACACACAGAAGGAAGGGTATGCAAAGGAAAGAACCATGGTCAGAAAAGAAAAGGCTTCTGGTCCTTCTATGCTCGCCAACGACACATCGCATGAAGGTCCTGGCGCCCCAGGCTCTTCTTCCCCTGTTCTCCCCCCTCCGGAGACCTTTGAAGACTTTTATGCTGCCTCCCCCATCCTTGAGGAGGAACCAGACGCACCGCCTGCAAGTCGTTAGATGGGCTATCATGCTCCGGGTTATCTCTTCGAATTCCATATTTTTTGTTTTCATTTATTGTATGGTTTAATCTATAGCACTCCTAGACAGCATGTAATATTTTTTTGGAACAAGTCCCAGTCTTTCTTATGGGCATACCTCACCCAGGGGGTCTCTATTTTGTATAATGACAGTTCTTTCAATATTTTTGAGTGATTGGGATGGTGTCTTCATCATTTGAGGCCTCCCAAGTCTGCTACAGACTCTTCGGCTCTCTATGTATTTCCTGCCACCTTTTTTGGCTCTGTTAATTAATTTTTAGTCTGCAACTTACAAAAAAAAAATACACAATAAATGCACTCAATATACTCTCTACTTCCATGACACAATGAGAAACCATTAATAATAATTTGACATCCAATACATAAAATAAATGTGTGAACACCCAATATTAGATCCAACCACAAATAAATGTTAGTTAACTTTTCATACCCAACATCGTAAAATGAAGAAAAAACAAAATTCATCAAGCATAGAACTAAAACTTGATTCAATAGCATTTATCAAAATTGTTGGATTGGATTCCCAAGGCTTAGAAGCATATTGAAATAGGGAAATTAGAGATATCTTGTTATCCAATTTGGCATTGGGTTAACTCCTCCTTCTATGTGGTGTTGGAGTTTGGAGAGATAAAAAAGGTTAAACTATGGTTAGTGTAAATGCCTCCTCTTTTTTTGTAAAATCATAATTATATATAAGTTGTTGTGGTATAGCCACATTTCCTATGTGTTTCGTTAGGTTTCAATTAAAACTTATTTTGATAGAATAGAGAGAATATTAGTATATAAGGTGGCTAGTAGAAAATGAGAAAGGCAAAAGCATGGTGGAACATAATTCCCATTTCCACCATGCTTTTTCCTTTCTCATTTTCTACTAGCCACCTTATATACTAATATTCTTCCCATATCTTTATTTTTAGGAACATAATTCTCACAAAATTGTGTACCTGTATCAACTCCCCTTCATTCCTCATTTCACAAGTGTCAAGTCACATCTAGCACATAGTAGTTATTTGTTAATGATAATGAGCCATAATTTCCTGAAGCCCACGGTGAACACATAAAATTGTATTCAGAGGATCAAATATTCTTACATAAACTCATTAAAAATGAATCATCTTCTCACCCTTTTGAGAGTGTATGTGTCACTTCTTTTAATAGAACTACCACATGATCCAAACCAAGAATTAATAAACAATACCGGGAGAATCGCTTTCAGTACCTAGAATGAGAAGCCATTCACATAAGGTAGAGCTATCTTCGTAATCCTTATAATTTCATGTGTCAACAATGAATTAACAATGAGAGGGGAGGCAGGAGGGGGAGGGGTGATTTTAAGCCCGGATGGAGAAAGAATTTGCACTTATTCCTGGAATCTGGGAATGGAAACTAATAACGTGGCGGAAGCCATGGCGTTATGGCAAGGCCTAAACCAAGCTCTCTATTATGGCATACAGTCCCTTACGGTTATTGGGGACTCCAGGTTGATCATTCAAAGCATGAATTCTATGAAACTGCCTTCTTCTATTCGGCTTCGACAAACCCTTCGAAGAATTGGTCTCATAACTTCTCAGTTTCGAGCCATCGACTTTTATCATATACTAAGGAAGAACAATGAGCAAGCCGACAAGGCGGCTAATGAATCTATGGGCCTTGGTAAAGGTGATCTTAAGATCAATGATGTGCTTAGCTGGACACCCATCCCCTAACCTTACGCGGATGTTTAAGAATTTAAGCGAAGGGAACACGTGGAGCTCGAATTGTAAAATGGATGTCATGAATCCCTGCTGCCGGATGGTCTGTAGCCAAGGCATGGCGCTCTTTGCTCTGGCTTATAACTCCTTTCAGATCGCTCCTTTCCCCACACTTAACATGATGTCGTATGCGCTCATGCTGATGAGGGTGAGTACCAGCGTTTGTACCTTCGGGCATGTGAACTTAACGGGAAAGATCTCAAGTAATACGAGGAGCCCCTGCAATCATAGCAGGTCTCTTCATCGGGCTGACTCACTTAAGGTTAACCCCCTCGCTGCCATTACATCTGGGCCGGATGGTACCTGGTATGGGAAAGATGACGTCAATTCTATGTATCCGCATCAAGTTTCATTAAACAGCAAGCTGAGCCGGCATGTAAAAGGAAGTACGGGTCTGGGAACTGATGATCCGCGTATTTTGATGATGGGCTCTGAAGCTTGTCCCAGGCTTAAGGATGTTAAGCCCCCTATTTATCACATGGTAACCCAGCAGGGAAATCAACAAAATTCCCATACCGTCGCCTCTGAGAGCAAAATTGAGTCACCTCCTGGGTGGCGAAGGTTCTGGGTGTCTTGCTTTGATCTCTTGGTCGTTTACCCCGCCGATACAGAGCAGACGGAAGGAATGGCGGACTCTGGCGAATCCGCAACCTCCTCTCCGGATCCATTGCAGGAATTGGAAGCCGAAGTACGTGTCTTGCGGCGAAGGGTTCGTCGACAGGGAAATTTCATGCAGCAGCTGGACCATCAGGGTGGGCGTCGCCTCGACAGAGTTGAGGACGAATTAGTGCTTATTCGTTTGGATTTTAAGGCAGCCTTCGAGGCTCTGGAGGAGAAAGTTATGGTTGCAACTGACAATCTGGAACTCAGGCTGCAACGGGCGGAGGCAGCTTTGGCAAACCTGCAGAAAGCCGAGACTGCTGGACAAGATAAGAATCAAGTGGCCTTCAAACCAGCTCCTGGGGCTCGTCACCGTTGACATCAGTCTAGTCTTTGTTTCTTTTGCTCTCTTTTACAATTTCCTGTCCTCAAAAGTCCTGATTTGTTACGACAGGCATATGTTTTTAAATGTTTGAATGTGCATGTAAATTTCCTGTCATGGAATGTAAACTCTCAAGTGACTCTGTCGCTGTTTTATTAATATAAAACCTACTTGCTTTTGTCAAAAAAAAACAATGAATTAACAATGAGGAGAGTGAGATTGTATTCCCCTACCCATCCAACTTGCTTGCTCTTATACATGTCTAGGAGGATATTCCTCAAGTTGCATTTAATCAATGTCATGGTATGGCTTTGTATAATGTGCTCCCCTCATTCATGGCTAATATTTTGTAATCTATTAACTTTCCATACTTAGAACTCTTTGTTGCCAAGTCTAAGTTGACATTTGAAGCATAGCTTTGGTTTTTTTAACGGAAACTTGACATTCGAAGGATTGCTTTGGTTTTTCATGGAAAACTTGAGGTTTGGATTGAAAGAGCTTAGTGGATTGATCTATGTCTTGGGAATATTGTCCAATACAATTAGTGTTGGTTGAACTTGAAAGAGAATACTTTTTCTACATTATGCATGTAGAGGTTGTTTAATGATGATAGCAAAAACCAAATTATAGGATATGTATTTTGGGACATAGTAGAATTATTTGAATATGAATATGGATATAAATACAATTAGTTATGGAAAAATTAGGTAGAGAATGAAAAAAACATCACATAAATAAATAAAACATGTATTTTAGAAAAATTAGAAATTTTAAGAATGTATATGGGTGTTCAAATTTTTTAATTAATGTTCTTTCTATTGTAAGCAATTTGAAACACATCTTAAATTTGAAACATGATATATGATATAAAAAAACTACAATAGAGTTTAACTATCGTCCATGGCCTTAATGTGCGTATTTTTTAAACCTTGATTAAATAAGATAAGTGACTAAAGATCAATTCAAAGATCACATGGAACAATATCCACAAATTTGTTTGAAATGATTCACATGTTTTTGTGTATCCATTGTTTTACTTTTTCTAATTTGCAAAATCTTTCTTACTTATTTGATTTGAGATTTGTTTATATAAAAAGACATAAACCAAAAATTCACTAAAATGAACATTATATTTCTAGTTTCATTTTTATATTAGTAATTAATAACTAGTTAAATTTTTAATGAAAAATTATAAACTAAACATTGAAATTCAGCTTTTAATTAAAAAATTGATAATAATATTTTATCCATCTTTAAAATTGCAAATATATTTAAATATTTAATCCATTTTAAATTCCATATGAATTTGTGAAAATCCAATAAAACCTAATTAAAATTTAATTAAGTGCTTTACCTCTTAAATTTGGTTATATGCTTTGATGTTGACATCCTAATTCTTTGAACTGTTTGTGTGCTTAACCGCTGCCATGTACAAACATCTGCCTCCAATTCTTACCCATATTCAACTCTCCAAATGCTATTTCCCAAGTAGATTAGGTTAACTAAAATTCTAAAATGAAACACAAAAAAGGAAAAAAACTTACATATAACCACCATATCCATGATGCTTCCAAGGTTAATGCATGTTAACATGGTATTTTTTCGATTGTAAGTTTGTGAAGGTTTGATCAAATTCTAGAATGAAAAAATTAATTTGCAATGAATATTATATGCTGGAAGGGTGCTCGGATATTCAAAAGAGAAAACATGGAAACAAAACTTTTTTCCCATAGGTAAGAACATTTGTCCTAGATCACAATTATTTCGAAATCAACACTGGATGAATCAATATTGTTATTTAGAACGAGAACAGGACGCACAACTAACCAGATGTTTCATGGATCGGAATGAAAATTTCAACTTGTGGAGATTACTATACTGTTTCCAAATAAGTTTCGTATTTATTACATAGCTGAATGAAAGCTCTCAAATTATGCTAGACTTACTGTATTAATTACATCTCCAAATTTATAATAACTGTAATAAACTGCGGTGATTAAGGATTCAATGAACATTCAGGCGGAGGTGGAGGATACCTTGTCGTGACCTTACAGTAGTCGTAAGTTAGGTAGTTCTGTTGAACCCAATCAAGTCTACTCAGTTTATATTGATTTAGACTTTGAAATTCTGCTTTATCCCACCAAATTGTTGGCACAGGGCGGAGACGAATGAGACCACGCATTGCATGCATTGATTTCAAAGGATCGATAAGAGGAAACAAACAGAGATTTACTCCAATCGGTTTTAACCTCTCTCCATGTTGCGAAGAGCCACTTGAAACAGATACTCTTGATCTGCTTCTTCTCCAAATAACCATGGAAGATAATCAGAACCGATTGGTGGCAAAACTCAACTGTGGATACCTTGCGACTTGCAAGCAAGAATTAGTCAATTCTGAGGTGTCTTCATTCATCAATAAAAAGCCATTAAAAACTTATCGGAGGCATTTAAGTACTTTCCCAGGCTTCCCGAGGGCGGGTGAAAAATAGCAATAAGGCATTGTAAAGCCCTTTCACGTTTCAGGATTTTAAACTGTCTGCTTGCTGGGGCGTGGCGTTCTGGCCTATTTTCTTTAACGTGCTAGCATTTGAATTGACTCAGGATGGATCGATCTCCACTTTGTCTCTGTATTTGAGACTGGATGCATACTACTGCTCTAGGAACAAACTGCTAAACATAACAGATCAGCAACCTAAAAACAACCTATCACAGGTCCACAATATTTGACAATCTTCTGTTCCCTTGGAATTCCTGCAACAACAAACAACAATTCAATATTTTACAAATAAATTACTGGCTTACCATTGAAAGGAAGGATCCCGGAGGACACTAGAGTTGAAGTGTTGTAGCAGATACCATACATAGCAATAAGCGCCGGTGCAGAGACTGAGAGCATCGAGCAGGAAACATAATGTGACATCTATTATTAAACCTGTGACCTTGTGCTATTCTTTCTCGTTTATCAACTGCCGAATAAGATCCTTAAGGAATGGACCCATCGCCGTTTCCATTGCTCTCAACAACTGGGGAATTTCAATCTGATTCTCCTCGGGCACCAATCCATCAGGAACGGATACTCACTGAATGCTAGTCATCTCTTTTTCTTGAATTGGGTGGTCATGATTTCGCCTTCGCCATGGCTTGGAGTATGCGCTGGTGATTGCGGTCAGTGTTGATGGCACTGGTGATTGCGGTCTGGAATCTCCTCCCTGCATGATAGTTTATTGGAATTACTAAATGCAGGCCACACGATAGGCATCACAGCTTTTAAAAATCTCAGCATCACAAGCTAGATTTAAATTTGCCCGCTCGATCGGATTCAAATTTTCCCGCTCCGTAGATTCAAATTTGAAACAAATTCGGCTCCTCTCCCCATCGCTTTATTATTCCCATTAACTCACGTCCAAACCGATAACGTAAAAGTCGACGTGGGTTAGCCAGAGTTTCGGTTACGGAGGTGGAGGGCGTTGACGCAACGGAGGTGGGGTCGGGGTATCTGGCGGACGGTGGACGGGGTTGAAGCAGAACGGGGGTGGGTCCGTTTGGCGGCGGGACGGGGCGATTTGAGTGCCCCATATCCCACGCCTTCGTTTCTTATTTCTGACAATTACCACATGAATTCGTTTCTTATTTCTGACAATTACCACATGTAGTTAAGAAACCTTGATTAGCCTTTCTACAAAATCAAAGGAAATGCCATTGATTAGCCTTCTATTCTTTACTTTGTTTGGACTATGTTGTATAATTGATTGATTTTTCCATGAAACCCTATCTTACTTCACTTAAAACAATTACATTTTGTTCACACCATACTCTGTGATGAATGACTTGGTATTGATTACGCCTTAGCTGAAAATGGCAAGGTCATATGGATCCTTCCCTTATATGATTCTAAAAAGTTAATGATAAAGCCTAAGCTTTCTAGAGCCTATGGTTTGTAAAAGAGCCTATGGTATGCTTATCACACTTTTCCTTTGAACTTTATGGATTCATGTCTAAGCAATGGGTAACTGATAAGAGCATCAAGAAAAGTGCTAAATTGTAAATTGTGAATGTTTAAGTGCAAAGAATAAAGTTATTGATTATGATAAAGAAGCAAGAGTTGAAAGCAAGGATACTCTTATTATTGATATTCCTCCTTTGAGGCTTACTACCTACAAAATGCAGGGAAATCTGTGGATGTTTGTAGAGTATTGATCAACAATGACTACTGTCTCTACTTTGTGCTGCAGATTCCTTGTTGAAGCAGCTTGCTTTTTGGCACTCGGATTTTAATCCTTTGTCTTGTGTAGCTTGTGAATGCAAGTGTGTTGTTTTCTATTTTCCAATTGTGAATCTGTCTTTGTAACAAAAGCAACCTTTTGGAGCCCTTTACTAGTGGGAAAACTTTAAAACTCAATTTGGAGAGATAGAATTAACCTAAGTTTTGAAAATATTTGAATGAACTTGTAAGAAAAAAATGTGCAAAAATTAACTCTTAATCCATAATTGGATAGTAGTGGAAGACTACTTCCATGTGAAAATGATCATCTTTTACATCTTTGCCCGGATATCAAAGAGATTTTGTACACAATCATCTTTTACATCTTTGCCAAGATACCAAAGAGGGACATCAAGGAGATTTTGTAGAGAAAGAAAGTGAGAGTAAGGAAAGAAAGGTTGGATTACAGTTTAATTTGGATCCTATTATTAGTGTTATGTTTTGGGGAACCAACATTGTGAGTAGAGAGTTTTGTACATCCTTAAGGACAATAATTTTGTTTTGAGGAATCAACATTGTGAATAGAGAGTTTTGTACATTGTTGAAGACAATAATTTTGTTTAATTTAATTTTTAATATGTGCATTTGACAATATGCATATTCAATTTCTTCAAGTCTGTTTCTCTTGTCATGTCGTTCACCTAGTAAGTTCTTTTCAATGTCACAATTTTATTTTATTTAGATGTGTTTATTACATTGCTTTCTTATGCTCATATTACCTTTGCTTGCTACTCTAAAGCTTTGCTAATTCTTTTAATAAAAAGATAAATTTTATTGAAAGACAATATTGTTACTAGGAAGAATTTGTTGCAAATATTGTTTCAACAATTTTACTAAAAAGAACAATATTGTTTCCAATAAGCAATAGCAAAAAATATTATTTAAGTGTAAACCAGGTGTAAATGCATAGGATAGTTGATATCCTTTTTGGTTTTACTTATGTTGGAGCCTAGTTAAACGCATAACAGGAAATTTGTTAAATAGTATAGGGTCTTTGATGATTGAGATATGATATTTATATTTGAACATAAATAGAAAATGGGAAAATTGAACATAAAGTGTTTATATTTTGAAGATATTACAATTTCATTTTGTGTTTATAGCTTTCTCTGCCAAGACTCTAATAGGCCAGATTTTGAATTCCGTTTCTATTGCCATTTAAGTATATGAATATAATATTTATTCTTTTATTCATTGATTCTTTACTATATATTATAGCAATATTTGAATATGATTTAGTACTTGAAAAAAATGTAAAATAAAAGATTATATAACTAAAATAAATAAAGTAGACATCTCATTCATATATATATATTTAAAATTTTAAAATAATATCCATTCTTTATTGTAAGTAACTTGAAACATACTATCTTAAATTTGAAACATAACATATCAATTTGAAAATATAGTTTAATAGTAAGTATGGGTTCATGGCCTCAATGCACTAATTTTTTTATTGTTGATTCAGTAATGTGTGTAACTTCAATATTTGTAGGTTTATGTGTACAGAGTTTGAGTTATTGTTTGTAGGATTTGATTTTATACTTATTTATATGAACAAATTAAGGAAGTAAACAGCTCATAAATACAATAACAAGCAAATTTTAAATTTTAGAAAATTTAAAAATGTATGTGCCCATTAAACTAATATTCATTTTTCATTGTAAGCAACTTGAAACATATCTTAAATTTGAAACATAACATATAATATAACAACATGAAAATATAATTTAATAAAAAGTATTTAAGCTCATGGCTTCAATGTAAGTATATTTTTTTTATCTTGATTAGGTAATGTGTGTGATTTCAATCACTATTAAAAGATTAAGTGGAACAACAATCACAAATTGGTCAATATATGCAGATTCGTGAATGTGGTCCTTGTGTTGTGATGCTGAAGTTAATTGTATGAGACTTGATTGTTATTTTCGTTACACTCTTGATTGTATGAGACTTGATTATTATTCTATGTAGAGCTCCATGAAAACACAATATGAATTCTATGGTGTAACTAATTCCATTGCAAATTTCGTTCTATTGCTCTGCATTTACTTTACAATTGTAACTAATGATATATGTTGACAACAATTGTATATTCATTCGAACCATAAAACTAAGTGTTTAACGCTGAGCGAGTTTCCTCGCTTCCACCATTTTTATACAGAATGCATTGGCAATAACTCCAAGTGAAGAGGAAGACAAATAAAGAGACATGAAATTGATCTTTAAAATCACTTCTACTCAAATTTAAGTGGTTATTTTATTATTGAACTTTATTTTTATTTTTATTTAAAAAGATCAAATGATATCTTAAAAACAAAGAATCAAACCCCTCCACAACTTACAATGTTTACGTCAGTTGTATCGATAGCAGATTAGGTTGAATATTGAACCCACCATTGTTTAACAACCACACTCATATTTGTCTAACCTATAAGTGGCCATTAATGATTGGTTTCACCAATGACGGAAGTGTATAGGGAATTTGTAATATTAAATTGATTAAATATGATTATCATGATCCACTACTCAATCACTTTCATAGATAAATTGAAAATTCATTTAACCTACCCTCATAGCATAGGGAGGGAGGGCCGATTTATCTAACCGTATAAGATTTTATATGGTATACAAATTAAATATTATTGTTGAACAGTGAATGTAGCTTATTATAGATGTGTAAAGCAAGTATGTGAAGGATGGCTCATATTTCATTCTACATGCAATATAACAACTACAATTAAATTTCTAACAAAGTTATATTTTATGTATGTAGCGGAAGTCACTATAGTAAAATTTTCACTTCTCTTTCACCTCTCTTAAGTTCATATGAAAATGTTATTTTTAAAAGTTAGAAAAAAAATGCTATATAAAATGCTATAATTCATAGTACAATTAAAGTGGATTGGCCTCACCCCTCTTAAGTCCACACATAGATGTTATTTTTCAATGTTAGAATAAAAAGTACTTCTAAGACTATATAACCAATAATACTCTAAATGGTCATAACTAATAATACTCTATATAACCAATAATAATCGAAGCTACGTGGCCAAACACTGTTCCTCATATGTGGTGTTTTAAATCTGAAGGATCTCTGTTCTAATCCCACTAGTGATGATGGTGTTCTAGATGTCTTCTTATGATATATCAATATCTAAAATATGACAATTATGGACTTATGTTCAACTCGATGGCTACAAATTGCAATTGAATTAAGATCCTCTATGAATTGACTTTCATGAATTCATGTCTTATTTCTTATGTCTTTTTGAACGGGTAATGATTGACAATCACCACATGTAGTTAAGAAATATCATGCATTTCGGTTTCAAAATATACAACAATCTTATCTTTCTACAAAATCAAAGCAAAGGTCTATTCTTTACTTTGTTTAGACTATGTAAGATCAATAATTGCTTTTTCCCTGAAACCCTATCCCACTTCACTGCAATATTATGATATTTTAAGCCATACCCTGTGATGAATAACTTCTTATTATTAACCCTATCCCACTTCATTGCAATATTATGATATTTTAAGCCATACCCTGTGAAATAACTTGTTATTATTAAGCACGCCTTAGCTGAGAATTGTAAGCTCATATGGATCCCTTCAAATCTTTTATGTCTTTCTAACATATGATGATAAAGCCTAAGCTCTTTGTAAATAGACTGTATCAAAATTGCACAGATTTTTATTTAAAACATATGGGGATGTAGCTCACATCGTAGAGCACTCGCTTTGCATGTGAGAGGTATGGGGTTCGATACCCCGCATCTCCATGGTCGTTTTCAAGAAGTTCCATTTTTTACACCTGTTGTTTTTAAGAAGTTTCATTTTGTACACTTGTTTATTGCGGTCGAAAAGTAAAATTGGTATTTCTCTTTTGAAAAATTGGTGGCAATATGAGAGAATCATGTTTGGACGCCTGTGTATTGCACTCCAAAATTGGTGGCGATCTGAGAGAATCATGTTTGGACGCCTATGTATTGTGAAAATTGGTGGCGATATGAGATAATCATGTTTAGATACCTATGTATTGCACTCCTTCAAAACAAATAAAGTGATGGTTTGGTCGAGTGGTCTTGGCCGCCAGATTTAGGCTCTGGTTCGAAAGGGTGTGGGTTCAAATCCCACAGCTGTTATTTTAATTCTTCAAAAAATGTGAGGATTTATAATCTTGCTTATGCCTTGACTTATAGACAAAGGTGATGAGTCAACTCACATTTGCATTTAGAATCCAATCATGGTTATCCTCACTATCAGTTGAAGATAACTAAGTTATTATAGATTTTTCCATCTTGAAAAAAAACTAACTACCTGAAATGAATTTGGAGAAGAAGCAAATTTAGCTTTAAGAAGCAGTCCCATCCAAGGAAGAACTTGTATAACGAATTGAAAATGATCATCTTCCAATTTAGAAGAACCTGTATAAGGAATTGAAAATGACCGTGAACCATGTTTAATATGGTTGTCCTAATTTTTTCATTTCATTTTATAATATTAATTAGCATCAAGATTTCTTATTGATAAAATCATTACACTTCATTTTCCTTAGAGTGTATGGGGTAAAACTACTAAGCATTAGTGGTTACTTCCTTAAGTTTGATGTCATCTGAAAGGAGTGGAAGTTTCCCCATATATCATCTACATAAATATTGCTATTAGATGTAGGATTTTGATAAGCAGTTTCAAGATATTGTGACTAGTAAGTACTATGTCATATGATATGATGCTTGGAACTTAAGATGTATGATCCTTAATACAAGGTTAGTTTTTATTAAACCAAAACAAAATCTCCACAACTCCACACTTCATTTGAGCCTATGATGGTTGTGCCATTGTTTTGTTTTCAAAATCTAAAATTCTTAGACTCGCATAATTTAATAAAATTTAATTAATTTTTTATTTTTTATTTTCAACATGCAATTCTTAAACTCACATATAAGTTCTTGGACTCCACTACTACACCAAGGGGTACTTTAAGACATATATTTAAGACGAAACTACCATTTTGTCTTAAATATATATCCTCCTTTTAAAATGTCATAAAAGGAAACATCTTTAGTTAGATGTTCATTAATTGTCAACCTTCCTCGTGGGCCACGTCCTTCATCAACCATCAACCCGCATTGTCGGCCCGTTTCATATTCAATGGCTCACCTAATCTATGATAGTCGACATCATAAACCAGTTAATGCTTCAAGCTATGGCCTACAGCTGTGTCTGCCTCTATCAATATTTTGGGAGTTGTAGAAGAGCGCCGAATTGGGTATATTGCAGGATGCGTGGGAGGTGAAATTTTTTAGAGGATACCACTGAGACTTTTATGGATCCATCTCCTACATTTACAGTCAGCTAGCCAAGATCTCTCCATTTACAGTCAGCTGGCCAAGATCTCCTGCCTCCAGGGAGGCCATCGACAATCTTGCTACTCGGGTTTATATAACTATCTTTTTAAAGTTGTGTCCAAAAATGAATTTTCTTAGTCGTATAAGTTAGAGATCATCAGATCGGTAGTTTCGTAGACATTCTTTGAAGGCGGTTGTCCTAGTATATTATATACTGTCAAAAATTCCAAATTTCCATATGTCCATCAGGTTCAGGTTTATACTTATATCTTTTTAAGTTTTTTTAAAGATCAGATCAATAGTTTTGTAGACATTCTTTGAAGGCGGTTTTCCTTTGTATATTACTGTCAAAATTTGCATATGTCCGTCCTGCCTGCACACTTTCAAAGGAATGTACTATGAGGAGACTGATCAGTTCTAATTTCTCCGCGACCTAACATAGACAATCATCTCATGCCTTTCCATTTTCTTTGAAGCTCTCTTTAGTCACTAGTTTTAGTGTTCTCTTTATCTCTATTTAATCCTAATTCCTCTCTCAGAAGTCCATGTTCCTCGTCTGAGCTACTGAATCCTCAAGCTCGCTTTCCATGCCAGTTAGTTGCTTTGCCTTTAATGCCTCAAATGTCCAGTCTGTGCATAGGAGAACAAATAGAATTGAGAAAGCACATGCAATTTGAGCTGCCAGAAGGCCATAACATAGGCCTAGTAATCCAAGCTTAAGAACAAAGGATAAGACAATAGCTACAGGCGTCCTTATAAAATAAAAAGACCAAAGATTAATTCTAGCACCGATTGCAGGCCTGGTACTCCCTCTTAGAACCCCACAACCCATTGTTTGAGGGCATTTCCCCAGCTCACGGAGTCCTATAATGGGAAAAACCGTGGTCATAAGAGCTAGGACTCCTTCATCAATAGTGAAGACTCGATCCCATAGATATCTCAAAAGCGTAGTCCATGTTAGACTAACCAATGCTATAAAGACCGCACAACCCATGGCGCGCAACGTAGGTAGTGAGCCTAGCTCTGAAGGGTTTGCTTGCTCCCAGCTCATTTCCTACTCGAGTAGACACATAATTTTGTCTTATTTTCCGAAGATTACTGTCATCTGTTAAGATTGCTTTTTTTTGGCAAGTTCACTGAATTTTAAGGTTCTTACTGTATACAATTTCCTACTCGTTTTAGACAATTATCCATAGAACATAGGGCTTGTGTATAGTATACTGCCCCAACGCCTGATCTATCTAATCATGTGATCAAGCAGTATTGTTTTCTTTTATGGGTTGGATGTTTTTTTTATGGTTTGTTTTATCTACACCGGACTGTACTAACTCATTTTATGTGGGTTTTTGTTTTAGATTAAAACCTAGCTTGAAGCTCATGGCCACATTCAAAACCATCTGAAGGATATTGTAATTAGTAGCCCACCATTAAAGAGGTAAATAAATTTATATTCCGCGTTCTGCTCGAAAAAACTTCTCTTATTGCTTCAAATTGGAATTCACTTCGTTTTTCCCTCCATTCTACGTCCTTCCTTCCTTTGCAAGGAAGAGGATCAACTTAACCGCCCGTTCGTTGTAGAAGAATCTCTTCTTGTAAATTGTTTTTTCATTGCCCAACAACTTTGCAAATTTGGATATGGTTTCCTTTGTTTCTCCCTTTTGTTAGATCTTCTACGGACTACACCTCCCTGTTTGTAAGGTTTTGGTGCCACATGAATGCCCTCTCATTTAGACGTTGCTTTGAATTTGGATAAATGGTTTTCGAATTCAATAGTATGTCACCTTCTTTTATGACTGTCTCAACCATCCATTAAAAGCAAAACCTTTTTCCCCTTCATAAATGTAGTACAAGTTGAAGTATGGGTGATTGAAATTTTAAAGCTTAACATGTGTTATTACAAGCTACATGCTGCCCTGCAAGATAGACAAATACATATATATGTTTCGAAGAGAGTGGGCTCTTCCATGTTACCTTAAATGGGATCGAATGTGAACTTAATAGTGCACCATCTCTCTGAGCTGAAATTCACCATATTTACACATGTTTTTTTCATCCCTTTGAGTTGGAGAACAATGAAATTTCCTTTGCTGGAATAGTAGAATCATGAGGTGAGGAAAGTCATTATGAAACTTGTGCATCTTTGGGCTACTTTGAAGAATGGCCTGGAGCCCTGGAGCCATGAAAAACAAAAAGAGCACATGCAGAGGTCACAATGTGCTCACTGTCATTCTTCATTATTTTAGCAAAGCCTTTAGAGTGACCCAAAGCTCTCTACAAAATTCTATGATGAGCTTATATCCTCATTATGTGCTCCACGGGGATAATATCCAAGCATCTGGCAGTCCTCCATTAGGGTTTTTTCTTCCCACAAAAACTAGTTTCCTGGTGAATGCTCTCTCTATATTTGAGACCTGGGTGGATCTCTCTCTTGGAGTTCTCTTGTGGTGACAGGATGATAGTGGTAACTATTGCTGCATTGTTGGTTAAATGTTGTGCATGAATTAGTTTTTGACTTGTTTAATCCACCTCGGCGAAAGATGTATCGTGTGGAGCTATAGTGTGGTATCGTGTGGAGTTGTAACACTAGTATTTTCTCGTCACGCCTAGTAAGAGCGTCATTCCAATGACATATTGCTGCAAGTTTGGTTGAAGATTGTGCTAATCGAGGAGATCCCTTGAGAGTTTTGTGCTCCACTATGACTGGTGTGGAGCTTCCATTCCATTTTTAAATACCAGACTCCACCACCATTTGGAATGTGATCCTCTATGTTGGTTTGGGCCATTGCGTGACTATTGAATGCATGAGCTCTCTCCCCATGGTGAACAATGACTAGTATGCCTCCAACCTCATGGATTTCCAATGAGGTCGTGCTACTTTTGAAATTGGTTTCAAAGGGAGCATGTTGGATTCCAGCAATTGAACAATGAGAGAATAGAAGCATGTTGGCTCTTGCAATACGTTGTGGATACTTGGTGTTATATTGCGAAGAATTTCTCCTGTGGATGACAGATTGAAGCTTGTAATCTTGATTAGATCTTGTACAATAACCTAACATGTTTGGAAACCTCCCTTTGCTTCGGCTACTCCATGAAGTTGGCTCTGGGATGTGCCAGCATGATGCCTCTGGTTTGATCCTCACTGATGGAGGAGACATTGCCCTTCTGATCCATGATGGATTCAAGGCCGAGAAAGATATTGCTAAGATAGGGAATGTGTTGGATCCATCATCTACTGGCAATGTGGAGTTTCAAATTTTGATGGAGTTGATTAGGGAAAGTTTCAAGGTGGACCCTATGTGGTACCACAGGGATGAAGGATAGGTTGGTTGGTTTATATGTAACTGCTTTATATCATTCATGCAAATTGTTATTTCATTCCTACAATCCTAGTAGTGCGTTAGATTGTTTGTATACCCTTCTTGCATGCTTCCAATATTCCATTCTTGCAATTGTTGGGGAGTTGTCATTATTTTAAGGTTGTTTTAAGAGAGCTAAGAAGCTTAATCTATTATTTCTGAAGATTCTTGAAGTTTAAAGTACAAATTTTGTATGTAGATTTGTATGATTTACTTCAGAAAGCATTGAGTCACGTTAAGCTATGAATGTGGATCTATTTTATGAATTGAGTTTCTAGATTTCTGGGATGTATGGTGTAGGTCCGCGACGGAAAGCGAAATATGTATAATTTCAGATAGATATTGGGGTGAACATGTTGTATAGATCTGTAATTAGGTTATTACTGGAATTGCAATAGTTGCGGTCTTATCAGAAGCATGATGTTAGTCACACTCTCTTTGAGTGGAAGAAGGGGCCAGCAATAAGGTAAGAAGGATGCGCATGGAGGAAGATGAAGCCTGAAAAAAATGCTCAACGCAACTAAATTTTTGACAAATTTACATAAATATTCTCTGTTATAGGAAAAAACAGCTTACAACCTCATGGCGGTCGATATGCAAGGATCTCCTAGCATTCATGTGTATGCAGATAAGAATGTAGGCCTAAGTATAGTTACAATAATTAACTGGTTACAATTATTTCTGATCCCTGCACCAATTATTATGAATTTTAATACTATATCTATTTCATTGTTTCAGTCAAAATTTTACAACCCATATGATGTTGTTAGTTGGATTGCTTATTTATCTCATATAATTGGCTGAAAATTTTGATTCAGACCGATGCTTTTGCACCTAAAGTGTTAGTTGACATATATATAGAGTTTCCTTTGCTTTTTACCTCCTACACACTAAATTGAACTCTCCCCTATTTCAATTAAGCTCTAGTCTACTCAGAGTTATCCTTCGTTAAGAAAAATTGCCTAGTATCTAACAGAACAAAACTGGATGAGAATTTTGGACTGTTCTTCTTCGTCACATAATCTTCTCATTTCGACAAGAGAGAAATTTAACTAACATATCTAGGTGTGATAAATCTTTTAAACCTAATTTTGTTTTAAATGACTAGCTTTGTTAATCCCCAATTCTATGAAGGTCATACGAATTAAATGAACTCCCATTTCGATGAAGAAACTAAATGGACTTAACAACTTTGGAAATGTAAAGTTTTCAAATGATTAAGTTGATAATTTTTTTGAAATATGATTGTTTGCAATTTAAATTTAGTAAGAATCTGGTAAATATTTCATAACAGAATTTGATAATTTATAATAGAACAATATCATTATGAATCAATATAAAATTTAGATTAAAATTCCTCGCATTTCATGATTTTTCTAGTTTTATGTAGATCATTTTATACTAATTGGTTTCTCTCTTATTGGATTCTTTTTGGTAGATGGATCTTTCTATTTGTAATCTTTTTGGTCCCAAAACAATCATAACTTTGGGAACCTTAATGCCTTAGCTATTCACAACAAGGTTTACTCTCGATTGAATTCACTTTTTGAAAAAAAAAACTTATTTTTAGTTTTTTTCTTACTTATCTCATGAGGTTCTATAAGGTTTCAAGTTGAACACTTGTGAGAGGTGAGTC
This sequence comes from Larix kaempferi, assembly GCA_027924585.1. Taxonomy (NCBI): domain Eukaryota; kingdom Viridiplantae; phylum Streptophyta; class Pinopsida; order Pinales; family Pinaceae; genus Larix; species Larix kaempferi. The sequence continues at coordinate 3,397,984 of BSBM01000912.1, read as the reverse complement.
TGGTTGCCCATGCTTCAACTCTCTTATTGTTTGCATGTATAAGCATTAACAACTTGGAATGACTTTCCAAGACTAGTCTTTTTAAAGTATATGTCATCACGATTCGAATGGATTACATAACATTATATTTAATTGATGGAATGAATTAATATGTCAAAATTGCACTTGAGTTGCCGTGTGATGTCCTTGTGCAAACATCCCATTTGATGTGGTTTTCCATGCCTATGGATTTTCAATCGTAATATTTGTACCAATGGATTTCAGATCAAGCTCCTTTAATTTCCTAAGCCAAACATTGCAGTGATCACAATAGTTCGAAATGACAAGTGAGTTTCTTCACTTCAATCGTTGATTATTATATTTAGGTTGGAGTGACATTCCAATTCTTGTGCCTTAATAACCAATTGCATTGACCATTTTTTCTCATGAGAGCCTTCATATTGAAGACTTTAAACCAATGATTCCATATAAAGATTGGTTTACAATGGCTGTGGAGTTGCAGGATCATTAGATTGGCCGACTTTGACAAGCAAAATGAAGCCCAGAAAAAGATTTTCCTTTCAGCATTCATTGGTTCCTTCGTTTCATCCCAAACCTTGGGGTTGTAGATATTTAAGAAGAGGGAATCAACATAATAATGGAAGTGATAGGGGTATCAACAGAATAATGGAAGTGGTAGGGGCTCGGGGGTATCTTTTTGTAAATCAGAGTGTAAAGCATTAATCTAGCTCTTTAGTGATTCCTAAATGAAATCAGTCGTTTTATCCTATTATTGTCTAATTTCTTCCGTGGTTGTATCATGGTATGTGTTTCCTTTTCATCTCCGATTGAATTTTTGGCTAATGGTAAAAAAAAACTTATGCTTTTGCAATTTTCCTGTTTTCTGTTGATCGTCTAATGCCATTATCAAATTTTATGTTGCATTGAAAATTGGATTGTATCTTGTGGATGATGCTCAATTGTTTTCTGCCAGAAATGTGATATGTTAAACTAATATTTAAATATTGATAGGCCATAGAGGATCTGCAAGCTTGTTGAATTACAAGGTAGTGGTAGAAGTAGAGATGCCCTAGAGGTGTATAAAAGCTCGTACTTAATTTATATCGTCACATACAATGTACACAAGCTCGTACTTAATTTGAATAGACATGCCAATCCCAGTTGTAAATTGGATCCTTTCCATGGTGATATTGGCTCTGCCAAGACAAACTTAGAGCATTAGGCACAATATTAACAGATCGAGTTTGTTGGACACTTCTATTTTTCAATATTTTTTCCAAATGTTTTATAGATATTTTTGCATATCATGGTAGGAAAAAAAACTACGATTTCCAGGGCCCTTGCAACATGGTTCCATCTTCCTTCTAATGAAGACTAGATTTGTTTATCTGTTATTGCTAATTATTGCCTCTTGAGTCTCAGTATTAGTTTGAGTCTACCTAGTTGCGATGATATCTATTAAACTACTTCACAACTATGTATTTTTTTTACAGAAATATTTGTTACTGTCTTGACTTTACACTTTTATGAACACTAAACCCGCTGTAAAGGTAAGGCCTTGAAAGGTCTTACTTATGTGAAATTGATGTTCTTTTATTATCGAATACATACATGGGTGTGGCTTCTTTTCAGTTCCATTTCCACGATAAAGTTAGTTTGGTGAAAGTTAAAACACTAAAGTTGTGTCCATGTACACAAATATGTGATCTTCAAGCTTGTGCACTTCAGAGATAATTATAGTCCATTTGCCATAGGCATTTCCTAGTGCTTCTTGAAATGAGGAGAACTTATACCTCCATCTCATTCCAAGATCTAATGTTGTCTTATCTAACTTTGGTCTGAATAGAATTTTTTTAAAATTTTCTAGTATTGGTTTGCGGGAAATTTTTATCTATTGAGGTGAACCATATGTTGTAACTTGTTTAGCACACAACTCCACAAAGTTGTTCATAAATATCAATGTGAACCTATTGAAAAATAAATCATTAGTGCATAAGCTCTTGCACATGGAGAATCTATAATGAACCTTTTGAAGCAAACTGATTCACACACACTATTTGAGTATCCAATGAAAGTATCAAAATCAAATGTAATATAATGAATAATGACGCCAATACTTAAAAAGACGATGTGGTACATCTTAGGCCTAGAATGAAGATTTAATTTAATGGAAATCCAACCTGAGAGATTATCATGGTTGAAAATACCACTAGTTTGACCTTTGCGAATTCAACTCAGTTTGCTGCCAAAACTGAGCAGTTATGATACTGATCCAGATTTGACTCACTGCTGGTGAGTCAAACTCACCGGTAGAGACTCCTAATCACTAGCGCTAGTGGGTCTGTTACTCTGTCTAAAGATAACCTGCTACAATCCTATCTATTGGTACTCTGTGTGGGTCATTATAATTGTTTGTTAGTTTATAATTGTTTTTGTCTAACAAATTTTATGGAAAGATAAAATTTATGTCAATTACTTGTACTATTTCCTGTTAGTTATGAAATTTGATGTAAAATCTGGTCATCCCACATGCAAAAGACAAAGAAGCTAAAGTGGGATCATTAACTATAAATAATCCCTTAGGTATTAGAAAGGGGTCTTTTGGGGGAAGGTGTTATTGTAGGTACTTTGCAAGAGACTATTATTGGCCAAGAGAAACATCTGTATTGTGCTTGGATTGACATCCATATATTCTTGGAAAGTTTGGGTCTTTATGTGCTATGGTTTTCAAATATTAATGTGTTGTTACCACTTCTGGATAGTACCCTACTGACAACACAATAGAATCTGGTATCAAATGTACTGTTGAATATAGCACCCTATTAGATTCAAAGTTCATATCAGTCTTGAAGTTCCCAATTTCCATTGAGTCTCATTCCGTTTAAAAGATCAGATTTCAAGTCAGGCTCTTAACATTGGTATCAGAACCACTTTTTTAGCCTTGTGGGCAGACATCAACAGTGGCTTCATTCTTAGCTGCTCGTGGGGATGATAACTAGAAGTCACAAATAGCATTATTAGTGCATGAAGCTATAAGGAATACCGTGGATGGGATAAAGGACAACATGGAACATATTCTGACCACTTTTCTTGTCGCTCCACTTGAAGTAGCATAGCTGTTACAACAAGCATTTTGAGCCTATTGTTGGCCTGAGTGCCATATTTTTTCACGCTCTCCTTTTGCACACACGGTTGCATCAATATTTTTTAGCTTTTCACTTGTTTTATTTTCATTGTCACCATTGATTCTCCGAGATAGTCTCGATGCCTACGGGGCCAGTCCTCGCAGCACGGTTTACTTGGCGCCACTCGCCACAGGCGTAGAACCCCGTCACTAGATCCCGACGCCCCTTACTTCACATCCAATTCTGAACCAGAGAAACCTATATTCATTGCTCCGTCTAGCCCCATGGTTGGCATGACTTCCAACCCTTTTTACGGCTGGATCGTTGGTGGTGGGTCCACCACACGTCCACCACTATCCCAACTACCACTTCAACATCCATCCCTGCTATACCATCTATAGGCTCTACACCTAGTATTCCTGTCACTACATCCATCCCTATGGTTAGTGGCTTCCTATTCCCACCAAACTCCCATCGGACATGCCCAAATTCGAGGGGAAGGGAGGGGAGGACCCCCAAAACCACATTATGTCCTTCCACCTTTGGTGTTCCTCTAACTCTATCTGCTTATGGTTATTACAACAAACCTTCACTGGCGCTGCAACCAAGTGGTACATTGACCAACCACATGGGACCCATTTCACATTTACATCCCTCACCTCCACTTTCCTCCAGGATTTCCCATCCACAACAAACATTTAGTAATAGTTATCCCACCAAAATCCTGATTTCCACGAGGTTAAGCCATCTTAAATTCAAAAAGCATTATCCTGCTTTGATACCAAATTATACAAGCCCCACCTGCAATTTAACCAAATTGTCAGCTTCTCTTATGGGAATTCCAAACTCCATAATCCATTTCATCTAGGACATCTCAAGGATCCAGAGACTTACATTTTTGGCAAGCATGAAAGACATCTCAAGCAAAAACTTTGACACTTCCAAACCAGAAATGTATCCTAGATCCTGGATCCTCCATATACGATTCCTCAGAAACATGGATCCTAATCCTCTATAGGAAGATCCCCAAAAACAAAGATCATGTATTCTCCATAGACAAATAAGATAAACATGACAAAACCTCATAAAGATGAGAAAATTGGGATTGTTAAACATCATTAATGATATGAACCTTCCTTGTGGTTTTTGGTTCTTTGGAATCGAATCTGGTAGTGAAATGCCAATGTCCTATGCTCCCATGTCGCTTTTGAGACGTATCTGGCTACAATTATATTTACAAATTAGTTTGACTTGGATTTTGACACAAGGCGTTCCTTGGAATACAACATTGCCATAAACTTATTGGTATTTTAAGGCCCTATTTTGTTCTTACCCAAAACATTTTAGTGTCCCCAACTTTTGGGAATCTGAATCTATTATCCTCTTCTATTTCAGATTTAAAACAAGAAGTTCCAAGTGACTTGAACTAGCATAGACATATGTTCTGTTGAGATATCAACATTGACTACAACTTGGATCTAAGAGTTTTGCATATCAACATTGACTACAACTTGGATCAAAGTGTTTTGTACATCAAATTGACTACAACTTAGATCAAAGCGTTTAGTAGTCCAACAACTAACTGGGCACATAATGCTTACCACATCAATGGAGATAGGTTCGAGATACAAGATATAATTCAAGAATGGATCTCATTTTTCCTTTATGAAAATAATAAATTAAATTTTCTTTCACTCGGTAAAACCTCTCCCTACATTGTCATGATAAACCATATGATTAATCTTTTGAATATTAAAATTAGATTATGTGAGATTTATTTTTTTATTTATAAATATAATACTAACAAGTGAAATAGCAGCAAAGCTGCTTATACCTGCCTCTTCTAATTAACAAATAGAAACATATATAAAATTGTATAATTGGCTATTACAAAAAATAAGAACAATAATGCAGTTTTATATTCATATGGAACTAGTTAATAGCATGATAGTTTATGAAAGTTTATTGATACTCTGATAATAAAAAATTAAAAATTAAAAAAAAAAACAATGTATTAAAAGAGTGTAATGTATTACGAGAGTGCCAAAAACTTCACCACGTAATGTTATTGGGCACATTATATAAGAAGTGTTGATTTGAAAAATAAATTAATAACACTTATTTAAATAGAGGTATAAATTATTATAACTTGTTAATTAAAAAAGTCTTCAATAAAGACATGAAGTATTTAAATTATTATTATAACTAGTTTTGATGAAGTAGAATACTCAAAAGTTAAGAAATTAATATGAATATAATGTAGTAATTATTATTTTTTAAATAACAATAATATGATAATTTTAATTTTGAAAATAATAATGAATATTTTAATATGTAAAAATAAAATACTTAAACACTAAATCTTTAGCAATTTTTATTTTTTTAATTAACACACTTTCAAAACTTTACATAGGTTTTAAATGTTTTTTTAATTTTGTTTTATAACGAATCCGAGTTTTCTAACTATACATATTTACAATTGACTTACAATATATTTATTTTCCAATCAGCTAGGGTATCGTTTCTAATTATTATTTTTAAATAATCTCCAATTACTTTATTTAAACTTTAGGCAGGTTTTATATGTTTTTAATTTTATGTTATAAATAAATGAAGTTTGTTTTGAATATAAACATCTAAATACAGTAAAATATATTTCTTTTACCATTAAGTATATACTAAGTATTTTATTTTTAAATTTTAAATAATTTCAACACAAAAAAGTTAAATATATTAGGGGAGAGAGTTTTATAGTTGAACGGGAACCGGTAGTGGTGATAGAACCGGTGACTGTTACAACCCAAAAAGTGACCAAGAAAATGCTAACTGTCAAACACATATAATTATATAAATATATAAAAAGTTTCCTATTTAAGTTCATTAAGTGTCATTCTGTATAGTAGGCCCACAGCTGTCAACTATAGGACAAAAGGTTGACAACTGAGCAGTCTTGACATAACCAAAATCAAATCCATCATGTCCCTTCCAAATCCCAACATGCACTGACACAAACATCTAATTGGACCTCATCACTACCTAGGCAGCCCAATCTACAAGGACGGATTTCCCATCACATGGACCCCATCAAACAAGCTTCAGGGTACACCCAGACTAGCATCGAGAATCACTTAACCACCAAGGCATCCCACCTGCACATTTATCAAATGTCACCTGCATAATAAATGGAGAATGAGTGTCAGCTCCAGGTGCATTGCTGTTCAACAAAGTAGCGCAATCAATGCAATTAATGCTGCCAACTCCATTAAAATCATCAAATCAACCATAAAACCAAACAGAAGCATGTCCATAGGCATTTCGAATAGCACATGGATCGACAAAGCCCCATTGATGGCCATTGGATCCAGGCCAACTCAATCTTGAGCCACTCATCCAACTCCAGCCAGTTGCAATCCATGCCTTCTCAAACTCGCCAATCAAATCAAACACCAAAATGCTATAAAGACACTACAACCTTCAGACAAACTCCATTTTTTCTGCTATTCGAAATTCCCAGACCTTGTTAAACTCACCTCTATTTCCAAGCATCAAATTTTAGAGTCCAGGCATTGCATTCAAGCAAAACATAGTTGCAGAGTTAATTCAAGACAACATTCAGAGTTCAGGTATTGCATTCAAGATAAACTTGTCTTTCAATAATGTTTTCAAGTAGCCAGACTATATCTAGTTTTATGCAAGAACCTGCATTGAACATGTAAATCACATCAAGAGATCCTTTGAATACTCCAGATCCTAGGGTCGTTTTAACACTTTGTTTTAACACAACTATTTTAATATTCTAGATCCCTGTGAAGATACACAGCTAGTTCTAATTCCGTGGGTGGGAGCACTGTTATGGTTTTTGGTTTTTAATGGAGCACTATCCCTAGCCCTGTCCTTGGCCCTGTTTGTTCTAATTCTGTGGGTGATTGCAGTCATGGAAAGAGTCAACACTACTTGTGCAAGGAGGTCAAGTAGGAGACTCAGCAGAGGTGCCCAGCTACTATGCACCTCGTCCGATGAGGACATAGCACATGATGCTGATAATAACAATGCACACAGAGATGATGAAGAGGCAAATGATGCAGAGCATAGTGGTGTTATTCTACCATCAACCACAGTTGCAGAGGAAAATGATGCAGATCCTGGAGGTGTTATTCCACAATCAACCACAGTTCAAGGTGCAACTGCCAGTAAGAAGATTAGTGCCATCAGAGGATGGACACAAGAAGACATGAAGGCTACCATAGATGATATAGAGTTCAATGGTTTTTCTATCAGAGCAGCTGCTAAAAAACATGGGATTCCACCAACATCAATCCATTACTGGATAAATGGCCTGACCCATACCAAGCGAAAAGGACCTCTTATAGTGTTGAGTGCAGAAGAGGAAGAAGAAGTTGTGTTTTGGTGTGAAGAGATGGCTCAACTAGGCCATGGTCTGGAGTTGGTTCAACTCAAATCCACTTTTGCACAAATTTGTCAAGGGAGGCCAAACCCCTTCAAAGATGGATTTCCAGGGAAATCATGGTGGAGAGGATTTAAACAAAGGCATCCATAACTTGTGTTACGCACAACAGAGGGGCTTGATAGTGATAGGGCTTTCAATCTATGCCCTACAGTTGTGACCAAGTTCTATCAGACACTCTCTGATGCATATGAGAAACACTCATATAGAGGAGACCATATATGGAACTGTGATGAGACTGGATTGCAGGCAGGGAGGAATTGTGGCATGCAGGTAATTGCCAAGAGAGGGAGCAGGAATATGCCCAAAATTCTGCCAAAAAGTAGGGAGTGGATAACTATTCTTTGTTGTGTCAACGCAGTTGGAGCATCAATTCTAGGTTTTTATCTGTTCAAGGGAAAGAATCAACTCAAAAATTACATTAAAAACTGTGAACCTGGCACATGCATGGCTGCACACCCCCATGCTTGGATGACAAAAGAACTATTCTTGAGTTGGCTTTTCCATTTTTCTTCCTCTGTCCCTGGCGGTGTTTCACCTGAAAACAGACACCTATTGATTTTTGATGGCCATGGCAGCCACGTTGCTATACAAACCATTGAGGAGGCAAACAGGCTAGGCATTGATTTGTTGACACTGCCTGCACATACCACCCATAGGATGAAACCTATAGATGTGAGTGTGTTTGGGCCTTTCAAGTGTTGCTTCAGGTCTGAGAGAGCGTCCTGGATGGCAAAGAACCCGGGGGTAGAGGTGAAGAGGTTCGAATTAGCAGAGTTTGCAAGAAAAGCTTTTGCTAGGGCACTCACAACATCAAATATCAGGGCTGGTTTTAGGCCGACAGGAATATGGCCTTTCAATTCTGATGCTCTTCAACATGACACGGGATGTAGTCAGGCTTTTGATGTTCAGGGGAAAGAGGATGCAAATGCTGCAGATAACATCATATCACTCTCTCGAGGTCATTGCCAACCACTGGATGACGACAATGAACACATAAGTGAAAGTCAGTATGGCACCGAACCTGTTGGGGAGAATATAGAAGCTGTTGGAAGGACAGAAACAGAATTAGATGGACAAGGGATTGTTCATAACAACGTTGCCGATTTGAGTGTGAATGGAGGTGACCAAGCAGTGGTAAACAACAGCGAGGAGTTGACATTTCCAAGCCAGCCAAAACAACCCGAGTGGTTGGTAGAGGCGATGACAAATATGAACAGACACATTGTCACCCCCACCAACGATGAAAGCCTTAACCTGCCTTCGATGCCAGCAGTCCTTAACAATGAAGTTGTACATTATTATGTGCCACTTGGGGGTGTTGGAGATGAGATTGAACAAAATCAAGATACAATGGACCAAGAAAATGATGATGAGGCACTCCCACTGAATGAGCCACTACTTGGCAAGTTCCTTAAGTTTCCAGTAGAGGAGGTTGCAACTCAACTATCTAATCCCACTGCTGAGCATCTTAGATTAAGCAGGAGCTCACAACTACTAACATCACAGGACTACATCACCCTACTGATTGAGGCTGAGCACAAGAAAAAGGAGATGCAGGATTTAAAAGAGAAGAAGAAGGCCTTGGCAAAGGAGAAGAAGGAAGCAAAGATTGTTGCAGCAGAAAATCGAAGGAAGGAAAGGCTTGTAAGAGTGAAACAAAGGGAGGAAAGAGAGCGACGAAAACAATTGCAAGGGAGGAAAGGGAGCAAAGAAAGGCAAATCAGAGGAATCCAAATGGTCTAGAGAGGATAGAGGTTGTTGACAACCCATTGGATCAGTTTTCAGAGAACATAAGATTATTCCAGGACCTTATTAACATACAGATACCCCAATACCACCAGGCAGGGGGAAATACTATGTATGCCTTCCAAACACCTCCAGTGAACCCAAGTCAATTAGGCTCAAGTCATAACTCAATTCCTCCTTGGCTACAAGGAGCAACCTGGACCGCACCAAATGTTTGCAGCTCAACACAACCAGGTCAAGCATCAGTATCTAACCCAACTAGTTTGGGTAATGAAGGCAGTCAACCTCCTCACACATAGGGTTTTTTGTTTGGCGGATAGATGTTTTGTGTTTGGCATACACATATGAAAGGAAGATTTTGTTGCTGGGGGGGATTTTGGGTGGTTCCAAAGTTTTCGTTTGACAGATGGAAGATGTGTTTTCTTTGGCATACACATGTGATAGCTAGATTAAGCTAGATTTTGTTGCAGGAGGAATTTTGGGTGGTTTCCTAAGTTTTTGTTTGATTCCAATCTGACAGTCGATATATGTTAGGCATAACCACGGTAAATGTATAAAGTCCCAACCCACCATGGACCAACCATATGTATAAATCTCGAATTGCTACTATGTTGAACAAGAATATGTCCTTTATGTCAAGTATTGTTTTCTTCATGTCTCTGTCTATTTACTGGACTACATTCCTTACTAAAACTGATTGCTAGATTTCTTGGTTGGCAAACTAATTTGAATGTTAAACTAAATTGGATGGTAGACCAACCTGATTGAAAATTTAAATTGAATGCAAGTTTTTCCTAAATGCAATACTGACTTGAATGCAAATCAACTTGAACTGGATTGATAGTAAGCATTGCAAACAACCACCGAGCACACAGTTAAAGATTACTTAGGTTAGAGCACACAGCAAGAATGAAATCAGGTGGTATCACTAATTCCATGTTGCATATTGCATTACTGCTGGAAGAGTAATGACAAATTTTTAAATGAGAACCAAAATTCTAGAAAAATACAAAATGAGGGCTAACTGTAGATGGGACAAACACATATGCATGTCCAACATTCAAATACTCCTTCATATTCTCTCATACTCTCATTAGAAATGAATGCTTATTTCACATATTCATCCAATAAAGGGATACTAGAATTGTAAAAGGTTTCATGCCTCCAATTCACAGTCCAAATTATTCATCTAATTAGCATGCCCAAATCCATTTCAAGCATGCATCAATCCTATAATCAACTCCAATAAGAAATTAACAACCATTCCTTAAGAATTCAAGCAATCACTGAAAGCAATATAATCACTGAAGGGTTTAATGGAGCACTGTTATGGTGTTTTTTTTTATGTCAGAATTTCCCGTAACCTTCATACCATTAAACCATATCTGAATTTTCCATAACCATGAAACCTTCTCTCAATTTTAAAATATACTAAGTTATCAACCGATGAAACAATGAAACCATATCAAACCCTAATCCTATAATGAACTCCATTAACAAATTAACAACCATTCATTGTGAATTCATACAATCACTGAAACAGTCACTGCACCATAGCAAACCCTAATTAGCATGAATGGTTGTTATTTTCTTAAAAGTTTTCATGCCTCCAAACCCTAATTGCAAATTCATACAATCACTAAAACAATCAATGAACCATAGCAAACCCTAATTTGTTAAAAGGTTTCATGCCTTCAATTCACAGTCCAAATTATTCATCTAATTGGCATGCCCAAATTATTTGAGAGTGTCATCTTGCATCTCAAGCATGCATCAATCCTATAATCAACTCCAATAAGAAATTAACAACCATTCCTTCAAAATTCAAGCAATCACTGAAGCAATCACTGAAAGCAATCACTGAAAGCAATATAATCACTGAAGGGTTTAATGGAGCACTGTTATGGTGTTTTTTTTTATGTTAGAATTTCCCACAACCTTCAAACCCTAATCCTATAATCAACTCCATTAACAAATTAACAACCATTCATTGCTAATTCATACAATCATTAACAATAAATTTCGACCCTAACAGTGTGCCATTAATAATCAATTTCGACCATAATAGTGCTCCATTAAAAACCAAAAACCACAACAGTTCTCCACTAAAAACCAAATACAATTACAGTGCTCCATTAAAAACCAAAAACCATAACAGTGCTCCACTAAAAACCAAATACCATTACAGTGCTCCATTAAAAACCAAATACCATAACAGTGCTCCATTAAAAACCAAAAACCATTACAGTGCTCCATTAAAAACCAAATACCCTAACAGTGCTCCATTAAAAACCAAAAACCATTACAGTGCTCCATTAAAAACCAAATACCATAACAGTGATCCATTAAAAACCAAATACCCTAACAATGCTCCATTAAAAACCAAAAACCCTAACAGTGCTCCATTAAAAACCAAATACCATAACAGTGCTCCATTAAAAACCAAATACCCTAACAGTGCTCCATTAAAAACCAAATACCTTAACAGTGCTCCATTAAAAACCAAAAACCATTACAGTGCTCCATTAAAAACCAAATACCATAACAGTGCTCCATTAAAAACCAAATACCCTAACAATGCTCCATTGAAAACCAAATACCCTAACATTGCTCCATTGAAAACCAAAAACCATTACAGTGTTCCATTAAAAACCAAATACCATAACAGTGCTCCATTAAAAACCAAATACCCTAACAATGCTCCATTAAAAACCAAATACCCTAACAGTGCTCCATTAAAAACAAAAAACCATTACAGTTCTCCATTAAAAACCAAATTCCATAACAGTGCTCCATTAAAAACCAAAAACCATTATAGTGCTCCATTAAAAACCTAATACCATAACAGTGCTCCATTAAAAACCAATTACCATAACAGTGCTCCATTAACAACGCTCCATTAAAAACCAAAATGTCTTATCCTAAAGCCGAAACCATGAAACCCTAGAAACCATAGCTTTGAAACGAAGGCAGTGCTCCATTAAAACCCCAAAACCATACCAGTGCTCCATTAAAACCCAAAAACCATAACAGTGCTCCATTAAAAACCAAAAACCATAACAGTGCTCCATTGAGAACCAAAAACCACAACAGTGCTCCATTAAAAATAAAAAACCATTACAATGCTCCATTAAAAACCAAATACCATAACATTGTTCCAATCGTAAACGAATTCAACAACAAAAATGCTCCATTAAAAACCAAAAACCATAATAGTGCTCCATTAAAAAACAAAAACCATAACCTACGACGTCGTTTGGATTCAACCAAGAACACAGACGCAACTGGACCCAACCAGACCGAACACAGACAGAGAAAGCAAGCAAATCACACCGAGAGAGTGGTTGTGTTGAAAAACACAATGCAAGAGAATCCGGTAGGATCGAAATCCTACCACATTTTCTGGACAGATGGCCACCGTCGAGCATGAACCAGGAGCGGAGCAGGAACTAGGAGCCGAGGACGAAGCAGGAACACCAACACCAGGAGCAGCCCGCAAACAAGCAGGAACAGGAGATTTCCACCGGGGGACACGTGCTACGGACCACGAACACAAGAACAACAGCACAACAGTTCTCCAACCCACGGCGACGACCATGGAGGTGGGCCACTCCAGCATGAACTCCAACCAGGTTAATAGCAACAAACACCTCCGCTTGAACAACAAACACCTCCGCTCGAACAACAACCAGATGCGGACCACAACACGACGACGGAGCCTCCAAGCAGCGGCAGGTTCGAACAAGAGTAGGAGGTGGCATCGGAGCAGCAATGACACCATGGCGGACAAGTAATGGGGTGGTTAAATGTTCACACTCCGGCCCCGAGCAAGAATACACAGGCGTCTGGAGCAGCTGCGGGGAAATGGCCACCTGGCACGGTTCCTGAGGTGTATTAAAGCGCATTAAAGCACTATCTACCCGGGACGACGTGGAGCAGCCACTTGGGCACCTCCGGACCTCGTCGGGTGGCGTCCACATGGCGTCCTAGGTGTCCAAAGTGGCCCCGCACCACTTTTGGCCTCCCTCCCCTAGATATTTTATTTTCTTCACATTTTAATTCAAATTTGTACATTTTTTTGTGCATTTTATAGCGAATATATGTTTCACCCTATAATGATTTTTTATGTGGCGCTTTCCAATGGAGTGGATAATACTAACGACAATAAAAATAAAATAAAAAACAATGCAAAATGCAAAGAAAAAGTATACATGTTCCCAATACAAAGAGTATACATATTAAAACAAGTATGTGAATATAAATGTGATTTGATGGAATGCTTTCAAGTTTCAAAAGTATCATAAGCTAATATGAAATGATTTTAAAATGTCGACAAGCTTATGTATTACTGTCACGTCAAGGTTGATCACACTAATTCTCCGTTCATGAAGCCCACGAGCGATCTTGTACCATTCCTGAATGCTACCAATGATCTTGTACAAAACGTTTAGGATTGTGTATAGAAATGTTATGATGTATACAGGTGTTTTTGAGAAAATTATTATATATATTTAAAAACTATACAGGTGTCTCGCTTAGAATTTTTATAAATTTTATTTTTTTAATTTTAGAAAAGTCACATGCCAGGCAGGGATAATTAGTCAAATCAAATTTGTTAGCCAACCAAAAAAAAGAATAAATAAGAATAACTTATATAACTTATAAAATTTAAAATATAATTTTTATTTATTTTAAAATCAATTTAATAATTAAAATTCATAAAACAATAGACAACTATATAAAAATTTAGACTGAAAATTTGTAAATTAATTAATAGTAAAATACAAACTGATTGCTATATATCTATCTTGACAAGTATAATAATTAATTTTCAAAACTATAACTTGATAAATAACAAATTGATTTATAAAACCTTTTTAATTTTTATATATTACGAAATTTTAAAAATATACACTTACTACAAAATCTCAATAATGCATTCTTGATTCAACTATTTACATTATCAAAATGATAAAAAACATATTTAATTTTTTAGTATTATATCATAATATATAAATAATACTAATTACATCATATTATATAAATAATAATAATTATCCATTATAAATTTTGGGTAGACTACGGCCTATACTTTTCTACTAATAATCTAATTTTAAATACTATAACTAAATATATAACAAATTAATTTTTAAAACCTTTTTGATTTTTATATATTAAAATTTTAAAAATATACACTAACTACAAAATCTCAATAATGCATTCTTGATTCAAGTTTTTACATTTTGATGAAAAACATATTTAATTTTCTAGTATTATATCATAATATATAAATAATATTAATTACATTATATTATATAAATAATAATAATTATATGGATAGGCATTTTTATTTTAGATTTTGGGATAGAGTACGACTTATTTTTTTAGGATTTAAAATTCAAAATAAACAATTATAAAAAAAACTATTATGTAATATGCATATATAAACATGGTATTTATCGGTGATATATGTTTATAATGATAAATTTTTACTTATTTTATGAATTTAACTTTTAATCAAAAAAATTAAGACTGAATAAAAATTAATAAATATCATAAAGATATTTTAAAAATTAAATTTAAATATTTTTAAATTTTTTCAATAATATAGTATATAATTTTGTACATAACATAAAAGTATTAAATGTTACATTTATCCTCTATGCTTTTATGAAGAGGATGAAGGCATTCAAGGAGTCATAAGAATACTCTTATAACACCACAAATTCTTGCCTCAACAATTTCATCTTTTCTTCATATGCAATGCAACGTTCTTTTATTGCCCTCCAATGTACAATTGCTAGCTTTTTATCTTTTCTTCATATACAATACAACGTTCTTTTATTGCACCCCAAGTTACAATTGCTAGCTTTTTAAGTTTTTGCAAAGGCATTTCTTTAATTACAGAAGGTCCAAAAACTTACATCATCAAACCAATATGCATAAACTAGTGGTTTTAACAATTACACTAGTCATGTTTAATTAGTGTTGAAACCGTCGCGGACTGTCGGTTCTTCCCAACTCTTCGACTCTATTTGTCATATTGGTTTCTTTTGTCTGAGCTCTAATCGCAGGGTGGTAATATAACACGGTTGCATGGATTGTAATACAGGCGTCTCAGCGCTGAAGCATCAGGAAGAGAATGCTGGGATATATACACTAAAAGAAATATGTCGTCTGTGTGTTTTGTTACAAGGGTGGGCGATGTTTCACATGAGTGCGGGAGATATATATGACGGTGGTTCTGGCGATTTTAGGGATACAAAGGTATTTGATGTTGCCGCTGAATTTTTATTTCGAAATTGATAATCTACGAGAATTTTGCAAGGATTAACCATTCATTAGCTCTAGTAATGGCACATTGTGCTTCTGGATAAAGCTATGTGTGATAGGTGGAAGGTATCGCAAGGAATCTGTGCGTAGAGTGAGAGATTATGTTTCTTTGGATTTTGAGTTTATCAGTGTTTTCAGTGATGCTATGGCTGAAATTTACATAGCCTTTTATCAACTTCATGTCTGGATCTACAGAGGGAGCTGAGCTCATGTAGTGATTGACATCTTATCTTTTTATAAAATAAAACGAAAATGTCATCGATTGCTTTCGCCCTAAAACACTATCCCACTTCAATTACTGAAAACAATTATATGTTATGCAGTTTTGTTCATGGAAGATTCCCATACAAGATTCTTAAACTAGACCCTGCGATGAATAAGTTGTTATTAAGCACACGTAAGCCAAAACCTCCAAATCCTAAGCTTTTTTGAAATATCATAGATCTTGATTGTACTGAAATAGGTACAAATTAGTTGGGGATGTAGCTCACATGGTAGAGCGCTTGCTTTGCCTGCGAGAGGTATGGGGTTCAATACCCCGCATCTCCATTGCCATATTCAGAGTTCCAATTTCTAGGGTTTTGTGATATGCCACAATTTTCTGTTTATCTCTCGTGGAGTAAATTGGTATTTTCCAAATGAGAAAGTGACAGTTTGGACGAAAGGCTCTAGTCGAAAGGGCATGAGTTCAACTTTTTAATTTTTTTTAATGAGAAGATTCTTCATTTTTAAATTTTCCACACAGAAAAACTATTAAACTAATAAGAATCAAAGTTAATTTAACCAAGTAAATACTCATTTACAGTGCTACGCATCCCCCCAAAAAATACTTTGCTAGCTAGTCCAAAAGTCTAAACAACTCCTATTAATAGTCCTTCTCAGCAAGTTAAGATTTATATAGTCATCCATCAAAAACTTATATTAGATAGAACAAATTCTACATTTTTAAATTGCTGAAATCAATCTTCAATGTTAACTTAGATTAATTTAAAAATCCATCACTTTCTAATATTTTGTAAATTTCAGTTCGTTTAGTGCACGGTCAAGTACAAGTTCACTTCAATAGCTTGCAGTGCTTATGTTTGTGTGCAGAATGCTGATATAATGTGAGTTGGTGAAGTGATTTGGACATGCATTTTCCAAACCCTTTGGAAACCTCTACATGAATTGAGAAGAGCCACATTTCAGTTGCAGTAGCGATTCGTGAAGATTTTTACGAGGTAAAATCTACCATGTTTTGTACCGAGCTTGATTTTCGTTTTCAATATTAACATATTAAAGTTTTCAATATAGGTTGTCAGAGCATGTAGTCTGTGATGGTTACTTTAATACTTTTTAAAAGCAAATGATTGGCAACCTTTCTAGACAGATCATTGCAACTTGAAGTTTGTTGTGAATGAATATGAAATATTGTTTGCAAAAAAAACTCTAATTTTACTGCCGCCATTTTCTCTCAGATCAATGATTCCTTGTACTGAGCTAATGCCTTAAAGAAGTGTAAATAAATGATAATTTTTGAATTATTTATCAATATAAAGTAAAACAACTGCTATTTCTTTCATTTTTGAATAAGTTCACTGACCTGTAAGCAGTGTTGTGGTCATGCAATTCAGGTATCCTAATTATCACATTCCAACAGGAAGAACCATTAAAGAATTATGAGCATGCTTCCAAACTTCTCGCACTTTGTCACCATTCTTCCAAGGTTTGTAAAAGAGCCTATGGTCTGCTTATGACATTTTTCCTTTGAACTTTATGGATTCATGTCGAAGCAATGGGTAATTGATAAGAGCATCAAGAAAAGTGCTAAATTGTAAATTGTGAATGTTTTAGTGCAAAGAATAAAGTTATTGATTATGATAAAGAAGCAAGAGTTGAAAGCAAGGATACTCTTATTATTGATATTCCTCCTTTGAGGCTTACTACCTACAAAATGCAGGGAAATCTATGGATGTTTGTAGAGTATTGATCAACAATGACTGGTGTCTCTACTTTGTGCTGCAGATTCCTTGCTGAAGCAGCTTGCTTTTTGGCACTCAGATTTTAATATTTTCTTGTGTAGCTTGTGAATGCAAGTGTGTTTTTTTCTATTTTCCAATTGTGAATATGTCTTTGTAATAGAAGCAACCTTTTGGAGCCCTTTACTCGTGGAAAAAATTTAAAAATCAATCTGGAGAGTGGGTTTTGAGAGTGTAGATAATAGAATTAACCTAAGTTTTGGAAACATTTGAATGGACTTGTAAGAAAAAATGTGCAAAAATTATCTCTTAATCCATAATTGGATTGTAGTGGAAGACTACTTCCATGTGAAAATGATCATCGTTTGCATCTTTGCCAATATATCAAAGAGGGACATCAATTAGACATCTTTGCCAAGATATCAAAGAGGGACATCAATTAGACATCTTTGCCAAGATATCAAAGAGGGACATCAATTAGACATCTTTGCCAAGATATCAAAGAGGGACATCAAGTAGATTTTGTAGAGAAAGAAAGTGAGAGTAAGGAAAGAAAGGTTGGATTACAGTTTAATTTGGTTGCTATTATTAGTGTTATGTTTTGGAGAATCAACATTGTGAGTAGAGAGTTTTGTACATCCTTGAAGACAATACTTTTGTTTTGGGGAACAACATTGTGAATAGAGAGTTTTGTACATTGTTGAAGACAATAATTTTGTTTAATTTAATTTTTAATTTGCACATTTGACAATATGCATATTCAATATCTTCAAGTCTGTTTCTCTTGTCATGTCGTTCACCATAGTAAGTTCTATTCAATGTCACATTTTTATCTTATTTAGATGTAATTATTACATTGCTTTCTTATGCTCATATTGCGTTTTCTTGCTACTCTAAAGCTTTGCTAATTGTAAGTTTTAAACCTTAACAGTGTAGTATAAACTCATACAGATTCTTAAGAATTAACAGAAAATACACAATGGCACACGCATAACACAGAGATTTTCACCTGGAAACCCTTAACCGGGAAAAAACCAGCAAAACTTAGAGCCACACAACTCCCTTCATTATATGTTTACTAAACCATTTACAATACAATATATGATATTTCGTAGCATCTAAAACCCTAATTCGTTTACCCAAAATTAGGTTACAACCCTAATCCCTTTACCAGGATTAGATAGAATACAATGGGCCGAAACAGCAAAAAAGCAAAAACAGCCCAAAAAATATAACACACCCAACACACCCAACTACCGGGGAGGGGATTGTGGTGTACGCGTAGCCACCATGTGAAGAGATATAACACACCCAACATTAATTCTTTTAATAAAAAGATAAATGTTATTGAAAACCAATATTGTTACTAGGAAGCAATTGTTGCAAATATTGTTTCAACAATTTTACTAAAAAGCAATATTGTTTCTAAGAAACAATTGCAAAAAATATTGTTTCAATGTAAACAAGGTGTAATGCATAGGATAGTTGATTTCCTTTATGCTTTTATTAATGTTGGAGCCTAGTTAAATGCATGACAGGAAATTTGTTAAATAGTATAGGGTATTTGATGATTGAGACATGATATCTATGTTTGAACATAAATAGAAAATGGGAAAATTGAACATAAAGTGTTTATGTTTTGAAGATATTACAGTTTCATTTTATGTGTCTATAGCTTTCTTTGCCAAGACTCTCATGGGCCAGATTTTGAATTCTGTTTCTATTGCCATTTAGGTACATGAATAGATTATTTATCTTTTATCCATTGATTCTTTACTATACATTATAGCAATATTTGAATATGATTTAGTACTTGAAAAAAAATGTAAAATAAAAAGACCATATAACTAAAATAAAGTAGGAGATGTTATAATGGTCTTATATGAGATGCATCCTGACCATTATATGATATGTATACATCGTTAATATACATATCAATATAAGACCATATAACTAAAATAAAGTAGGCTTCTCATAAAAGACCAATGCACTTTAGATGCTACGACCTCACCGGATGTTGGAGGTCAAGATGTCCCTTCAACCACCACTACTTCACAGGATGTTAGAGAGGACAGTAGCATCGAATGTGAAAGTTGTTATCCTGGTGCAGTACGTGTGGTTAGCAAGGGATCATTGCCCGTTAGTTTCTTGGTGGACCAAGAATGTGTTCCAATCAAGATACCGAATATTGCAGGTATTATTTAATTTATTTAGTGTTTTTCTTCATGTAATTCAAAGCCACATACCTAAAATTAGTTTTAATTAATGATCATATTTTTTTTGCAGGAAATAATGTTTTTTAGAAGAACCTACATGAGAAGGCATTGGAGATTTTTGGGCCCACCATTCGTACACGATGGAATGCCCAAAATGACAAATTGAAAGATAATTTGATGAACCACATGGTCATCTTGTTTGGTAATACCTTCAACAAAAAAGGTGTCACGCCAGCAGCTGGCTTAAATTTGAAATATATCAGGGCAGATTATAGGGACAATTTGCAAATTAAACATAAGTATGAGCATCCTACGATGGTTCCAGAGGAGGAGTGGAAGGCGCTCATGGATGATACAATGGATAAGGCTTTGAGAAAACAAGGAAAGACTCAGCCAATCGGTTCAAGAAGGTATGACACATATCATATTTTCAATGAACAATGTTCAATTTTTTTTAAACTTTTAAATATATTTAAGTTGCAATATCTAAGGTATTTGCAACCTTTCATAGGCTCCCCGACACCTCTAAAGAAACAAAGGAAAGATTAGAAAAACATGGGAAGCACAAACTAGTCCAGGGTGGATATCAGAAGCTAAGGGCACAGATTGTAAGAATCAAATGATCATTTTTTGTAGCCAAATTTTTTCTAACTGTATTGAACAATTAATTGATTTATCACAAGCACTTTACATGGTGTTATGCATTGCAGGGAAATGCTTTCCAAGAGGCAGCTGCTGAAGAAGACTTGAAGATTCATATATGCACGATCTTAGTTCTACATTATAAAATATGCTTACTAATCTTTTTACATTGGAGTAGAACTATGGTGCCCAACATCCTACAATGGATGTCATGCCACCCTTTTGTACGACCAAGCCAATTCCTCGTTGCAGTAAAGTTCTCCTATTGATTAGTTCTATACCCTGAATATATTGACCCTTCAACAATTGCACCAAATGTTTTTGGCACTAGCTCTATAATCAATCTTCCATGCCACGTTAGTAATAGCTCAAGGTACCTTGTAGGTGCCATATCACAACCTATAGAGATCACACAAAGGACAACAAGGGAAACCAAATTTGACTAGGTATTACCATAAGCTAATGATCAATTTTGACAAAGTTAGTACATACCACAGATGGCCCAATATGAGGGAATGGAGTAGAGATCAACTTAGTTCACTGTGGAAAGCATTAACTATTACCTTGCATTGCTTCCTTTGTTCATTTGTTCAACCATTCATGTATCAAGATGTATCATCTTCTCTAGATAGCTTATCATAGTTGGTAGTGAGATATATTCATACTTTTGTAGGATTGAGCTCTGTAAATGTATTATACAAATCAATTAAGCATACAATACTATCTTATAGCTTTATAGTCTCTCACAGTTTCATAATAATTCTCATATATCAGCATTAATTCTACAAATTGAGCAATCCTTTTTTCTTTTGGTGTTTCATTTCTTGATATGATTGTTCAATTGGTTTAAGTATATTGCCAATTTATTGCTAAGTTCGCCACACATAAGACCTAGTCGTGAAAGATAAAATACAATGGAGGAAGCATCGCACAAGAGGATACGTTGGAAAATAAGATGGATATTAAATACACCAGAGTAGAAGTAGTTGCACTGTAACAATATTGATGCAGTTAGGATTAACTGTTGTAACTCTTATAAAAGCTTCACAAGAGCTGAGGGATGAGGTTGGATAGTGGTTGTATTGGAATTTTGGGTAGAATCTAGGAGGAAGCTTTGTGAAATCTAAGAGAAATGTGTGATTTGTATATCACATTGTATTTTGTTGTTGGAAGATTAATACAATGATGATTTTGTTCCCCCCTTAAAATTATGTTGTATGATGGGTCATTAGATGCATGGTTAATGGATAGACTTTTTTTTCTAGTTGATGCATGTTTATCCATGTATCCTTGTAGTAATTATTATTTCATGCACAACCCTTTCGAAGGATAAAATGAATTCAACACTCATGTATTTGTCCATTCACTAGTATTTCCTCCATTTAACACTAGTCTCGACTGTGCTCTAGGTGAGACTTTCTTCTCTTCTAAGAAGATAAAAAATGCTAGTGCATCTAGACTACAATGGGCCTTTGTTGGCTCATGCACAGAACCATGGTCTTTAAGTTTATGCCAACAAATGGTTTTGTTGCAAGGACCCATTTTTTAACAAGGGAGTACTAGTCGAATGGACAAAGGGATCTACAAGTACCAAATCCAAGATTAGTGGGAAAATAGGTTCAAATATTTCATGGTACAAGAAGCCTCTTTACAAAAATGGGAACTAGTAATGTGTAAAGAGTTTATACTATATGATGGTTATCGTTGGATCAGCATGAGGTTTTCTGGTATGAATTTCCTAGAAGATTGGATAAAAATACTTGCATAAGCTTCAAGATTTGAAAGTTGGTACAAGGTTAATATTCAATAGACCTCCTATATTTGATTCCAAGGGGAGCAAGCAGAGAGAGTTTGCTTGGGGCATCATAAGAAAGACAAATAATGGAGTGGAATGACTCGGCCTTGTCAAAGGTCTGGAGCTTGCTAGAGATCTGGGAATTGAGGAATTGGTAGTTATAGGTGATTCTCTAATTATCACTAGAGAAGCTAGAAATATTGTTAAAAACTGGAAGAGCTCCTCCACAAAGATGCACTCTCTCCTAAATAGTATTGCAAATGAATTCAAAGACGTCATCTTTCTCCATGTATTGAGAGGCCTAAATAGGCATGCGGACATCATGGCCAACAAAGGTGTTAGGATCACCTACGGAATGTTAGAGTGTGATCATGTCTCATTCGAAAATACTTGGATTCCCTAACATCTGCCCTCCTTATCCTAGAACGAGGGTCTTACTCTTAATTATGATTTTAATGATCTTTGGTTTCCATAGTCTTTTTTTGGGGCGGATTTTAAACATGCTTTCTCCTTGCCCTCTAGATCCGTCGTGGAATCTCGCACACTCGTCTCTTAATTGCTGCCGGACAGACCCACTCCCCTGCCAGATGATCGGTATGCGAAGATTTGACAAGGTTTTAAATTGTGAAGGGATGGTCATTGCCCTCAACAACTCTTGCTCTGTTCAGTTTCGGCTTCTTGGCACAGGAATTTCTTGTTTTGTCCATATTTGCTACCTCTCTGTCTAGTGTGGGGGATTTTGCATTACCATGGAGCAACTTATCTTTGGGTCTTCTTCTCATGATGGTTATGAGGTTTATGCGAACTGTTTGCGCTGTAATAAACCCATTAGAATCCCACTCAGAGCTTCAAATGGACTCTTCCATTGGCCGAAGTTGATAACTGCGTTTCGATGGATGACAAGCAGGTTAGCTCCCCTGTGCTCGGTCTTTGCCATGGCCAGGTTGGGACTGAGCGGACTCTTGGTCATGGTCAAAGGCATGGTAACAAGCATGATTTCGGGGAAATTATGAATCACATTTATGATCTGGAAAATCAAATCCGTCTGGTCAGAAATGAGAACTTAGAATTTAAGAGGGATCTAACCCGACTCTTCTCCCTGGCTCAAGCGACTCATACGGAGGTCAAGCACCAAAAAAACAAAATTGATGAGAAGGTTGAGCACGTGGAAGAAACTCTAGGATTCTTTTATCCCCACAAGGTTCGCAAGGACGCAAATTTCGATGCTATGAGTAGCAAAATTGAAGAACTTGGAAGGAAGCTGGAAATTATTAAAGATGAAATGGCTCATTCTGATATTCAAGCAGTCACCAACATAGTAAAGAACGGGAACGCAGATTTTGAAGGCGCTATCCTAGACATTTGTCTTCGCCCATATCATTTCAACGGATGTCTACTCTCTGTTTTGGTTACGTTATGCTTCTACCTCTGTTTTTTTTACTTTCACAGGCTTAGAATACTCAGAATGTTTAGCAGCACTTTGTTCTTAAAAAATTCCAGTTTCCAACTTTTTTTGTATAAGATAGGTTCTAGTCATGTTCTATTTCTGCATCCTTCTTCTTGGACAATATGTAAGGTGTTATAGTCTCCATAGACTAGGGAAATTCCATAACAATTATAAGCTTGAGAAGGATGAACAAGGAGTGATGGATGCTATCCTTCTTTGGGAGCAATCCTTTTTATTTTCTCTGTAATTTCCGTTTTATATATAATCAAAGCTACTCAACCGTTTCTGTCAAAAAAAAAAATCAATAGACCTCCCAATTACATAGATTAGATCATCATCTTACACGAGATGTAGACTTCTAGGTGGGAAATACAATTAATGGATACATAGTGGAGTTTGTTGAAAAAAACATTAGTCTTTTTTGAAAGCAGAAGTTGATTTCATGTGAAACACTTGTGCGAGGATAATGTAGGAGATCCCATTGTGGATTAAGGTTTGGTTGGTGGAAGGAGGATTTCTTCCATTTAATCATACCACGATAGAGGAGTAAATAGTTGTGCCATCGGGAGTGGCTGGGAGTGATGTCGGTAAGCCCCAGAAGATGAAACGACGATAACGTGGGGAAACTTTGAAGACCAAGCAAGGGTTAAGCGAGCAACAAGGAGGTTGAATACCTGTTTTTCGTCTTACGAATATACCTTTACGATCTAGGCCAATTCCCACATTGTCATACATTTATTGAAATAAATTATAATTATATTACAACTTCTATAGTGTCATTACTCATCCATCATCTTCATGGAGGAAGACAATTAAAAAAAACTATAAAAATAAACTTGGAATCCACTCAATTAGCAATATCATCATGATTGAAAGAAATTATGATAAATGTGATAACAATCAAGTAATGGATCGTTAGTCCTTTAGATTCGTTCGTGTTGTATTTCACTTAATTAATTGAGTGACTCTGAATTGACAAAGACACGACCACAAAAATATAGTGGACACTGCATGCTTTGCTAAGAGATTTATAGATCCCGAATTTCTCATTACAAAACTCTTATTTATGATGGATCGCTACAAGTACATGCTTTTCATACTACGAATTGATTGTTGTATTGCTTCCACTATTTAGAATGAGATTACGTGGCTGTCATGTAGGCAATATGAACACAATAACGTTTTATATATTTTAATAAATGTTCATTGATAACCTAAAAGAAATAATCGAATCCCAATTGTGGTGGTTAACTTATGTTTTAGGTGTGCATTTTAGATTTGAAGATTATCTAAGTTGAAACGTATATGATTAGAGATTCGTCATTATGAATTATATATAGAGAAAAAAATATTATTTGATTTTGTAAGTTTGATTTTCTAGTGAAAGTAGAGAGAGCAATGTATATACATATATGTTAACTAAAGGGAATACATATATGTGACTGTATAGATTACTAATTTTGGTCACATATAAAGATAATTTTCCGAGCTTTTAAGTTATTAACTATTCTCCATCATCCATCATCGATTTCTGTGGATCCAAAAATTAAATATGTTCGTTCATGAATATTCTAACTATTATGTGTATGGATCTTTGAATTTAAGTTATATAAACTTGAAAATGTGTGAATGTGTGTTTAAGGTAGGAGCATGAGTTGGGTTGCAACTTTCGTACATGGCTGAAATTACTTTTACAAGTTCAATTTTCACCAATAACATATTAAGATATGTCAACGTATACAATAAGTAAGCTTTGAGAGTATGTGAAGGAGTATCTCACACCTATTGATAGTGTTAAGTAAGAGTGAGTGGATGTGAAGGACCATCATACGATTTACATTGTGATAAGTGGAAGCCGGTAACATAAGTTTGTGTTTTAGTACAAATTTACTTTCACAAAGAGTAAGAACTTAAAAGTTAAAAGGTACCTCGTACATAGCGTTGGAATTTGGAAAATATCTTTATTATGAATTTGATATTTTTGACCATATAATTAGAAGTATTTCATTGCATTGCATTTTTAACACTATTTGATGGTAAACGTGCTTAATGAGTTGTTGAAGCTTTTTCAATCAGTTCCCCTTTGATTTCCTATTTTTACTAGTAATGATCCGTCTTAGTCAATTTTGAAACAACACTTAGTTTGAGAGTTAATTTAATGCTGAATATAAAATGTTTCACTTACATTTTATTGTAATATGAATATCATATGTAAGTGGGTTGTATATCTTTTTAGAAAGCCAAAACAGATATGGCTATGACATTTGATGTCAAATTATTATAATTGGCATCAAACACGTAGAAGGTATATATCTGGAAAATTGGAGTAATGCTTTGATCAAATTCAATTTTTACTAATGGGTGTATAGTTTTCCTACTTTTGTGGTTGAAATTGTTTACAGTTATAAGTCCTAATCTTTTGTGGTTGAAATTGTTTACAGTTATAAGTCCTAATCGATTTCCATGTGTTGTGTAGTATCCTTTCAAAGACAAGGAATAGAAGTAAATAAAAAATCATAAAGCCTTTTAGTTTTTGGATTCAAAATGCAGGTACATGCTTTTAGTGACTCCTTTTAGAGTTGTTGGATTGGTAGCTTGTAAGCAATGATGCTTTCTTTAACAATGGACATTAAGAACAATAATTGGATTGAAGGTTGAATTATTTTGTTATAAATCTTAATGACCTTTGCAATTATGTTAGTTGGGTCGCAATTGAATACACCATATGTTTTCATGTCGATGTGGTATTTGTAGAATTTGAATACAATAAGTATGATACAAGATCAATAATTGACCTAAACAATACACATTTAGGATGTTTCAACCATTATATATATATATATATATGAATGATAAGAGAACCATTTTATCATTAAAGTCTTTTTGGCTAAAAGTTGATGGTGAACTTCAAAGCAAACTAAATACATCAATCACCAAATAAATTAGAATGATAATGAGCACTACCCTAAAGCACCCCTCAACATTGCACTTCAAGAACCATCAAATTCTTTGACATCTGTGAACATGGCATATTCTTCATCAAAGACAGTCAAGATTTTCAACATCCTTTGGTTTTTCAAGCCACCAACCACTTTACTTGTGACTGTATTAGTTTAGTTTTACTGGGGCACCTTGCCCACCAGCAAGGCCAGAAAAAATTAAAAAGGTAATAAGATGTGCTAGTTTAATTTTACTGGGGAGTGGGGCACCTTACCGACCAGCAAGGCAGTCTGCCAGGAAAAATGAAAAGGGTAATAAGAGTAAATTCTCAATTTCAATTCTTCATTGATACAGTGTAAACGATGCATGTTACACATCTTCCTCTCACTGGACTGTAAGAGCAGTCACGCGCAGTCGCAGTCTGCAACTATGGATTCTAACTTTAATTGGTTGCATTTCATAACGGAGTGGGACAATCTGACGGGAGGTATTGGGCCCGTCAATTCCTTTACTGCTTTGCTCTGTCTTTCACGGTAATTTAGTATGGTTTCTTCATTAACACGGTGGTAAGAAGATAAAAAGAAATGAAGAAAAAATAAAATTAAAGATTAAGTTATAAAGAAAAAAATGAAACATATATTAACAAAAGCTGCGTGTAGCTTAGTCTCTGCCTTAAATAAATATATATAAGAATAAAAAATAATTTTTTAGATAAATAAAAACTTAAATATAAAAATTAATTAATTAATATATAGAATCCCATTTTTTACATTATAATAAATATAAAAAATCAAAATTTGTTTATTAATCATTCAAAAACGTGGTTCATTGCCATAGAATTTTATGGCATACCTTTTCATTATAATGATATTATTATTATTTACATATTTACATATAATTTTCCATTATGATATTATAATTATTTTTTACATATCCACATATAATTATATATAAGTGTTAGCAATTTGACAACATCTATTTTTTTAAAAATATTTTTGCTAATAAATTTCTAATTGGTAGTATTTTGTAACTTTTTAATGCATTTATTAGTAAACCAAAATGACTCTCGTTAATAATAATTTTTAAAATTAAAAACAAATATGAATCCAAAATTTTAATCAATACTTTTAAATTAAAATGGATTTATAATTATATAAAATCTTCCAAAACATTTTTCCATTGAAACAAAAATAAACATCATACAAACAATACCTTATCTACCGTATCCAAAATAATGGTGAAAGTTGGTCCACACATGAAAAAACAAATCTTCTTTCCTAACAGGAAAGATATTAAGTGATATCTTTCACAAGTCCGACATGCTCAGAGGAAAGATATTAAGTGATATCTTTCGCAAGTCCAACACCCTCAGAAATACTGGTCCCTTTTGGATGTATGTCAACACAAATTCCTCACTTAAATATCCTCAAATGTTGTCAAATTTCTCTGAATAAAAGCCTAAAGAAAGCATCACATCTCCCGAACTCAAATTTGATAGGATCCTCATGCAAACAACAAGAAAAACAAAGAAATACGATATAAGCATGAATTTCAACTGTTCAAAAAGAGAGTTGGTATTTTGAATAGGGAGAGTTGGTATCCAATGGAAATTGATTTTTTCAGTCTGAAAAATATGTTAAAAAAATAATTTAACCCATATCAATAATGAAAAATATTTAGAAAAACAGTTTAACCCATACCAATAATATTTTTTATTTTATTTTTTAAAGATCCATTTTAAAACAATTTTCATTTTCCAATAACACCAATAACACCACGTGGTAAAAAAGCAATAATCAAGAATATGGTCGGTGCCTCTTTGAATTTTGAAACTTTTGGCAAGCTTCATTCATACATCCTTTGTGTTAATATTAGTTTGACGGAAATCCCTGGTCAAAAGAAGCATAGAATTTAAGTAACAAACTTGGAACATATTAATATTTTAAATATAGACTAGGGTGTTCCAAGGCCCAACATATTCCATATTTCAATTTATAAGCTTGCTCTTTTGACTATAAACACCCTATGCATATTCCTCAACAAATTAACAATAATATGAAACACTCTTAAAACTATATCTCTTGAATCCATTTCCAAATGCAATCTACCAAATTCCATTGCCTTTTGCATCAACTCCTCCAAACACATATCATTGACAAATCTTGTAGGCGGTGTTGCTACTTGCTATAGGGACAGTTCTGTAGAGTATGGTAAAATCAACATGCTCAGGTATCCTGATATATCAATGACAAATCTTGTAAGCAACGGTACTACTTGCTATAGGGAAAATTCTGCAAGGTATGGTAAAAACACACACACATATAGTACTTGATATTGGGATGTGAGAGTGTTTAAAACACACACACATATAGTACTTGATATTGGGATGTGAGATATATTGTTCCACCAAATGTCCTGAAGTAGGAGAAATTGACATGTGAAACCATTTTCATGATTGCCATGGTTATAAAAAACGTAGGAATGAGCCATGAAGAGTTTAAGGAAGCAAATGATTTTCAAGCATGAGTTACATAGGTGTCTAAACTATAAAAATGGGTTTGAATAGACCACTTTGTAAGGAAGCTCAAAAGAGATTTTATAAATCAAACTTAATAATGACTCTATCTCCTAGGGAAAAGTTTTTTTCTTTGAAAAAAAGCTTTAATCATAAATTTTTTAAGGCAATGGCCAAATAACAAGGTAATTAAATCTTGGTTATCAAAACATTGGATTCCACTATGGTGAGGTTGATTGAAATTTTTTCTTTATGCGCGGGGCTATATTGCTTTCTTGTTTTGGTTTAAAGAAGACTGCAACTCAATCTTCAAGAGTGGGCCATGTTTCATGGCCCCTCGAGGTGTCTCTTTAAACTGTTGGATATTAGATCTTAAACTTGAAGAGGATATCCTCTAGTCTAGGTTTGCTTCCTGTACCTATCATTGATATTCTAGGATGGTGTTCCCACCTTCATAGTGAGTGAAAACAACATGGGCAATTTTGTATATAGAGTTGTGCTGAAGGAAAGCTAGTATGCATCTGCATGAGATGTGTCGAAATAGATCTCAAGAAAGACCTTCCCGAAGGAAATAACACCGAATCTAGACAATTGTTTCCACCTTCAAGAGATGAACTATGACAAACTCCCATTTAATTGCAACAAGTGCCACAAATAAAGTCATTTTCACTAAAATTTATGAAAAGGGGTTGCCACCTCCATTAAATTAATCGAACAAACCCGTGCAAATAATGAATAGGCATAAGAGAAGAAAACTCTCTTTGTAGACTAATAAGTGTAACACACATACATCAATGTAAAATTGACAAACCTCACTCTAGACCAACCAGTCCAAAACCCATATCTCATCATTTCCCTTAACAAATCACTATGAGGTTAACAATCATCAATAAACAAAAAAATGAAGCATTGGAAATTCAAGTGTTTGGGAAGGGACCATCATTTCTAAATATGATGAGGAGGGTCACCCAATAGATTTCAAGAAGAAGAATCATGATAAAAACCAACCATGTAAGATTATCAACAACAAAATGCAAACAATCAGAAGCAATGTCATAATTTCTCAAAACCGAATCTCAACAATAACTCCATTCGAAGAATTGTACACCCTTATTTCTCTAATTGTAACATATGTTGGAAACATGGATATGTTTAATATTGATGATAGAGTTTCACCATGAATGACACTATAAAGGCCACATTAGTGTGTGAAGAATAATTTTGTCATGATTCTTGTAAACTTATGATTGATTGCTAGATTTCATTGCTACAAGTAAGACGTCCACTTCAACATGGGCACATATGTAATTTTCTTTGTGTCTACACAAAATGCAATAGTTTAACATTCTTTCCAATTCATCAATGGGAATTTCTCCCTTTTTGAAGTCCTAAAATTTGTCAAACATTTTGGATAAGATTGCCTACAAACACATTTCTTCTAAAAATACATCTTGAATTGCTTCCACTCAATCCTCCTTTCAATGAATTTCCTCACATCATTGTACTACACCCCACCACCAATATTCTTTTCATCTTAATATTATAAATGGAAACCCCAACTTTCATGTTCCCAAAATAGCCATGAAGTGTGAAGTATTTTCTCACACCCAAGAGCCATGCCTCAACTTCTTGTCCAGATTTTGTTTTACCATCAAAGGCAAGTAGTTTTGCTTTATGAAACTCTTCCTTTAAGTTGTGTGTGCCTATTCCTTCTATGGATACCTATAGAACATTGTGGATTAAAAAGTGAACATTTAGATTCACTAGAAGAGAATCCTCATGAATTATGGGATCTCCTTCCCCATAAAATGCCTTTACTTGCATTAGTTTTATGAGAGCTTTTCTTTAGTTGTTTTTGTATTTTTATTAAGACTTTGAGAAAATCATGCATTAAGCTACATCTAGTGCTCCTATGCTTGGATTGACCTCTCATTATCTGACCTCAATGTCCTTACGATTTCAATGAGATTCAGAGGCCCTTATTGGCTTTTAATCCCACTGAATTTTATTTTGGCATTCCCAACATTTAGAGTTTCACTAGGAAATTTTGGTTATTCAACATTGTAGAATTCTAAGGAGTTATCCATATTGACAATTTCCTTGTCAAATAAAAAATAATTATCTCTTCTATTAAATTTTATGAAAAATAAAAAATGATTTTAAAGTAGTTGAATGTTCAACTCTATTCTCTTCAACAATAATAATTTTTCCCAAATGTATTTAAAGTTAACAATTACAACCCTTAGAGAATAACAATTTCCTAAATAATGGTTCCAAGGATAATTTTAGGGGCGAAATTTAGCCCATGGGCTATTTTTCCATGTTTTTTTCCAAAAAACGATTTGCCAATTTGCATTTCTTGATGCCCCATTTCGCCCAATTTTGATGGGGAAAATGTTTTTCACTCTAAAAATCGCCAAATTACTATATAAACTATATAAAATCCTTATAAATTGAAATAATATTAGAAAAAAATCCCCAAGTATTTTATAGTTGACATTTTAAGACCCGGTAAGATTCGCCAAGGTTTATACACTTTTAAATAAGTATGGGTCCTTAAAATTATCCCTGATATGGTGCTATGGATCTTAGTTTCATCTTTTACATTAGTCTACAGCCATACAAAAATTACTATTATTAGTGTTTCCTTTCCCCAATAATTTCAATTAACAACAATAAAACATAGGTTAATAATGCTAATACTTGTTCAATAGGCTAAGCAACAATATTTCATAGAGAAATACATTTTTCTATTCTACTAAACTTTCATTTTGTTACGAAGAAACAACATTTCATGATACCAACTTTACTAAATCTTGGGTTGTTGTTTACTAGAAGTCCCTAGTGTTAAAACTAGGCTCTACTACCATTTGGCAACATACCCATATCCTACTAATGAGAATCAAGGTATAGTTTGAGTTGCAAATATAAATTGAATTTTTCTAACATTACTTAGTTGATTATCTAAAATTATATCATTATATCCATGACGTGGAAATACACTAGAGAACTTGACAAGATCACATGTTCTACTCATTCCATTGAAAACTTGATGCAAATAATAAAACACATAAAGAAATCATCATAGGATATCATCATCTTCTTTGGGGAGAAACAAATTCATCTGGGATGGAAAGACTAATAGTCGAATGTTACTTATAACTAATCTAGCCACCCTCTATTGGTAATTCGAGAATTACCTACAATGCATACATCTGCAACCAAAGTTTTGACTACAACTTAGCTTGGGGTTTCCAATAGTATTGAATGGACTTTTATACGAAAATATGCAACACTAATTTACACATAATATGAGAATAATTTTTCTTATAAATATTAAGTTCCAACAATCAATAAACAAATTTACAATAGATCATTTATACAACACATTGAAGAAGTCAAAGGAACTTACTAGTAGAAAGCACATCACACAAGGAAACCAAGTATATAGGATATATTCACCATCCAACCATAAAAATATGCTAAAGATACCACCCCTAAGTTGAGCTATGAAATGTAAGGGTAAAGTTTGCCACCATATATTCACCTTAGCCTCAACCTTTTGTAGCATTATAAACCTCCATTGCAACTATACATCCATTATAAATCCTTGATACCTACACTAACACTCGACCCACCACTTTCCCACCTTCCTCTTATCCTCTCTTGATCTCAAGGTTGGAAATTCATTGTACTTCTATATCTTAGGAATTTTGATTTACCAATGGGATTGGGCATGACAGTTACCGAAAGATGATGAAAATCATCCAACATGGATTTGTACTTTGATCAATATGGACAATGGTGCAAATAATGACCATAAATGCCACATAACACACAAGGGTGATTGGCACGCAAGTACTTGTTCCATGTCTTGGGAGCATAAAAAAGATGAACCATGGGAGTTTTTTCATTAGTACCATCCTTTAACATCTGCAAATGGATACGCAATATATGAAACTCCAGACATTGTTGGGTAGTGTGGCCCAAAACATCGCATACAACAAAAGGTGGAGGAGTCCGCACTGTAGTAGTAGGAGGGGGTTTCACGACTTGAGCTAGATTTTCCAATGTCATCACATTCTTAGTTTTTCCCCAGCCTTCTTCTTGGGAGGAGTTTGGGTAGTGGGAGGTGCTTCTGTAACAACTCCAGGAGGAGGAGTATTAGAAGCACCAATAGGTTGCACATGTGTCAAAACAACCTATGGGGCAGGAGGTGGATTAGGTAGGGTGAGGTACCAAATGGGAGGTCCTAACATTAGTCTTGAGAGATTAAGTGTTTCCATAATAGGTTTTCATACCACTCCAGATGGGGAAATAAGAACGGGATCTGCTAGATGGGTGTGGCTCCCCACTAGTTCCTAGGTGATTGACTGGGAGAAGGTACAGGTTAAGGTTGGACCGTAGGTTTACTAGAGGAGATAGTGCACAAATATGATATCTCTACTTTCAAGGGGGGGAGGTGGTAACTCTTGAAACATCTCTATCATGGAAGCATCATGGAAAACACCTGACCTGCAATACTAAAAAAGGTGGGGATGGCCGCATAGGTGAGATTGTTGTCAACCGTGGGTAATACATTATCCGGATAAGATGGACCCTTAGGGTCATTGTAAGTCAAATGATATAGATTTACAATCCTCCTTTCATGGGGGAACATCATAAGTTTGAATACCGATGAAGCAACTTCTTTCATATCATACATGTAGCTACAACCCAAGAGGAGGTTGTAATCTAATTGGGCATTAACAACCTCTATATTGATTAGAACAATTTTCCCAACTAACTCTATAAGGAAATTTCAAATTAGTAATTTTGGATGTAGGTTTAAGAAAACGAAGCGCGCTAGTGTTTTTGTTCACAATTGATTGTGACAACACATGATAAGCCACATTGCGATCCTTTGAGCGAGATTTCTTTCCAATTGTACTAAATGCATATACTAAACTTTTAACAATATGAGAACTTGGTTCTAACTTTTTGGTCATCTTTATCTTTAACGTTCTTATAGCAACAACTATAGACCTAGCTTTTAACAATGATAAAAATAAGTTGCACTTGTCCCCATCACATTTAGAATAAAAAAAGTTATTAGGTATTTGTCGAGTTTGATAAGCAATAGCACGTTTATACAACGTACCTTCAAGTGAACTAATGAGAGTTTCATCAACCTGTATACATTTCAGAGTTCTTTGGCATGCAGTTGTTAATGAAGGTAAGGGTGCTGGAACTGGAGCATATACAACATCACCAGGACGCTTTGACGTTTCAATAGGAGCCTCTTGTCTTTCATTCTCTTGGACGGTCTCCATAACATTTGCTTCTTCCATTGTAAATCCTTCACTCAATGCCTCTCTAACTTCGTTGCTTGTATAACCATTACCCAAAAAGTCATTCACTACCATATTCTGAGGTTGACTTGATGTGGGAATTGAAACATCCCCTGATGAGCACCTACGTCTTACTTCTTGACTAGTGCCATGGGGTGCTTGTTCATCAAATGTTGTTGAAATTGACGGCCTCTCTAGTGAATTTATTCGGAGTTCTTGAGGTGGATGGGTAGGAACGACGGTGGCATCATCTATGGTTGGAATTGGATGAGTTTCCATGGAATGCCTTCGATTCCACATGTCCAATATTTTCTTTTCTCTAAATTCTTCCACGGTTTCTTGAGGCTTCTATTTCCTTACTGATTAACTTTTTTGATTGTGTGAATTCCTCATGACCACAATGAGCAATACTAAGAGAATAGATTCTAGAGATGTGCTCAACTATTCAAATATCCAAATTCTTTCTCAATTGTGAATATAGGTTCTTCAAGGTTGCTCAATTGTCAATATAGATACTTCCTCAATTGTGAATATAGATTCATCAATCTTGCTCAAATGTGAAATTAAAGTTTCCACCTCACTTGTGAATATAGAAAATTCTTCATTTGTGAATATAGATTCTTCAAGCTTGCTCAATAGTGAATGTAGATTCTTCTTCAATCGTGTTCGTATAGATTCATCAACCTTGGTTGACATTGTGAATGTAGAATCCCCTTGAAGCTTGAAATTGTGAATGTAGAATCCTCTTGAAGCTTGAAATTATGAATATAGAATCCTCTTGAAGCTTGCTAATTGGGAATGTAGAATCCTCTTGAAGCTTGAAATTGTGAATGTAGAATCCTCTTGAAGTTTGAAATTATGAATGTAGAATCCTCTTGAAGCTTGCTAATTGTGAATGTGGAATCCTCAAATCCAAATGCTAACTGTAGAATCCTCTTCAAGCTTGTTGATTGTGAACATAGAGTGTCT